>WEKX01018110.1:2933-97921 GCA_013390025.1 Pitta sordida | reverse complement strand
GGGCGGGGGCAGGGCGCGCCCCCGCAGAGGGTCCCACACGGCGGGACCCTCACAGCTCCCGTGGCTCCCTGAGAACTCCCGGGATTTGTTAACAACACAAAACCCGGTGTGTTCTTAGATAATACTCCCCCTGAAGTGCTACGTTTTTCTTTCCAGGAATTTCTGCTGTGACTGTGGGAATAGCAAATTCAAAAATCTGCAGTGCAAGTTACTCCCGGTAAGTTCGAGCAGCCTTCAGGCTTTCGGAGTCAAAATAACCCTCTTGGGGGGTTGGTGCCTTGTCTCAGCCAGTGCTGGCTCATGCACTCCTCCAGTCATCCTAGCAGGTTAAAAAAGGTGGGAGTGTTACAGCAGGAGGTAAAACTGTTGAGGCCCCGAAGGGAAATGTTGGGAGGAGAGGGAATGTTTGATCCTTGTCATCCGTGAATGCAGCAGTTCTTTGTCCATGGTCAGCACGCTGCTTGTTGTGGTGTCTGCACTAACATATCTCACGAGTTTTCAGATGGTTTTGGAAGAGCCCTTTGGGGTGCAATTTTGCAGTTCCATTGAGGAAATCAAAGGTTGTGCTGCTGTCAGAGAGACAGTTCCCTTTCCTTCTTTGTGGTGGCATTAGTGCCCTAATATTTTTTGATTGGTTGTCACCAGAGCATACTGATGGGATAGTTATTCTGCTGTATAAGGATACCTGTGCTTCCATACTTGGTGGGCATTCTGTATTTGTGAAGTAGTTGGTAATCCGGGAAGCAGTAATAGGGTGCTGCTCCCAGGATATTAACAACCCAAATGCAGAAACAAACTGGTTTTGTGTATGTCCATTTTTTTCTGTGGGAATTGGGGTGGATACAGAGCTAGTGAGTGTCTGGATAATGTTCTTTTTGGATATGCAGGCTGGCAGATATAATGACTGCTCTTAGGCATTAGAGTGGAACAGAAGTTGGGTTTTTCCAGATTATATGTATTTTCTGTCTTTTTCACTGCATTGTCTAGTGAGACTTTTTTTTTTCTTTCGTCTTAGGAAAAGAGCAAGGTGAATTCAGGAAATAAATATAATGACAATTTCTATGGATTATATTGCATTTGTAAAAGACCTTATCCTGATCCTGAAGATGAGGTAAGGAATACAAAATCCAGTAGCGATCAGGTATAGATAGTATTTATGCAAGGTACTGTGTAAAGGGTGGCTACTGAGCTGCTTCATAAGGAAGATCCCACTTTAAGAAATCTGTTTCATGTTGATTGTCATGTGCTGTAATTACTTTGTTGGGTTTTTTTTTAAATAGTAAAATACGTATATTCCTTGAAGACAGATAAGGAGGATAAAGTCCTCATTTGGTCCAAGGGGTGCTGCAGTTCTCTGCAGTTCCCTTAGAGAATGGAGCTCTTGCTCAGAAATGTGTGAGTGCAGAGTAAGCACATGGCACGTGTTAGGAGGGAACAGAGCTGCTCCCTTGTGCCTGCAGCAGTGCTCTGACAAGGCTTCTGAGATGGAGCACTGGCCGTGGCTTTCCTTTACTGGAGCCACAACACTTTTTCTCTGTTGGAAGTGCTGAAACACAGCACTTGGTTTGCACTTGCTGTTTGCAGTCACAGAAGTCGGGTGTTTCAAAGCATAAGAGAGGCACAAGCCTTTCATAGACAAGTATTTTATAAGCTCACCTCTCTGAAGTGCAGATAGCTAAACGTTTCTGAAGAAATCATGAATAATTGTTTCATAACAAAGCAGTTTGTCCTGTACTGCACTGGAACCTGTTGAGTTTGGGTTCTGGCATTACCTGTACAGACCTGATGACATCACGAGTGTCAGTATCTTCCTTCTGCTGAGCTGTCTATTTGTGCATCCCTGTTTACAGGGAGGAAGATACCGGTAGTGTACTAACTCTTGTCAGCTCTTTGTGTGAGGAAGTCTTGCCCTACTGGGAGAACTGGGTTTGTAATAATAAATGGGAATTTCCACAGCCTCGATAATGTGACAAATGATTTGTGCTGTTGAACCTGAGGGAAGCAAACTGACTAATGAAGCACTAACTGCTTATTGGTGGCAGCTCCCTGTGGGCAGTGAAAAGGGAGACGCAATTCCCTCAGACTTTGTATGATGCTGCAGTTCGAGACTTGTGAAAGATTCTGGAGGTTGCTATTAATGCTGATCATATGACTGTTCATCTAGATTCCAGATGAGATGATCCAGTGCATCGTTTGTGAAGACTGGTTTCATGGCAGGGTAAGGAAACTACAAAGAGCAGAGTGGCCGCTTGCACAGGAATGAGTTAGTGTTGCTTAGGTTTGTGTTATTATTCTTACTCAGGAAGTTTGTTGTAGCTTCTCAAGAGATTATTTACATGAATTTTAGGGTATTTGTTTTCATCTGATGAAGAGGAACATTGAAAGTCTAATCTTGCACTGCAAAATACCTGTTTGAAGGTTACTACTGTGGAATAAAGTGATAGTTTTATAATTATCTCTTTAATTGGAAAACTCAAATCCATGCAGTCAATGAGGAAAAGATTCTTACTGAGGTACATCATTATCAACTACCTGAATAGTTCCTCATTCAAAAGAATACCTTCTAAACTTTTAATTCACTTAAGTAGCAAGGAACACACTGTGCTGTTTGTTCCTGATTGCAAACTTTGGGGAAGTCTTTTAAAAGCAGCCCAGCACTGCAGTGAGTGCCCGACTTACTGGGAAAGCATTAAGGATTCAGCCTCTTGTGCCTTGAAGGGCATGAGTTGAAATTCCACATCTGAAGTTGCAAGATCAAAGAATAAAAAAAGTGGTTGATTTCAGTTATGGGTTCTGTAGGTGAACTATTGGATTCTTTCTATAAATGTGTGAATAAAGACTTGGTGCATACTGTGAGCTCTGCAGGAATGCTTTTCAGAAGAAAACCACTAAGTGCTTTTGGTTGCCCAAATGTTTCTCATCAGTTTATGGAGAGCTTTGGGACCTAATTCTCAAGTTCAGTATGTGATCAGTGTGGAGACTTTACAATCTCTTACATGTGAGCAAGCAATCATAAAAACTTACTTGTGTTGAAACATGCACTGCGTAAGAGGTATCTTCACCTGTCCCAGGTTTAGAACAGTTCAGCAGAATATTGTTTAGAAATTAGATTTCTAGGTATGTGGAAGCATAAAAGGGTGTAGACAAACAGAATGACATGAGTTTTCCCCTGGAATTTTTACCTGTGTTTTCCAGTCTTCAAATTGTTCAGATAATCACCGTTTGCTTGTGCTGAAAATGTGATGGCAGCTGATGTTTCCCTTCCTCTAAACCTGGTGTTGAATCTGTCAGTTTGCAGTGGATGCTTCACTACTGTGTGCTTATTTCTTTCTGGCAGCATCTTGGTGCAATTCCCCCTGAAAGCGGAGACTTCCATGAAATGGTGTGCCAGGCCTGCATGAATCGCTGCCATTTCCTGTGGGCTTATGCATCACAATTAGCAGGTAGAGAAAATTAAGAGATTTGAGCCAGTATTTTATTGGTGTGTATTTCTTATACATGGTTGGCTAATGACATGATACTGTCTTTAAGTGGTTGGAGACACAATACTCATATTTATTATATTGATATTATGGTATGATAGTATATTATTGCAATCCCACATGTTCCACTGCTGAAAGTGATAAAATACAATATGACCTGTTGTGTAAAAAAAAACCCCAGCCAACCAGTTTTCTTTCCTAAATCTCACATTTAATTTATCAATGATGTGCTAGCACAAAATGGATGAAGATTTAATACCTGGCACAAGGAATTTAATTTCTAAACTGGATCGAAGATCTGAAGAGTCATCCTAAGGGAAGCTGCTCTTACAGAGGCTCCAAGTTTAGCAAAGAGTGACCTGAAATGAATTATGTTAAGCCTTAATCCGACTAGGATTGGGGCTGTGCTCGGGGGACACATTCTCTGCAGGCCACTCTCAGCTCTGTGGGATCAAAAGGATCGAAGACTTGGTTTCTGTGGTTTTACGTAAACCTCCTAAACACTCCTTGTATGAATTGGTGATGGATCTCTTACATGCCAGAAATTTCAACGGTGTTTTTAGAGATTCCAAGCTGGCCTACCTGGAGCTCTCTTCCTTCCCAAGTAGATACGTAACAGAATAGGGGGTTTGTTTGTTTTTTTCCCTCCTTCTGACCTTCTGACCTTCCCTCCTTCTGATGTGTCACTGGACACATCAAAGTTGACATCAAAGCTAAAACGTGTTTTAAATAAGGAGGTGGTCAGTGTACTTAATCTGTGATAAGTTTTTGAGGGGTGTGTGTGTAAAAAATGAAGAGCTCTAACACAGCAAAAAATCATGTAACAGCTACTGAAACTGATAGCAAGGGGTGTAAAGGAGGACAAGCATCTTAGTACAGGACTATCTCAAATTGTGGTATTTCCTTCTTTCTTCTCAAACTTAGATTGTGGGAAGCAGCATGCTTAGGAGTATGAGAGGTGAAGGAGACTGGTGAAAGGAGGAGCAGTTTCTTTCTGTATGTAGATTGCTGTGTTTGGACAGTTGTAGGGTGTATCCAGGACCGTGCAGTGTATGAGGGGATACAGGTGCTCTGTGACACTGCGCTGTGAAGCAGAGAGAATGTCTGTGGTGGCTTGTGCGTTGTCCTGCACAGCACTTTCACTTACATGGGTACATATCTTCCAGTTCCTCCTCTGACCAAAGTGAGCTCCCTTGAAGATGAAAGGATTGTCCCGAAGGTTGAGGAAAGTGACGAGCAGAAAAAAGAAATAAAAAAAGAAAGTGGAGTGGAACACCAGGACACAAAGGAGGAAAAGCAAATGGAGCAGTTTAATGAACCATCCACCAGCTCTGGATCTGCCTGTCCCAAGGTAAAATGTATCTTCTTTTCTAACCTGCACATCTCTGTGCTGCTGAGAGGTGAGGTAAAACCACCTCACTCTGCGCGGGCTCAGGGAAGGAGTGAATGTGTTCAGCATTCCCTGTTCCTCCTGAGTCCGTGGCACTTCAGACGTGCAGTCTCTGCGGAGCACCGCGTGGGCTGGGGAACGGGGCTGTCCATTTGCAGAGGGTCACAGCCACCTGGCCTCGACACTGAGGGGACTTGTGTTTGTTCTTCCGCAGGGGTATTTTAGCTGCACTAGGAGGATGGTCCAGCTCTGAGTTCTTAAACACTTACGATTATTGCAGTAAATTTCCACAGAAATTTCCAGTGGAAATTGCTAAACTCACACCAGAATCCTCATGTGGATGGTAATAAAGGTTGTTTATAAAAATAAATGTGTTTGAGACAAAAGAAAAGCCTTGCCTAAGGAAATGGATGTGCCAGAAGGAGCAGAGTGTCTTTTAAGTGATGTTACAGGGTGCTGAACGCTCTCATTTCAATTCAGGTCGTTACTAAGAGTGAGGGGCCAGTCTGCAAGCTGAAAGAGCTCCAAAGCAACCCATTTTTAAAAAAAGATACTGCCACCTTTTGGCCATCGAACTGGAGGAGCAAATTGTGCACCTGTGAAGAGTGTTTGGTATGTATGCTCCCTTCATTACCATCACTAATGTGGGAGAGGCAGGGAGGAGCTCCCAGAGAATCTTTCAAGAGAAGCTTTAGGTAAAACCTGTGTAAATGTTCTTACTCTGCATAGAAATACTGAACTACCCCTTCCCCCAACATAAACACACTGCACCCTATGGAATTAGAATAGCACAGAGAGGCTTCAAAATATTTGTACTTTTCTTTGCTGCTTAAATCCAGTGTTGCTTTGGAAGTTGTTGTGGGAAGATGTATAAAATGCTGGATACAAATTTACCTGTTTATTGCCCTTATTTGTGATATTGAACACAAAAAGGACTGGGGAGAGCATCTCCATCTGAATAGTTTCATCACATAAAAAATTCTACTTTATTCTCCAGAAAATGTATTCAGAGCTTGAAGTCCAGTTCCTGACAGATGAATGTGACACTGTCTTGGCTTATGAAAATAAAGGTACCAGTGACCAAGAGACAGAGAGAAGAGATCCTTTAATGGACACCCTTAACAGCATGAACAGAGTCCAGCAAGTGGAACTCATCTGTGGTAAATGCAGTCTGCCTTAACACTTAAATGAGCAGTTTCCTACAGGAGATGAGGGTCAGGTCTTGCAGTGTCGTGTTGAACTATTTTTGAAGTAACGTGCAGATGACTGGCAGGTTGCACACCTCAGTAAGGATTACTCTGGGGAAGTTGGTTGTCTTTGGCCTGTTGTTACAACTTTAACTTACAGTGAGACATTAGATGATCTGGGCACCTTCACCTTGTTTAACATCTTAGGTATTGTATTGATAGTACGTGATTTCTTGTAATGTGACTATTTAACTATTAATTTGCACTTCTGCTGACTGGCTTATTGACCTTCCCCGTTGTGCTGTTGGCAGTCTCCTGTCCCATGCTTGCTTTTGCAGTGGGAACAGGAGCAGTCTTCATTAATTGTACTAATTCACTCACTGAACTCTGTACATTTCTCTGAAATCAACACAGATACTTGCACTGCAAGACCTTGTAGAACAAGTTGGCTTCTTGAGCCAGTGTTAAACTAAAACTGGGTGTCTTACTGGGTTTTTTTTGTTTTTCTTTGCCTTTGGCATCCAGAATACAACGATTTAAAGACGGAGCTGACGGACTATCTCCGGAGGTTTGCAGATGAGGGAACGGTATGGTGCAACTTCCAGAATTTGTTTGTCAGAAAATGTGATTTAAAAAATTGTTGAGGGCTGGGTGCTGAGTACTGTGATGCTGTTTTGTAATATTCTTTCCTGTCTCTCTCGGAGTTGCTGGTACTAGAGAAGTTCCTGATTTAATTAGAATTTAACAGCTGTAATTCTGTAATGACATTGCCGAGGGGCTTTACAGAAATCTGCCAGCAAAGTATTGAGGGCAGTTCTTACATTTAAATGAAACTTCTGTTGCTCCAGGAATATTGAGGGGAAAAAAGCTGTAACTTTTCTGTTTTTTCTTAGATTGAATTTAAACCCTTAGAAGAATAAGGACTGACTGTAATTGTCAGTCTTGCCAGTGGTTTCCCTGCAGGGATTTGCATGCTATTGTTAATTAACACTTGCATTTTAGTGGCTTATTTGCTGTATTGCCATTCTCGGGTACATTGGGATGAGCCTGAAGTGAGCTAGTGAAAGTCTGGCTTTGTGTTAAATTTTCTGATGGTAAAAGCAAGAAGTTAAAGCCATTAAAATATCATTGGGAGTTTTGCTCCATGTGTTTGTTCTGCCTTTGGGGAACTTGTGTCCCTGTTTCTGTTCTCTGTAATAGAATTTGGGCATTGAGCATCTCCTTTGGGTGCAGCAGGAAAGGTGTGTCAGAGGAACTTCAGGATCTTTTTCTGTGCTTTTGAGTATTACCTGTGGGTCTAAAAGCGCATCCTTTAGTGGAGCTCTTGCACTGTACGACAGCTTGAGTTTCATACTCTTCTCCTAGGTGGTTAAAAGAGAAGACATTCAGCACTTCTTCGAAGAGTTTCAGTCACGGAAAAGGCGACGGACTAACAGGATGCAGTACTACTGTAGTTAGACTGAGAGGGTTTGGGGCTGAAAGGACAACTGGCAAAACAACACTCACTGGCAAACAGAAGAGGCATCTTCAGTATTTGGCTTCTCATCAAAATCCAGCTGTCCAAAAAAATCTTCATTTGGTCTCGTCTTTATTTGTAGCGACCAGAACATGTTTTTACCCTTGCAGTTAGAGAGATTTTGGTACCAATCGACTTTGCATTTCCACAAGAGCTGGCCTTGTCTTCGGGGTGACTTGGCTTGTTAGCAGAGCAGTGTCTCGCTGTTTGTTCCCTTTAGCCTTTCCCCTGGTTCCTGGTTCCTGCCTGGAGCTGTGGGTTGTGCTAAACCCCCGTGGGCTCTGCCTGCCCTGCCCGCCCTGCTTCCCTGCTCCAGCTGCCTCTGGCTCCCCGCACACCCGAGGGGTCGGTCTGTCCCCTCTCACCCGAGGGGTCGGTCTGTCCCCGCGCACCCGAGGGGTCGGTCTGTCCCCGTGCAGGGCGTGTGGCTCCTCAGCGGCTGGAGTGGGCCCGGGGCAGGTCCTGGCTGTGGGTGACCCTCAGGTTCCACTCCCTGTTCGCTCTCTGCTGGGGAAGCGCTCCCTGGGCAGGTCAAGAATGGGAAATCACAGGTTAGGCTGGATGCAATAGAATGCTCTGTCTGGTTTTGTACATTAAAATCGTGTTTCTAATATTGTACAGTGATATTTTACATGGAAAAAACTCACATGATCTTAATTCACTCATTAGAATATAAGTATCTAGGAGGAGGTACTGAATTACAAACTAAGGAGGGGAGGGCTTGTTATAAGACTTCTAATGCGCTTTGATTTCCAAAACTAGCCTACAGCAAATTATGTACTTTGTAAATGTTGCTGAAAACACTGCAGCATTTTGCTACAGTATGAAACATCTTTTTATAACCACTGTGGGACAGGAGATGTTTCACTGACTTTTAAGACTACACTTAACTGCAGTTAAGAATTAACTTTTGTGATTTTGAGCTTAATACAGTTTTTAATTTTCTTTACCCACAGCTCCTCAAATGTACAAGAAAGTTCTAGTTTTTGAGGACTTCTATACCATGGGGTACTATCCCGCTTCCATGATAATGATTTTTGAGAACAAGGGCCTTTATCATTCTCACTCTTAACTGTTTCTGACCACTTCAGTTACAAACACTAGTTACAGCATAAAGGCTCAGCTCAGCTGATTCACAGAATCACAGAAAATGCTGAGTTAGAAAGGACCCATCAGGATCGAGTCCAACTCCTGGCCGTGCGCAGGACTGTCCCCAGGAGTCCCACCATGTCCCTGAGAACATCGCCCAAATGCTTCTTGAACTCCAGCAGTGGTGGGGCTGTGACCACTTCCCTGAAAGCCTGTTCTGGTAGGTGAAAAATCTTCCCCTGATATCCATTCTTGACTTCCCCCCTTATCTTCAGGCCATTCCCTCAGGCTCTGTCCCTGGTCACCACAGAGAAGAGATCAGTGTCTGTCCCTCCTCTTCCCCTCACCAGGAAGTTGTAACTACAGTGAGGTCTCCCCTCAGTCTCCTCCAGGCTGAACAGACCAAGTGACCTCAGCCTCTCCTCACACGGCTTCCCCTTAAGGCCCTTCACCATCTTCATTGCCCTCCTTTGGAGACTCTTAACAGCTGAATATCTTTGTTATATTGAGGTGCCCAAAACTGCCACAATATTCAAGGTGAGGCCACCCCAGTGCAGAGCAGAGCAGGACAATCCCCTTCCTCAACTGGCTGGCGATGCTTTGCCTGATGCCCCCGGGACATGGTTGGCCCTCCTGGCTGCCAGGGCACTGCTGACTCAGATTCAACTTGCCACTGACCAGGACCCCCAGGTCCCTTTCCTAGTTGCTTTTAAATCTAACTCGGGGTATTGTACATGCTTTTTTTCAGTAGCAACTGTTACAGGAGTTGTAACTGCACATCTAACTACAATATAAAATAATTAAAGAACTGTTCAGTCTATACTGTCTTGGTTTTTTCTCAGTGGAATGTGGTGGTGACCGTGTAGCTGTGCCCAGCATTCCTAGACCTTTGCCTCCACCTGACCAGGTGTGAAGCAAGGGCTTGTATCCTGCTGGCAAGTACAGTTCAGAGCAGGAGAAAAAAGCAGGATGGGGTGATGTGGCTCCTGAACTACCATTTTTGCAATATACTGAAGGGGTAGGGGAGAGGGTGCCTTAAGACACATCAAGGTGAGATGCATCAAGCAGATGGGTAACACATTCCAAACTTTAGTCATTGCTTTGAAGCTGCGAGACACTTGTTTCTGTAAAGGAGATGTAATGAATAGACAACTGATGCAGCAAAACTGCAGCTGGGGAATGCTGGGTACTGGATGTGTCTGTGCAGCTGCTGTGCTGACAAAATGAACACGCACTTCCCGGAGCCAGGGCTGCACCCCACGCCCCTGGCTCTGAGCAGCCCTATTGCCTTTCAATTAGCCTACAGCCTGAACTCATGGATCTATTTCACTGAAATGCTTTTCCTTTTCAATAACTGCCTGATCAGGGCCACTAATTTTTAATCCCCCTTTTCACATGGCTTTACATGATGTCTTTGATGTTCAAAGCGTTATTATGCACCTCCCCGCCCCCCCCATCAGGAACAAACCTTGTCGGCTGGAGGAGCCTGTACACTTTTGCATTGCTCCATTCCTTCCCCCAGCCCTGGGTCACTGCAGCCTGGAGAGAGCAGGGCAGCTCAGTGCTCACAGTTCATGGGAAGCAGCCACACCAGTTCTATACAAGCCATTTATTTGAAATGCCAACTATACGTAGGATAAAGTCAGTGTTACATGCTTCTCGGCAACAGTAGAAAAATAGAACCAGTGAAAACCTTTTTACAATTGTAATGGTACTCAAAAGAGAAATGTATTGTTTTACAATGCATCACACAAGACTAGAATTCAAGTTTGGAGGTACCTAAATAAAAATACTATTTTTTTAAAAAACACTATGTACAATTGAAGCGTAAACAAGTTTTACAAAGTACTGGTTATGCAGGTTGTAGAAAAAACACTTGCATAGGACATGAAGTCAGTTTAAGAAAGTTTTCTGAGCCTTTAGCATTGAAGGCACTTGACTTTATACCAGTAACGACACAAGGACAAGAAACAAATCCGCAACACTGCCAAAGGCGGGGCTGTACCACCTCCTGGCAGGACAGGTAATTACAGAAACCCCAAGTTTCCCTCGGCTGTGCCCTGCGTTGGGCAGGGCTCAGCACCACCTCTACCATAGAAGCATAGAATTATCAGAAGGACAAACAGTGCCTCCAATACCTTTAGTGTTCTTTAAAAGAAAACCCCAATGAAAAACCAAAATATAACCAAAACAAATGAAACAACCAAACAAAACCGACACCCCCCCCACCAAACCCAAACCAAAGAACCCCCCAAGACAAACATTTGGGACATTCCAGGACTATAACCCAAGGCTTACAAGTACAGGTGGCCACAGCCTTAATCTTCTTAAGTGAAACTCCTTAAGAATAGGAAAAATACAACAAGAAACTGCCAATCAACACAGCAGTTACTAATACACAATTACAGTAATTCTGTGGAACAACAAAACATTTCAAAGGAAGAATGTGTTTCAGGAGTTAAGTTATTCATCCATATATTAAGGAAAAGAGGGAGGGTACTTGGGGAAAAGGGAGTAAGAAGTTTTTGCATGTTGCACACTGAATGCAAATCTGACCTCTCTCTTTAATAGAACAAGGAACACGAGTGTCCCTCATTCAAGAAAACACCTCTATCCTCACACAAAATAGTCAGTAATATGTCATCTCAATCAAATTCATGGGAGGAAAAGGTGTCAATTTCCAGCCTAATTAGAAAGTGCTTCATGTAAACAAGGAGCTTCTGCACCAAAGTTTCAGTAGACAGAGAACAAGTAGCAGGTAGCACAGGTATGTGTGTTGTGTGAGCGAGACGCAGTAGGAACACTGGCTTCGGAATGATGCTTCCATGAAAAGATGGTCTCTCTCCTCCCTCTGCACATCCAACTAAGCAGGAAATCCTACACTGGAGTAAAAAAATAGAGTTCCAGGAATTCAACAAATCCTTCTTTTCCAGTTCAAATCAGCTGCCAACTATCTTCCTAACTCAAAATATGTAAGTGAAAACACGGATTGTTTACATGGCTTGATTGTCTTTGTGGCCTCAGAAGGACATTTTGCAGCTACTTTTTAACACTTTATTCCTTTTTTAATACTTCTCAGCTCCCAAGATTTCAGAAGCAATTCTGTATTCTAAAATGCAGACATGTCCTTCCCAGAGGCATTTCTCACCAGCTTACTCCGAAGCCAAAGCATTTCATGATTTTCCTAAAACCATAACCTCAAAACTTCTCATCTTCACCAGCGACACCACCCAAAATTTCAAGCTTTAAAGTTATATCTATAGATCTCAGCCCCACCTCTGACCAGGTACACAGTGCCACATCAAACTGCAATGATTAGCATGGTTTTCCTGAAGTACATCTACTTCAGGAATGGTTTTAGGTAAAATGGTTTTAGGTAAAAATAGATAATTCATCATAATTAAGTCTTCTGAGGACAGCTGTAACTTTTCAGTAATTAAGCTGCCAATACACACATGATGCAAGCGTAGGGAGTTTCAGGGCTCTTGTGTGTGATGAAAGGTAATGCTTTCAGTGAGGTGGTCTCACGCTGGCGAGGATGAGACCCTTGTGTGTGGTCAGAGCTGTGCAGTCAGACAGCACCACGCCCAGATCTCCAGAAGAAACCCAGTGAACCTCAGTCCCTAAACCTGCGGCAGCACCGTCCCCCCACTGACACCTTCC
Organism: Pitta sordida; assembly: GCA_013390025.1. NCBI lineage: Eukaryota > Metazoa > Chordata > Aves > Passeriformes > Pittidae > Pitta > Pitta sordida. Next base: position 85,594 of record WEKX01018110.1, on the reverse strand, counting down.
TGCATTTCACAATGTTCTACACTGCAGTCCCATAGTGTTTGATCCCACAGAGAGCTGATGAAGCCAGGATCACCAAGTGCCTTAACTGTGGGCAAAAAAACAAATCAAAAAGGCTGACAGAAAAAAAGAAAAAAACCCATCTTCCCTCACCCACAAGACATCACCTGCACAGTTTAGCCGAGTTTCTGCTCCAATCCTACACCACACTTTGTGCGGCTGCATCTCATAAGGAGCGTCTGCAGAGCTTCCGTGGAAGCAGGAGGTCCATGGATGTGTATCCAGGAGACACAGCATATTTTAAGGAAACACATGAGGGAAGAATCTGCCCTCAACTGAATCCAGAAGCAAGAACAGTATTAAGCATTTTGAGCTGCAGGAATCAACTAAGCCTAACCTTAAAGAAGTCCTTAGGACACCTGGGACTGAACTGTTCTACTACTGGGAAATTTATTACAGAAACTGCATTTAACCCCCCCAAACATGCCTTTACCAGAAATCACCACACTGCAGTGGCATCAGATCCCTCTCATGAACGCAGTGAACTTTGCTTAAACTGCAAGATGAGTACTGAGGATGCACTTGATAATTGTAACCGCCGAACCCCACCCTGGTGGCAGGAGCCAGCACAGATCATCACCCCCTCCTCGCATCCTGTTAACAGAGCAATCTCATTTTCTGTGCTTTCAAAAAGCAAAGTCAGAAATGAGGGTGTAATTTAAGAGTGCTAAAGGTTCACACATGTCGTGATGTTAAAGCAGTGACTCTTCACTTGGATTCTGCTCACAGGACAGCTGCAATTTTGGAGTCAGCAACACGTGCGATCAGGTAAAGAACACTGAACAACGTCACTGAGAGTGAAGCCCTTTTGTAACCGTAGGCAGGAGAAAGCAAGGCAATGGACAGTCACCTCAGCACCTCCAGGGAGAGGGAACCCTCCCACATGTTCAGGCAACAGTGAAGGTACTCTGCCTTGTCTTCCTGACACTCCACGAATTAGCAGGAATCTGCAAATCTGGTCTTGGCTTACCCCACGCATGAGCAGCTGGCAGAACAAGTAATTACTATCATTTTTATAGTATTTCTAGATCTATTTCTGCATGGGCAACTCAACAATTCTAGTCTGTCTCCTAAGTGCTTCTGGGTGATCACGGAGTTCTCCATGAGCACAGCTAAAACAGAAGCAAACAGACTCAGACTGTCATATTCCAGTGAATTTCACTGGAATTTGGACTCCTAAATTTCCCTCTGAACTCTTAAAAACCCAAATATAATTCTTGAAGTGGGTTTGCTATCTAGGTAAGGATAAGACCAGCTGCCAGAACTTTTCAAACAAAACATTAGACTGGATTCTTGCTGTAGTCGTAAAAATCAGGAAGATTTCAGATTAAACAAATTAAAAAAAAAGTCTAACTAAAAATGTAGTTTTTTTGATGTGCTGTTCTTTGGAATTCCTATAATTAAAAAATAAACACGTTGTTACTATCTCATAAGAAAATACATTTCATAATGTGCAACCCGATGCACACAGGGAATTGGCATGTGAGAGGGTAAATGTAAAAGTATGAAAATACAGTCCTTTAAATGTGACATTAAAGTTTAACATATTAGTACAAAACTAATACACTAAAATACATGTACAGGTGCAAAAGGCTACCAGGTTGTAGAAAAAAGGTACCAGCTTTTTTTTTTTTTTTAAAAGGCTTAATTAAATCTGCTGAGAAAAAAATTCCCAGAAAATAAAACCAGAAGCAGCATTAAAACCAAACTGATAACATGCTGTCCCTATAAAGCAATGTATGTACAAAAGAAGTGAGCGAAGCTGAATTTTTCTGCTGGCATGAAGGAGTTTGTCTGACAGAAGTCAGGCCAAAAGTTGCAAGGAATGGGATGTTTACAACTCTTAGGCACAGAGAAATAGTGGAGGTTGCTTTCATAGGGCAGACTTTTTGTACAGGAAATCTGGTTTGCTCGGAGACCTCCTTCCTCTGCTTACTGCATCTTCCCTTTCCAAATCTGCATTTCTCTGTGCTCCGTGTTCTGATGGCTCATCCTCTGCCAGTCTCCTGCTGGGTCTCTCTTCTGGCATTTCAGAGGCGTACGCAGAGAGCGAAGGTCTGTTGGAGGTCAGCCCATAGGTTAAATCTGTTTCCATTTTTGTTCTTCCCCTGACGTGACCAGGGCCATTCCCAGCATTCTCCTGGTTAGCCAGTGCCAAGTCCAGTCGCTGGGGAGGTTGTTCTAAGACATCGAGGTGTATTGGCTCATTCTTTTGCCTGTGTTGATGCCCATCTTGTGAGAGCAGGTATTCCCTCCTGGAGTCCTCTTGCTTCTTAGGAGATATCTGGGAAGGTAGATAGGCTGACTTTAAGCCACTTGGTGATGCCTTGTTGTGGCTGTACAAATCTGGGCCAACATAAATGCCTTGAGAAGGCGAAGGACTGTGCCTGTTGGGTGCTGGAGTAGAGGGTCTGCACGCAGCATTAGAGAAGTCATAGAAATCAGGATATTCCTGAAGATTTTCTCGAGCATCTATTTTTTGCTCTATTGCATGTTTTTTCCGAGCAGTAGGCATGTGTCTGTTCTGGATACATGAAATGTGCTGGGGCGGCCCAGGCCCTACCTCTGTAACTGCCTGGCTTAACTCTGTGTCCACCGTGAGCTCCGGTAATCTTCTGTCTTTCAAAGACATTGCTGACACACCCATTGCAATATCTGGCATCAGTTCATTTAGCAAGGGCTGAGTACACTGGAAAAGAAAAGAAATAGGTCCATGGAAACAAAGACAAAAGCTAAACACAAGCTGTATTTAGGACAGTTTTTGTAATTCCAAATGGCATTTTCTTAATCGCAAGGAAACCTCAGCCTGAAAATTTCCTGCACTGTTTAAAGAACTCATTTATCCACTAAGATTCATCTTCCTGCTTCTTTCCTTTGTGAAGCTGCTGTGCCCCAATAATATCTCCTCTTTAATGCATCTTGCCTTGAGTATCCAGGAAAGGACACTGTGTTGTTAAACTGCTTAAAAGCATGACTGCTTTAAGCCACCTGCAACTATCAAACTAAATGAGGCACTCAGTGCAGAACGTAACAAATGGTTTGTTACAGCACAGCTACACTCCAAGAGAGCTACAAAGCATGTATGTCCTCACTCTAGTCACAACTCTTCCGCTTGTATTCCCTGTTTTAGAGTAAGTTAACTGCAGACGTGTGTGTGTGACAACCTCAGGGCTTGGGGACCAGTTACGGTGCTGTCCAGATCCACTAAGTGCACAGCAGCTGTTGCACGGCATTCTTCTCACCTACCCCTGGGCTTGTTTCCATGCAGAACGGCTCATTACAGCCTTCCAGACAGGAGAGTTAAAATTTCTACTTGTATTTATCACTTCCAATGAAAGCAATGTTAGTAATCATCGAGTACTAGTAACTCAAATTGCAGAAAGAATACAGAACAAAAATGTCCCCCATATTATGCTTATGTTCCTCCTCGCATTATTTATGGAGACATTCTAGCAGAAATATTTCTAATGTGAAAATATCACTGTATGGTTTCCACAGGGAAAATGTCAGTATTGGTCAAATGAGAGACATGCAATAAAATCCACCCTTGAACAAACAATGGCAAACAGTTCTAATGAGAAGGACATTATTTTTTTCCCCTTAGCAATTGTCTTAAATACATTGCACCTTTTATATTTTAGGTTAAAATATTTCACGTTTCCAATCAGAACTCAAGGATCAAATGTGCATCTAACGTGCAGGTTTTCAATATGACAGAACTATGCACTGAAAGTTTTTCACAGCAGAAATAAATTACAAAATTCTTTATTTAGCTTTGTGAAGTCCAGGAAATGCTATGTCCTTATCCAGGATCTTATAGTTCATTGCTTTCATTGCATCCATCATATTGTAGTTAAGCAACTATAATGATTGCTTTTAAACGCTGTAACAAACCCCTTTGTATTGACAATTGCAAATTCCTGCTTTCCTAATCCTTTTCAAATATTCCACAGCTGTAAAGCTTTCACATTACACAGAATCACAGAATTAACAAGGTTGGAAAAGACCTTTGAGATCATCAAGTCCAACCTATTAACTACCACCATCCCATCATCTAAACCGTATCACTCAGTGCCTCATCGAACCTACATTCTCCACACATGTATAAAGGGAACCTGTTTACTTCAGATTACTTACCTGTGAATAACCAATACCATCACTACTTCTACCTGTGAATTACAGCTTGAAGTCCACTACTGAAGTTGGCTTATGCTTTCTTTTAGTGCAGAGCAAACTGCATTTACTGCATGAGGAGCAGCTGAGGTCGTTTGGTTTGTTCAGCCTGGAGAAGAGGAGATTGAGGGGAGCCCTCACTGCAGCTACAACTTCCTGGTGAGGGGAAGAGGAGGGGCAGGAACTGATCTCTCCTCAGTGGTGACCAGTGACAGGAATCAAGGAAACAGCATGAAGCTGAGTCAGGGGAGGTTTAGGCTGGGTATTAGGAAAAGGTTCTTCACCCAGAGGATGGTTGGGTGTTGGAAAAGGCCACGGCAGCAAGACAGGCTGAGCTCAGGAAGCCTTTCAACAATGCTCTCAGGCACATGGTGTGATTCTGGGGGCTGCCCTGTGCAAGGCCAGGACTTGGAATTCGATGATCCTTGTGAGTTCCTTCCACATCAGGGTATTCCATCATTTCAGAAGATTCATGATTGACACCTGCCACTGGAATATTCATTCTCTGAGGTTGGGAAGCCTTTGAGATACAGAATGCTGACAGCCAGTTTGGTAGAAAAATCTCCTCCTAACCAACAAAGATGCTCTTTCATTTAACAAACCCAATTTACTTCATCTTCAGAATTCTCTCTAGCTCCTTCCCTAAGGTACTTTGAGTGGCCAGAGAGGGAGAAGAGACACCACAATACTTACTACTTGTTTCTCAGCTGCCATCACTGCAGCTGCTGCCGCCGCTGCCACCGTTTGCCGGCCCAGGCCCGTAGTGTTGGTGCAGTCAGGAGGTGCTGCCTTCACACCGGGCACATAGACAGGGGGCACAGCTTTGGGGGCGGTCCGGGAGTGGAACAGCGAGTGATTACATGGGTAAGAGAAGGAACGTGAGGGATGTTGACTTGGCACCCTTTGTTTCCAGCCCACTTTGAACTGATTATGAATAGGAGTTGCTGGTGGGTGGTATGGAGGCGGAGGAGGGGGCAATGGTGGATGGAAGGCCACAAAAGAGTCCAGCTCTGTAAACATGGTTTCTGCTGTGGGAGTGCTGTTAACACGACATCGTCCAGACTGTCTCATTGTCAGGAGTGGGCTTTCATCCCCAAATCGCTCATCGGGAAAGAATTTGTGAGGATTCTGCAAAGGAAAAATCCCAGCATGTAACAAGACAAAGTAGAAAGTAATTTAGAAAAAATCTCTTAAAGTAACACTCTTTGTAGCTAGAAACGTGCTAGAACTGCAACTGCATTGTTATGCCACTGCCAACCTCACCAACACTCAAGGTGACTACAGCTACCACAAAACACATTTTAAAAAAAAATAAGACAAGTGGCATCAGATTCACTATGTGGGTAAATTGAGCAACAAATGCTGTATATAAACAGAAGTGGGATTTCCAGTTTTCCCAATCCTGATACGCACTGTGCAGGCCTACAGATTATTTATTAATGAACTGGAGAGGAGAAAAAGTGGTAACTAATCATCTAGGTTTCAAGTTATGGTTCTACTGCTCCCAACAACTCCCTCTTTGGCAGATTTTTATTTTTTTTTTGTACCCAAAATCTGGGTCAGTAAGAGCCTCTGAGTAGTAACAACTCTTGAGGAAAGTATGTCTTTATACTTCGCTCTTACACATTTGTAATATCACCTATGCCAAATGCAACTGATGTTTGTGCCTGTACAGTTTCAGGTTTCCAAGCACCTGTGCACACAGAAAGTGCTCCTATTGCAGACTACACAATCATACCTGCAAGAGTTCAGCAGCAGCATCAGGAAGCCCAAATTCCCGCAGCACACGGATCTGAATCTCGTAACTGACTGTGGCACCTTCCCCACAATTGAGCGCGTAAGCTCTCTGCACCTGCTCAGTGTGACGCAGCTCCTGCAGCCGCTTGATCATCTCTTTTACAACAAGGAGATTGGGAACTGGAAGGATAACAGAGAATGGGATGGAGATAAGAGATTTTTTTTGTGTGAAGTGGGAGACAGTAACTTTTTGTTTGTTTGTTTTAAAGAAGCATTCTGCCAAAAATTGTTCAACTTACATGTGCTTCATGGAGCATCAGTAAGGCACATGGGACAGCACACCATACAAATAGTGAAAGCATACATCGCTTTCCCAGCTTCTGCTAGAAGGAGCCACAAATAGGCCCTCTTTTTGTAAACCTCTTGTGATGCAGGAATTCCATGGTTTGAGGTGGGGACAGGATATCTTAAATAACAACTGAATGATCCCTCATGAACCGTAGAGGCCAAGAATTCACTGATTTTTTTGGCATACACTTCACACTTCTCATGCAATTCTATAATCACAAGACCATAACACCAGCATGTAACTAGAGAAAGTGCATTTTACAAAAGTTACACAAACTGTAAGCCAACAAAAACCTGTTAAAATTATGTTGTTTTATGCAGTCATATTGAAATAGTTTTGCAACAGGATAAATATCCCAAATTATACATAATTTTCCTTTGGAAAAGTTTTTTTTTTTAAATTCTCATGCCACTTTTTACTGCTGTTTGACAATAAATGATATTTCCCTGTGGTGTTTCTGTCTTCATAAAAATGTGCATATCATAGAGAAGGCAAATCCAGATATGCAAGTCCTGGCGTCTGATCCTTTCCCAGCTTTACAAGTGCTTACATTGCCATGACCACATGTCCGTAATGAAAGCTCATAAAAATTAAACAGATCATACAGCAAGAGGAGTGTAAAAAGACATTTGCATTACTGAGGAGAAAATCCAACACCACACAACTACAACTGGTCCTTATTTCACAAAGTCTACACTGGTACTTGAGGGGTAAGTATAAGCAGTGCAAAATATTCCCCCTTCAGTGAAGTTCCTGTACATTCTAACTAGACACAAAGGCTTGGAAGTAGTGTCCTCCATGCTACCATCCACACACTTGAATTCTCCTGAAAAATCCTGGTTTATCAGCCCAATATTTAACTACACTCACCACTCCGCTAATACTGGAAAAAGAGGATTTAAGAAGTCTGAAGCAGCTCTCTGAACTAGCAGGCATAAATGTGATTGAAGGTTTTCATTAAAAAGTGCTGTCTTCTCAAACCCACGTTTGTTTTGTTGGGTTTTTTTACTATTTTTCATATGAAACCCACAGAAGAAAGATTATGTATATAAAAGATACAATCCTCTCAGTTGCAGAATTTTATTCAAACTGAAACTGGAAAAAGCATAAGGAAACCCAGCCTCTTGCAGAACCTGGCCTCCAATAAGAACAGGCTTCAGCACAGGCTGAACCCATTTTACAATAGTGCTGCAGAAAGAGCACTAAGATGTGCTGCCAGCAGCATTTATGCAAATACAGTCCTGAGGAAGTGGGTACAAAGAGATGCCAGCGACAGATGGAGAACAGCTGAGCTGTGAAGAACCCCCTGTTCTGAGCTGAGCCCAAGGGGCACAGAGGCAGTGCTGCCCAGCTCTCCTCTTGGCAGTCCCTGAGCTCTGTCTGTGCTTTAGGATATATTCTTGTACAAGCTACAGGTTTGGTACAGGCTTGGATCTCCTCAGATTAAAGAGGCTCTATCTGCCCATTCTAGCAAAGCCCTGGCAAAACATTAAATTCTTTTGCTTAATTACAGAACTAAGCAAAGCAGAGAGTTACCAGGGCAATCCCTGTGCTCCAACTATTGGCCGGGCCAGAGCTCATATCAAAGGACTGGCAATAATTCCTAACTATTAAATTGTACAGAACCACTGGAGCTTCAGATTGATAAAGATGTCTCCCGCTTGCCAACAGAGAAGCGGAATATGAGAACTTTTGCAAAACACTGCAGGCCTTTGAGAACCTGTTGCCTTCCTCAACGTCTTTGGAAAATAAGATTGACCAAAGTGTTACCAAAGTCGCATCTCATAATGGAATATTTTATATTCAATTCACAGTGAGTATATTTATGTTTTTCTGTAGACCTGGGGGAAGTCCAAGTACTGCAATAAACTGCTGAGATGCCTGAGCAGTTTCTAAACAAGCAATTAGTGCTTTTATAAAATTCATCAAACAGAAGTTTTCAGAAGCTCCCTTTAGGGTTTATCAAGTCTCTTCCCAAATCACAAGAAGGAAACAGATCAAAACTCTTCCAGAAAATTTCCTGGGAAACTTTAAACAGAACAGTGTTTCAAATCTTCATAACACCTCAAATTCACTTCCAGCAATTTCAATCCATTATTCTTGTCCTGGCTCTACCACCTGTAAGAATAGTTTATCTACTTCCTTTCAACATACTTGACTGAAGGAAAACATAATTGATACACAAAAAGTTTATAAAACAGGGAACCAGCAGTGGTGGAGGGAGGAAGATGACCTTTTTCTTGGTGGCATGTAATCTTTATTGCTTTTTTGAAGACTACCAAACTGCCTATCTACTGAAATGCGATACTTCGATCTAAAAACTGATGCCAAAAGTTTATACAAGTTTAACGAGAGATTGCGTAAACTCATGGATTAACAAAGCATTTTAAATTACTAACTACGCAGAAACACCACCCACCACAGGACATCTCCAAGCTGCACATCATTGAAAAGCACACAGAATTAATTGATGTGTTTTCCTATGCACTCACTTCCAGTGACTGCTAGAATAAGAATCTCAGGCTAGACAGAGAAATCCTTCAGCTGACCCAGTATGGCCATTTAAAGGGCTACACACGATGCTCCCTCCAAGACCAAATCACCTCACGTTTTGTGGCACATTTGTTTTTTTATTTCAGCATGATGATTGCTCTTTATGGAATTGTACAATGTTGACTTCCAGGCTGTTCTCCACAGAGCTTCCCTCAGCCATCCCACACGCACACAATTGGCTACACCTACATAAGCACAATGTTTCTCACTTTTTTCACTGAATTTAAATTAAACCTTGGTCATTTAGCTATCTAATCCTGCTCTCCAAAACATCCACTGACCCTTCCAACTTGTCATCAGCTGCAAGTTTTGCCAGTGTATTCTTTGTACACTGAGTATTAATGGAAAAGGGTAAGCAAGGAAGCTAAATGCTTTGGGATCCCCACTAGACGTTATTCCAGTGTCAACTATTCTCGACACTCAAAGATGAAACACAAAAACTACAAAATACATTTAATATACATTTTCCTGCCTTGTCTATGGGGAATGTCAAACCACGTATCCTAGAGTCAAGAGGGGCTGTATCTACCTGCCTACAAAAATGTACTCTACCACACAAGGAATGAAGTTTTGACTTCAAAGCTCAAGTGGATTTGGTAAACTGAAAAGTGTGTCTTGACTGCCTACTTCTGATATTTTTCTGGCATAACAAGTTAAACTGATTTCCCTATTGGTTATGCTCCTCGGCTTTTAATTTTCAAAAGAAAATCAGTATTTTGCCAATGCTCCAGTTTTTTGGATCTTACCCATCTTGGGCAACTAGTTGCAGAAAGCTGAGAACAAAGAGTCAGGCTCCAGCAACTGTTCTACAGCGTTTAACCAGCTCAAGGTTTTTCTGATTGTTTTCTAACTATCATCATCCAAAAGCAGGTAATGTCTTCAGAGCAGACCAAAGCACAAGCACTCCTACTGATGCAGTAGTAGTCTCTGAGGAAATGATAATGCTCAATAACTGACCTTCACTGCCCCCAGGCCCAAGCCCCCACGCACTCACCCAGTGATCAGCCTTACCTGGGATCTCGTTGGCTATAACTGACGGAGGACTGGTCTGGTTGGTGCTGACTTGCTGGTGGGTGATCACATGGCAGCACTGCGGCACCGCGTTGTTCACCATGTAAAGGGTATCGGGCACGTTGGACATTCGGACCATCCGCAAACGAACGAGGTCGGTCTGTTCCACCATCATCTCATCCAGCACTGACTGCAACGAGAGCCATCAGAACCCTCATGAAGGCACTGCACACTCACAGATACCCACCACAACCTGCTGCAAGAACAGTCCCGAAGACACAAGCCTACCAATGGCTACACCAAAGTAACTTTTCCAGATCACAAACAATATTTGGCTTTTCCTCAGCATTTTCTATTCCATTTTCCAGTCACAGTCAGAGTTGAGTTTCAGACCTAAGAGCAGGCAGCAAAGTTTGGGAAAATTGCTTTATTTGTTTTGTACCTGTCAGATTAGAAGTGATACTCTCAAGGTCAGACCCTCCGGAATTTGTTTCAGGCATTTACTGCCTGTGGGTCTCAACTCTGTGCCACTGAGTGGAAGGCACAAGTCTGAAAATGACATGTTTCCCTCAGACATCTTAAACAATAGAAAAGGATTTATGCCTGTACTTTTAAGAATCTGATTTAATGTTGAATGGATTTATTTCAAAATATGGGAGGCTAACAGGGGACTAAATTTTGCATTTCATAGTAAGTAAACTATGAATAGGAGGAGTAAAGTTACCAGATGCTAAGTATGACAGTCTTCCCTCTAATGTTAAACAGCCAAACCTGTTTTTAAAAACATTAACAACTTAAAATGAACCTAACAGAAACAAGCCAGAATCCTGATAGGGGTGGGAGGATGGGAGTGTGTTAGAAAGCACCTTTTTCTTTAGATAACTCCTAAATCACTCCCATACCATATATCTAAAGACGGAGTTCAAGCTCTTTTTGCATGTTAATACATATTTGTTAAGTTTTATCAACCAAAGATACAAAGATAACACTTTAACTGGCTAGTCTTCCATTGCTGTTTTAGTGCCACTTGGGGCTCTCTAACCTTTGTGCCTAAAATGCAAAGCAGTTTCATTTCTTCCCTCCTCTCAAAGAGGGCACCACCAACAACTCAAATCCTTAGAAAACATTTTCTTCTTTCTTAGGCACAGGGCAAAAGCTCCGAATTCACCAGAGAGAGCAGTGGTCAGTCTGCAGGTGATGTGGATGCACATAGCTTCACCTAATCCTCTTGTTCTGCAGTCACCTGCACTCTGGGACTCACGAGCTCTCAACTCAAATCAGAGCTGCCTTAAGTGGAGGCATTACTCAGCAACACCAAAGGCTCCCATTCCGCCAAACAACAGTTCCTGCCCCACACAGCACCATCTCCACCCTGTCACCAACCACCACCAGAGACGCTGCAAGATCTTCAGTTTGATAGTGCTCATGCAAGAAATTAAACAGGGAAGCTGGTGCCTAAGAGGGACACAAAGGACTTCACTCAAATCAGACACAAGACATTTATTCCATTTTGCAGAGGATCACAAGATTTGTGGGCACATTGATTCAAACAAGAGGATGAAATATTAAGAGTCTTCTGCCGAGTGGAATAGCAGTTCTCTACCCAGCTCTGGTGGGAGCTGGGGAGCCTGAAAGACCTGGCACCAAAGTTGCTGACTAGCTGCAAACTAGGACTCTCAGGCTCTCACCTTGCCATCCGCCTGCCAGGAGGGCTGCCGAGGAGCTGGGCCGGCAAACTGGCTGGAAACCAGGGAGGTTTCCCTCAGAACGCTGCTTTGTTTCCGGTGGAATTTCATCAAGATCTGTCTCGCAAACATTTCAATTTCGACAAAAAAAAATTTTGTTGAAATTTTTCTGACCAGTTCTAGAGACTTGAGCCTGATGATCAATCTTGTAAGTCTTGTTAAATTGAAAATGTTAGTATTTTAGGCCAGTACATGTAAAGAGACAAAACATACTAAAATCCTTCTTCCCTGTTTACAGAACCCCCAATGACTCCAATTGGACAACAGTCAAGAGTTGCTGATGACTATTACCTTAGCCTCCTCCACATATGGCGAGAACAGTCTTGGCCGCACATATATTCCAGCATTTTTTTGCCGCAGCCACGCATTTGACTTTCCACCTTCTGATGTTGGTAGCATGTCTGAAGGAGGAGTACTAATCAGGCCTCTCTTCATCTTTAAGAATCAAGAAAAAGTTTCATGGGTTTTAAAATATAAATATGGTAAAAACTTGCAATAGATGCACTTTTACACTGAATCCTTAAACCACTGATTTTTCTTTAGCCTTCTGATTGATTCAAAGAACAGAAAAAATAACCAGAAAAAGAGTGTTATTATGTATATTACTATCAATGATACCTTTTTAGAAGTAAATCCTTAAAGCAAACAAACAAACCCAAGACCCATTAAAGCAAAAAAAAACCCCACACTTGAACATTGTAGCATCTGAAACACAAAGAACCCAGAGGTCGTATTTGTAGGAGACTGCTGACTTACTGCATCACTCAGTACTTCACTATTCATGGGTAAGATGTGCTCAATGCGGACAAAAGGTAAAAGTGGAGACAGGATCTCCCTCAGCTCCTCAATGTCAAGATCTCTCCTCTTCACACCTCTTTTATTCACACTGTGAGCAGTACCACTGAGTAAATTAGGCTCTGCAGGAAGGAACAAGAAATGCTAAGTTTACATCAAAAAGTTTAAATAGGATAGTGGGTCTTACAGGAAGCTACAGAAAAGGAAAGTAAAGTCTTATTTTAAATCAACAGTGCTCATCTACATTGTTCCAGAAAATTAACAACTGGACTTGGCACTTAGTGCTACAGTCTAGTTGACAAGGTGGTGATCAGTCAAAGGATGGACTCTGATCCTGGACGCCTTTTCCAATCTACATGATTCTGTGATTCTATTTCATGCCTTAAAATCTGATACGAAGCACCCACAGAGACAGGTTCAGATTATACACACATGGGTCATTAGCACAGCTGCCAGTTTCAAAGTGTAAGCCAGATAGAAAACAAAAATACAGTGTTTGGGGCAAAGCTTGCAAAGCTCTATCAAGAGCTGTACTATGAAAACATTTGTACTTTCCTGCTAGCAGTTTCCCCGGGAACTCCCTCCTGCAGCTCCTCTACCTTACCCCAGCAGTATTCAAAGACTTATTTTCTACAAATTAAGGCCTGGAGAGTTCACTGGGGATACAATGAGGCTAGAGCAAGTTGTAATCCACCTAAGTAACAAGCGTGCCAAGCCCGTTGAAACTGCTCTCACAGTCGAAGGACATATATTTGTGCCAGGAGGGGGTACCTTCCTAAAGATGGCAAGATGCAATGCTACACTTGGGTCAGTCTCCTTCCCCAGTTAACTGCCTTCATGTGTATTTTAGGTATGGTATCCAACCTGAATTTGACCAGCTTCACTCTTTAAGGAAAACTGTCAAACATATCCATCCTTCAGTCAGGCAGCTCAAGTTTTGGCCACAGCTCATTACACCCTCTAATGGTGTGTGGCATTTGAGTGACACCACCACATAATATTCAGAGTTGCAAAATGAGGAGTGTCACTGAGGAATTTAGACAAAGTTACTAGACTAAATTTGGCCCTAATCTGACAGAACTTGGCATCGCTCTTCTTTCTGGTTTTACTTATTGTGTTCTGATGATCCTGGGAAAGAGAAGTGAGCTGTTTAAGAGACGAATGCCACAGACCAGGAAGCTGCGCAGTTACTCCAAATGAGCAGCTTGTGCCCAGTCCAAGTCTGTTAATGTTTAACTGGCTCTGTTATGTTCCAATGCCCTAAGACAAACACTTGGAAAATTATTTTGCAAACAGGTTAATACTTCATCAGATCTCCAGAAGTACATCTTTTAACTGACTTTTTGTGGTACAGTGATCCTCCGCATAGTCGTGATCTGCAATTTGCGGGATCTGCATTACTCGCTGTTGATTTTCCAGCGAGCTGTGGGACCTGGTACGTGCACAGAATGCACAGAACCTACCGCGAACCCAGTCTGCTCATGAATATGTAAATCGGTCCCAGCCGGGAGCCAACGCGGCGCAGCCAGGATGCATTTAGTGTAAATGTCTGGTTTTGCACGGCTGGAATTGTCCTCCGCCGGGCTACAAGATGGGGTGACAGGGCTGCCATTATGTGTGTCTGTACATGAGAGCGGGAGGCATCTTCCCCCATCCCGCAGTGGCTGGTGTCCAGCCGTGCCGAGCCGGGGTGGGGCAGGTGCCATGGTGGGACGGAGCTGGAGAAGCTGCTGGAGCGGTTACGGGCAGAGGGAATGGGGGCCCTCGGGGTGTCTGCATGGTTGGCATTGTTCTCTGCCAGACTGCAGGAGAACCGTGTGTGTCTGTGCACCCCTGCGGTGCCCTTTGTGTGCCCACAGTCAGGTAGGTCCCATGGCCAGGGCCCGGCAGAGCCTAGGGGCCGGCGCTTGGCACTCACCACCTGCCCCGGCACATTTTGTAGTCCAGATGAACTACAAGCTACTTCCATTTGTTATTTGGGAAATACATGTTTATTCTACTTCCCCTCTCCAATGGGTGAGATTGCCCTTGAAGTTACCACCATAGCAACAATGTGCATCTAGGCCCATAAAAACACATTTACATCTACTTTAGGGAAACCCTGGTGCCATTTTTGGCTTGTTTCTCACCACCATAGATTTTTGTGGGAGAGACATACTCAAACTAAAGTGAAAGGATGACACTAAGTAAACTAAGACCACTGAGAGAAACCTACATAAGCACAGAAAAGTTGAAAAACCTTGCAGTCTCTTTTATTTCATCTTTGATGAATTAGTTACAAGAAAAATAATTCCGAAAGAACAGGAAAACAACCAGGCTTAAAATCAGACAGTCACAGAGGCTGAAAGGATCTCTAGAAGGTTGGTCCAGTCACAATCACCACCCTCTTCCCACACTTCCCTAGGCAGGGTATAGGGCATTGCCACTCAATGCATCCAGCTGGGATTTGAAATTACCTCCAAGGATGGAGGTCCCAGACTATGTCTGACCATCTTCACAGTTTCATCTCTTTAAACTGAATTCCTTGCATTTCAGTTAATGCCTCATTGTCTCTCATCTGGTCTCAGGTGGCAAGAGAAGAGTGCAGCTCTATTTTCTTTGCTTCCTGCCATTAGATACTTATAGGCGATCTTAATACATATCCCATCTCCCTCAGAATGCCTGTGTTCTCACGTTTTAGAGAATAAACATTTAATAAACAAGTGCATTTGTTTAGTTTTGACCATACAATGTACAAAGTAGATTAAATTTCCTAAAATTACAGATTACCCGCAAATTAAGCTTTCATAAATCCTGGATTATTTGGTTTAGTACTGTGTTGTTTAAAGGATGCTCACCTCGATCTGCTATCCTCTTCATCAACTGGTGTTCTCCCCACTTAATCAGGTATTTAAGAATATCTTGTTCACTTGCCTGGTAGAGAGAAAAATCAGCAATTTGCATATGCTTAGTTTAATGTCACACACACAAAATACCACAAACAGATCTTTTACAGCTCTAAAGAAACACAGCTGTACAAAACCACAAAGTATTTGCTCTTTATGATCTGCATACCACTTCCTCCTAATATTTTCAGGTAGTACTACTACAATATCACCACCATAATTTCTAGATTTATGTCACTTATTGAATCCCCAGGAAGAGGAAAAGGAGAGGTTTTATTTAGTCCTGAAACTTGCAGGAATTAAATTTGAATTACTGAATTTAATTAAGAGGGACAGTATTACCTCTGGATGTTTGGATCTTTATAATAATACTGCAAATTCAGCATCTGCACAGCCTGAAAGCTTTGAAAATAATCAATCCCACTAAATTATAATCCATGTGAAGAGAAAGATTTCCAGTAATACTATAAATAAAACAACTCTGCTTTGCTTATACCTACATATATGTGCCAACCACTCAACATTCTCATAGGAAAATGTTATGTACTGAAAAATTAAAATTTATCTATGTAGTTTCTTAACTACTAGGGTAGGAAATTTAGTCATAATACACACTTTCACAGAAGATCAACAGAACTATAATTTTTAAAATGTTTAAAGCAAACAAAACTTCTTCAGAAACATTTTAAATAATATCTAATACATGATCCTTTAAAAAAGGTAAGATTTAATGGATACAATTTAAAAAAAATCAGTAATTTTTAAGCCATAAGGTGATAATTTTAAACACATCTCGACTGTAGAGAAATAGCAGCAAAAATCCAGAATGGTTTCTCTCCCTAAAAACACACAATCACTGAAGGAAAGTCACAGTAAAATGTTTTGCAATACTTGTCAGAAAAGGTATTTTTTTGTCTCTCCAGAAAAATAAATTCAGTGTTCCGAATGAGCACTAGTTCATTAGCTCCCACTGACTCAAACTTGTGTGCATTCCAACAAAATTACCACCACATAATTTTATAAAGCTCGTAAACATGCAAGGCAATGTTAGTTTCAGAAATGCTTTGTTTAGGATAATTAGCATCCATTTATAAATTATTATTAGGCTTCTAAGCAATGGCATATACCATGTCTGGGTTGTGTAACAAGCCAAGAAGAAAACAGTTTTCCTAATCACTAGTTCAATTTCATTTTTTATGTACTATAAAAGGAATGTTTCCTGTGTAGAAACCCACTCTTGCCTACAATTTAAAATCAGCTACTCCCACGCATTTCTAGCAATGGTACAACACGTCCTGCCTCAAGCAGGACCAGTTCCATCCGGCATTGCAGGTTACCTGTAAGTAGTCAGACTGGATAGCTGTGAGCAGGTGGTCCTTGCTGAGTTCATAGAAAACCTCTGAAGTCATGACTTGGGTAAACTCCTCACAGAGGAAATGTAGCGCTTGGCGATGTACCCACTTGGAACCGTATGGCTGAGAGCTCCACTTCAGAATGGCAATTAAGGTGTCTAGTGAGATGCTTTCAGCAATGATATCTTCACAGCCTGGGAAACAAAGGCAAAAAATCAACAGAGGCACTTTGATCCTGAGGGAACGGGACACATGGCTAAATCTGTAATACAAAGAGTTATACGACTCCCAGTGAGTAAAGAGAGAAGTGCCCCAGAGATCAAGGTTAAAAACACCGTTAAATTCTAACTAAAAGTATGAAAATTTTAATAGTGGTTTAGGACTCCAACAGTCATTTACCTTTTAAAGGCATACGAAGCATCATGTCTGCTGGCATGCTTGGATGAACAACTGGAAAACCAGCTCAGCCCATCTAGAACCTCCTCTGTTTATCTGACTGTTTAGCATATTTTAACGTTGCAATTTTGAATTCGTGTCACTATTGTTTGCAACAGATTCACAGAAGCCCATAAACTGTAACAAAGGTGGAACTTTGATCTATATCACCTTGCACATGGACCCTCCTGAGACAGACCATGCGGAGGAGCAGCACCACACTGACAGTGTTGGTACTCAGCTACTTGGCACAGGATGAGGGCAGCAAAGCACCATTTTCTGACTCACAGAGAAGGCAGGAAGCAGTGGCTGGCTGCTCCGGGCCACCACACTGGCCTCGGTATCCAGCAAAGCACAGGCGGTGGTGCCAGGACAGGGAGCACCTCCTCTGACAGGGAAGCAGAAGAGAACCATCTACCAGGCAGAAATTTCTTCATACTCATTGCTATTTTAAGATTTACTCTTTCACAGGGTACATGTCTTCAGAAGAAGAGATAGGAGATAGTTAAAAACTCCTGAAGGGAGATGGAGCAGATTTGAAATACATGAGGGGAGACATACTGTGGGAGACCTGAAAACACGGGTACTTGGGGTCACTGAGTTAAGACAGATGGCACCACAATGTCAATAACTTGAAATTTCCAACAGCACTTTCTTAATTTCCTTTGTACATCTGGTCTGGTACAAACATAGCAATTTAAAGGAAACAAATCCTATTCTAGAATTAGACATTCCAGCCTCAACCCACTACAGCCACAAAATTACAGCTGTACTTATGCCCATGAGAGATCCCCACACAGTTCAGAGCTGCATGCTTACACTGCAATTTTACTTTTTATGTATCATCATTTTTTCTCCCAGTTTCAAGGATATTTAAAAACTAACCTTTGTTGTTCAGAGATCTGTATCTCATTACTGAGCTCTTGGACTTAAGCTGAATAAGAAAGTGTTCAGCATTGTACTCTCAATATTTGTCAAGACAAAGATGGCTCTCCTGATGCTACATATTTTTGCGCTGGTTGCACCAGGTAAGACACAGCAGCAACAATTAATAGAATTGAAAGAAAAACCTTGCTTTTCTATATAGGCCAGCAGACAGAATGCTCAATCCATGGTACTCACTCCATTTCCATTGCAACTAAAAATGCAAAGGATACGTTATTAAAGAGTAACAGGTGAATAAGTTACTTCAAGTAGGAAGGAATCTGTCAAAGGAGCTACTACTTAGGGACAAAG
Source organism: Pitta sordida (assembly GCA_013390025.1). NCBI lineage: Eukaryota > Metazoa > Chordata > Aves > Passeriformes > Pittidae > Pitta > Pitta sordida. The sequence goes on along the minus strand of WEKX01018110.1, from coordinate 67,266 downwards.
TCAGCGAAAAGGGAAACTTAAACAGTAAAGTAAAGAAGAAGGTACTAGAAAGCAACAGTTTAAACCTGAGACTGGTCATAAATCTACTTGTCCTATTAAACACATACATTTGTTTCTAATACATACATTAAAAGTGCAACATGATAATTTTAAGAACAATACTCTGCCATTAAAATTTTCTAAACTTATTCAGGAATACGTCTGAATGTATAAATAGATTTGTAAACAATCTTTCTGTGATTTCTAAAGCAATGTATGAGAATAATGTCTGTTCCCTGACACTAATAAATTTTACAGCAGTTCATATTTAAACCAAATTTTCCTCAGCAAGCTGCTGGATAATTTGTTTTTCACATGCCTAATTCACCTGAGAAAAGGAAGACCATGTATCAATGCAGCCACTGACAGAAGGGTTAGAAAAAGCACACATTTCTGAACCATGGAGTACATTCAGCACTGGGCTATGCAACCCCAGATAGACTCTCCATTGGCTTTTAACACAGGGGTGAATGTTGTGTCATGTCTGAACGCACCTGCTTTGTCCTTTACCACTGCTGAAGTAATACGGCACTTCTCAGAGTGACCATGACTATACCCCATGACTATTAGTTTACATACTATCATTACTACCACTACTAAGAACAGATGCCTTATTATAGACATTGACCTCTAACCCACATGGCTTAAAGCGAGCAGTGAACAGGCAGCAAAGATGGGCTGGAGGCACCTGGAAATCACCCGAGCCATCAGTGGTACAGAGTAGAGAAGAGGAGGAGAACTGCTCTGAAATACAAATACATTCTGCAGGTTGCGGTACAGGTCAGACAAACTGTCCCCTCTAGATGGGGGGATTCCCCAGATTCGTAAAGGATAGTCTTAAAAAGTTCTGGTCGGGAATACGAGAAACTGTATTAAACAAATAAACAAACAACAAAACAGCTAAGCAACCCAAATACCAATCCATCATCAAAGAAGCTCAAAATACTTCAGAATACATAAAAAATTAGTAAAGGAGGTCTGAAGCTTTCCACTTCGGGATCCATTTTTACTTAAATAATTAAGGGCTTGCACTGTATTTAACTTTGTCATGCAAGTCCCTCTCTCTCATCTTCCCTCGTGGGGCTTGAGAAAGGAAAACCTTAACTTAGCAGCAAAGCTGGCAGCTTTTACTCACTCTGACTAGCTGCAATTTGCTTAAAAGAGGAGTTTGTCCCCATGAATAAAAAACACAGTTGTTTGAAACCATTCTTTAGGGTCACCTGCACAGTCACACTAAGCCCTGCCCTTCTAAATCCTAATACAACTTTTTGCACGTCATTATTCTGTTTGCATGCAAGCTGACTCCAGCAAACAACTGCATCCCCCTGAAATCTAAAGATCACACGCAAGGACTGCTCCACTGCAGAGGCAGTATGTAAATCCACTCGCTGAAATCAGTCACCAGAAAACCCAAACTGCAAGAGCAGAGATTCATCTCAAAGTGAACACCATTCCTAGTCTTTCTTCACAGAATCACACACACAGAATATTATGAGTTGGAAGGGACCCACAAGGATCATCTAGTCCAACTCACCATCTAACACCCGTAAAGAGACCGACATTTATTTTTGAAATAGTATGGATGCCTGCCCCTGCAACAACAGAAAACTGCATTTCCATGGGAAATGCAGTTCCAAAGGTCTGAGCAATGCCGATTTACAGAAACAGTGCATCAGCTCAACTCAGTCTCAACTCTTCTGTCAAGTCCAATTACTGCACAACTACCAACATGACAGCAGGTGAAAAGCTCATTAAGGATGACCAGCAAATGAAACAGTCCTTTTCCCAAGTAATTTTCGCAATGGATCAGAAGTGCAGGATTATTAAAAGTATTCCTTATGAAGTATGCATGAGGTAATAAAGTGTTTCTGAACATCTAAATAAACTAGGGCAACCCAGTTCTAGCTATGGAAAGAATCCAATTTCTTTTATTCTTTGGCAGAAGGTTCTTCTGTTTTAACAATCAGCCACTTGGCAAAAAAAGTAGTCACCTAATAGCCACAAGTTCTTCACAGTGGAATAGAGCACTTTCCTCCTATTAATACTAGTTTTTAATATTCAGACAGCAACAGCCTTCCCAAGATCCATTTGGAGTGTCACAAAGTGTCCCAGAATCTTCTGGGACCATTAGTATCTTTCAGAGATTTATTTTGTTAAGTGTCCAAGTTGAAAGATACCTATCACATTTCAGACAAATTGGGCTATTCCATGAACTCCTTTTGCTGGATACCTATAGGCTCTGCTTATAAGCAAATCCTTTCTGCTTCTCTCTAATGTAGTTCCACAGCCCTTCCCGACAGAAATAGCCTGAGTTCACATTTAGCATTCCAGATGGTAACTTGGGATCAAGACAGTTGACAGACCTACTAAAGACAAATTATGTGCCTTCAACAACCAGCAAAAGTGCCATTAAAAATTGTTAGGTTAATTTAACTCATTCTGAGGTGAAGACTTTCCCCCTAAACTTGAGCAAATCATCGGAGCCAAGGGAAAAAAGAAGAAATAAGAATTCATCTTATCATCAAACTGGAATCTAGAAGCTATTCAATGTTTTCTTAAGTTTGTCACACTACAAAAGACGACGATGGCAATCAGGAGCCATACTTCTAAAATTTGCTAGCATGCAGAGAACAGTTCAGATGCATGGTCTGTACATAGCCTGGACTGCAATATATTTGGAAGATCCAGAGATCTTGTCTCATCCATCCACAAGTGGCCTTGCTGCTCTAACCAAGATTCCCACAGGAAAAGAAAGTAAAACAAGGTAAGACATTTGTCCAGCTTCTTTCCCATGTCCTACAGACCCAAAGCTGCGAACATGCCTTGTACTTGCTATAGGCTCTTAGAGGGCAGCCCATACTCACAGGCTGTGGCAGCAGCCATGGAAGCTAAGCCCTCTGTACTGGTGTTAAACTAACTTGTCCTCTTCTCACACTCCACATCTCCTGCTCTTCTGCTGGTGTGCTTGGGTGGCTACTCACTGAGCTAATTTCCATCAATCCTTCTTCCAGCAATATCAGATCCCCAACAGCACAAACCTTACAGCCAGCACAGACAACAGAAGCCAGGAGGCTGCCACAGGAGGAAGGGAAGCAGTACCAAACAAGCTGTGGCAGATTCAAGTGACCTCATACACTTGGGAGACATGGCAATTGTATTTAGGCTCTCTACAGCAGTACAAAACCAGCACAAGGCGTACATAAGGCGTACACAGTACAAACACCAACTACACCTGCTTATTGCATAAACAGCAACTCCAACAATCTCTACTTTCCTCTAAATGCATTGTGAACAAGAGATCTTGTTCAATTTCCACCTTTGGGTTGCAGGCACTTTCCCAGTCTATTAACATTTATTGCCTCCTGAAAGCAATGTACTCTCTGTCTTCAAGGAATGCTACAGGTTCCTAACTTCTCCAAGTTTTAGTGCTTTTATTTTCTATCTCCTTCTGAAATTGTTTTTAAAAAATACCTTTAAAAGTCGATTAAGCTAATTGATAACTGACAAAGATGGTAATTTGCAGGTGCACTATTTCATGCATTTTAGAACTCTGAAGCACACACTTTCTGGTTATGTCAAGGTATAAAACCATGTCAGTGTTTGGCAGAAAAGAAAACAAGACCTAGTAGCACTGGAGAGAAAGGGCTCAATGGGCGATAGTGGACAAACACTGCTCAAGTCTATGGCCAACTTTGGTATGTTTTTTTGAGCTATTTTTAATCCTTCTGTTGATTTTTCCAAACACAAATATTTAAAACATTCATGTACTCCCATCCTTGAAAGGCTGAATTCAAATCACACCTATTATGGCATTGTTAATGTGTATAGTAGTATATTTTGCTTTACTCAAATACAAAGCTGATGCCTTCATAGCATAATTAGCTGTTAAAGCAAAAATACAATACAGTCTGAAGGTCAGGTAAAGCAGCAATTTGTGTTATGCTAAACACTCTTCCTCAGTGAAAATGCTTAAATTGTGTTGAATCCAATACAACATATTATTCAGGTACTCCAAATAATAAATTAGGGAGCAGATAAAAACTATGCAACTTGCATTATTTAAAAATATTTTCACTTATGATACAGCAGGCATAAAGCTGTTCAACATTGTAAGATGCAACTTAAAAAAATCCAGCTGTCAATAAGTTTAGCCAGAAATGTAATCGTTACGTGTTTAAAGCATCCAATATGGGTGGCACAAGCTCTCTAATGTTTTCTCTCTCAAAGGTGACAATAAATCTACTCTTCTGTTCCTGATATACCTCAAACGCATGAGTTTAGGAAGTCTTTAATCAGCATCCAAATCTGCATCTTTGGCTTCTTGCAGCCATTCAGGTGATAATGGCCCTTGCTTCAGCACTCCTTAGGCAGTACATTCGGCAGCAGCAGCCGGGAGCAAAGCTGATCCAGCTTAAACAGAAAACAGCCATGGGTCACAAACAAATCTGCCAACTCAACCATAACAAACCAGAGCGAAGAACTTCACATGGGAACAAAGAGCTGAGGAAGAGCTGATGTTTGGAGTGAGTGGCCGCCGGCCATCACTAGTCAGTATTTAAGCCACACTGGAAACAATGACCAGATCTGTTCCTCTGCAAACTATGACATTGTAAACAAAGTTTATGTGCCCAGTTGCACAACTCAGTCAAATTCTTCATCCTTGCATATAAGCTTAGAATGCAACTGCTGTACTGGAAGATCCTTTCCACTTGCTCCTTTCTCCAGTTTTCATTGTGTAAAACCTAAGCATTCATTTCAGGCTTGAGTACAAGTGAATAAGTGCAAGAAGAAAATAGGTCAGATGAGTTTCTATAGGTACAATAGTGATAAAATTAATTTGAGAAGTTATGGCAGTCCAGTAAAGTTCCCACTGACTAGAAAAGGGGAAACGTAACTCCCACTTTTAGAAAGTGGGGGAAAAAACCTAGGAAACTACAGGCCAGTCGGTCTAACTTCTGTGCATGTCAAGATCATGGAGCAGATTCTCCTGGTAACGATGACACCAAGTTGTGTGATGCAGTCAATGTGCTGAAGGGAAGGGATGCCATCCAAGAGGGACCTTGACAGGCTTAAGAGGGGGGCCTGTGCAAACCTCAAAGTTCAACAAGGCTAAGTGCAAGGTCCTGCATGTGGGTCGGGGCAATTCCAAGCACGAATACAGGCTGGGCAGACAATGGATTGAGAGCAGCCCTGAGCAGGACTTGGGGAATTTGGTGGATGGAAAGCTTGACATGACCTGGTAATGTGTGTTTAGAGCCTAGAAAGCCAACTGTGTCCTGGACGGTATAGAAAGAAGTGTGGGCAGCAGGTCAAAGAAGGGGATTCTCCCCTTTACTCCAGTCTTCAGATCACATCTGGAGTGCTGTGTCCAGCTCTGGTGTCCTCCAGCACAAGGACAACACAGACCTCTTGGAGCAGGTCCAGAGGAGGGCCATAAAAATGATCAGAGGGCTGGAACACCTCTCCTGTGAAGACTGTGATGGCTGAGAGAGTTGGGGTTGTTCAGTCCGGCAAAGAGAAGGCTCTGGGGAGATCTTATAGCACCTTCCAGTACCTCAAGGGGCTCAAGAAAGCTGGAGACAGACTGTTTTCAAGGGCATGTAGGGATAAAGACAAGAGGTAATAGGCTTAAACTGAACAAAGGCAGGTATAGGTTAGGAATTTCTTCCTAATGACTTACCGTGAGTGTGGTGAGGCTCTGAAACAGGTTGCCCAGAGAAACTGTGGATGCCTTATACCTGGAAATGTTCTAAGCCAGGTTGGATGGGGTTTGGAGCAAACTGATCTAGTGGAAGGCGTCCCTGCCCCATGAAAGGAGGGGCTGGAACAAGATGGCCTTTAAGGTCCTTTCCAACCCAAACTATTCTCTGATTCCACGATTTATATTAGTATTTACTTAATCATGACCAGTTTATTTCTAAGTTGTAAGTGCCAGACTTGTTCCTTTGAGCATTCCTACTGCACTGATATATAACTGATGCACTTGCACTAATCTCCCCACAACACATTTATGTGTATTTAATACTTTTATCATGGGATTCTTGGCATTTCAGTCCTCCTGAGATCAAGAGTACTTTTGATGTCAGGCAATATCTGCTTCCAGATCAAAGGCTGTGCTACTGAATATGGCTTTAAAATAAACTTCCTAAGTTCTTTTACTTGTCAAGAGTAAGCTCAAGACCTAAAATTAAAAGCAAAGCAAAAAATTTGAAGTAGAGTTAGGTTTTGTCAATTTTATTTTAGAAAACTTCTTGGAATCAGCAGGCAGAAAAGACTCCCAGGCAAAACTATTCCATAAGGTTCCAGTATCCAAATGCCTGTAACAGGAAAACATACTGTACTACCACCTCAGTGAGGCTATTCATGGCAGTGGGTAATAGGTCCAAGATAAAGTAGAGGATTCACATATAGCTATCTAATGAAAATTAACATACCTGTAGTCAAACAACCCTGCAAAAGCAGAGGACATGGCCTTGCAGTAAGCTTGGAAGTGGGGATTACTTTAACAACACGTGATAAACAGGTCTAGGAAACTGATTTGGTTTTACTAACTTTGTTACAGAGGAGGAAGGAATAAGTGATTTTAAAGCCAACCTTTGTGAATCAATATGTTAAAATGATCACATCAGTACAGCTGACAGAGAGCAGCAAGGCAGCATGAAGATACAAAAGCTGAAGCAGAGTGCGGAAACAGGCAGGAAGAGCACAGAAACGTTCCAGTAAGGGATGTGCTTGAAGCTCCTAGAGAGGACTCTAATCCTCACAGCCTCTGTGAGAGCAGTGAAGAGCTCCTCTTTCTGAGTTACCAAATAGCACAGCACCTCCAATAGCAGTTTCAGTCTTATTAGGTAAAAATGTGTTTCAGTATGATCAGCTCTATTGATGGGATATGCTTACTGATTAGGTAATTTATTCAGATTAATTCACTCAAAGATCCATTTCAGCTTCTCTTGGAAGACAAGTGACAATCCTCAGCTGAAACAAAGGATGAAGGCAGAACAAATGCTAAATAAAGCTGTCCTGCTTTACTTGGACAGTAAAGATTCATAGCACATGCTTATACTATCACTGACTTCATCATAGGGAAACTATCTATTGAATTTAAATAGTCAGGAGTATCACTGTGTTAGGAATGGGAGAATTTCCATGGAAATAGTCAAAGCTGAACCATCTATTGAAACTGAAGAAAAATTACAACATCTGGATAGTTTGAAAGGTCCCTGAAGAGAAATCAAACTAAAATCTGTTGAAAATAAAAGCAGTTGATCAGAAGCTTTAAAATCCATCAACTTCACCTGACACTCATTTACAAACACCCAGCCAAAACTGAGTATAAGTGAGCAAAACAAACTGGAAACAGTATCCAGACTTTAACATATAATGAGCACAAAATATTTTCCAGGAAACCAGGGAGACAAGATTTAGCAAGTTTGCAATTGGCTAGCATGACTGAACTGAAACAAAATCTTGAGCTGGGGATATGGAAGTCTAGAGAAGAAACTTAAGACACTAGCTACAGTGAAAGCTGGGTGAGGGGATCAGCCAGCACTTGGGCAAAACTGGACACCTGCTGCACCACAGAATGGAAAAACAGAAGTCCAAGCTAAGAGATTTCACAAGGTCTGCCTGTTCAGTGGTCTTCAACACCTACACAATACAGTCTCTTGTAGCATCACCCTCCATAACACCGAGAAGCCAGATGTTTGACTGACAGTTTCCAGCACAGAATCAGCTCGCTATGAAATGAGGGAGTGGGAGGCACACTACTGAAACAAAGATCTCTCGTCTGCCTCTTGTTAAGTATAACAATCATAAGGACAAGGTGCTACAATACAGTGCAGGAACAGGAATGGCAGTCACTACTAAAGCGCACAGTCAAGTGATCTCAGTCAAGTGCAGGCATACAGTTTTCCCTCATGAAATAAGCTCTTCCTTTTAATTCTGATTATAAGATTATACCAGAACAATTCTTCTGTATCTGCACAGTACCAATGACCTAAACATGAACTCTGCAAATTAAGTATGAAACTATTAGATTCTGACTTCACTGGCATACAGACATCTTCTACAGAGTGCTTACTATTGTCTCCTGTAACTAGGGAACACAGCACCAAATTGTAAAAACCTAATTAGTTCAAGTCAACATCTAGAATTTCAGTATTTAAAGGGATGACAAATTTATACTTGCTAGTACTTGATAATATAATAGATTTCAACATTTGCTTCATTTTACTGCATTTCTCCCCTATGTATAACAACTACCCCACTCCTCAACCTCACCACTTTTGCGGTCAGAAAGAGACTTACTAGGGAAAGGAGAAAACCTCTGTAGGTCACTACATCTCTCTACCTCCTCCCAATGACCTCTCCCAGGACACTGCAATTCTGGTTCATCCAGAGGGCCACCAAGACTCAGCCCACACTACTGCACTCACAGGCTCCAGCCATCCAAGTGTGCTCTGCATTGCTGCAAGCTCAGAGTAGCTCCTGCTGCTGCCCTTCCTTTTACTCTCCCAGAGGCAGTGCTGGGGGAAGACCTCAGGGGAAAAGTTAAGACCTTGTTACCACTGACTCATACAATATATATGCCAGAGAAGCACTGCTCTGTAGTGCATTACTGAAAAGAGGGCCGGTTTGGGACACGCTGATCCAAACATGCTCAAATTAAAGCAAGCAGAAATAATGAAACTCACCACCAAATAAAATACCATTTTTTTTTTCGGCATTTACTAACACAAGAAACCCCCCCAAAACCAACCATTTTCCCGCCTTTAAGTTTTCCAAAGTTTCTTTGAAGTTCTCTGTCATGGCTTATCTGCTTTGATACAACTGACACTGCTTCACCAGAGCACCTCCAGATCAGTTGTTTCAGTTTAGGTTTCCAATCCGAGGGAAGGAATTGCACCCTGTTAATTTATGACACAGGGCATAACTATCCAGTCTCTTACTGAAGGTTTCATTCACAGTTTAATTCCCTTATTAATATTCCCTGAGCATCTTAAATCCTTTTAGCACTTATATATGTGCATGCACCAAAACTGAGAAACTGTATATGCCTGTCACCTTTTTAATTTCAACCTCTTCCTCTCCTGCTTTCAGCCAATCTACTGAGTAATTCTCAACTACTATTAATTTGCAAACATTATACAGAAATTAACCTAATACTGCAGTTCAATTACCATAACATTTCTTGCCCCTTCTGCATTCCATTCAATGTTTAGTTTCTAGGGGTGCTCAGAGGGGAACAACAATGAAAATAACAAAGATGCAGACAATCCAAAGAGGGTTCAAAGGAGTGCCACAAAGATGATCCAAGTGCTGGAGAACCCAGCCTATGAGGAAAATCCTCATCACTGGAGGTTTTCAAGATGTGATTGGACAAAATGCTGGATAATCACACCAAGGCTCCCTGGCTCAGAAAAGGTTGGACCAGACGATTTTTTGAGGCCCCTTCCGACCTGGGCTTCTCTACCATTTGATGATTCTGAGCCTAAGAACAGCTCAATCGCATCCTGTAGCAAGCAACCTCAGAAAACGTCTCCTTTGATTTCTGCCAGTTTTAACGCAGTACAATTATTTCAACTTTCAGCATAATCTGAAAATTAGTTTTCTAACGCCAAGATCAACATAAGCTACAGTAGTTTTATTACAGAATCAACTAGGTTGACAAAAAATATCTGAGATCAAGTCCAACTTTGACCCAACACCATCTTGTCAGCCAGACCATGGCACTAAGTGCCCCATCCAGTCTCCTCTTAAATACCTCCAGCAATGTTGACTCCACTACCTCCCTGGGCAGCCCATTCCAATGCCCAATCACACTCTCTGTAAAGAGCTTTCACTTAATATCTAACCTAAACCTCCCCTGGCACAGCTTAAGACTGTGTCCTCTTGTCCTACTGCTGGTTGCCTGAGAGCAGAGACCAACCCCCACTAGGCTACAAACCTCCTTTCCAACAGTTGTAGAGAGCAATAAGATCTCCTCTGAGCCTCCTCTTCTCCAGGCTAAACAATCCCAGCTCCCTCAACTGCTCCTCACAGGACTTGTGCTCCAATCCCTTCACAAGCCTCATTGTCCTGCTTTGGACATGCTCCAGTACCTCAACATCCTTCCTAAACTGAGGGGCCCAGTGCTCAAGGTGCCGCCTCACCAGGGCCAAGCACAGGGGAAAGATAATTTCCCTAGTCCTGCTGGCCACACTATTCCTGATTGCCATTGGTCTCCTTTGCCACCTGGTCACACTGCTGGCTCATGTTCAGTTTCCTGTCCATCAGTACCCCCAGGTCTCTTTCTGCTTGGCTGCTCTCCAGCCACTCTGTCCCCAGCCTGTAGCTCTGCAGGGGGTTGTTGTGGCCAAAGTGCAGGGTCTTGTTGAACCTCATATCGTTTGGTTTGGCCCATCTATCCAGCCTCTTCATGTCCCTCTGCAGAGCCCTCTGACTCTCCAGCAGACTGACACTCCCCTCCCCCTGAACATCTGCAAATTTGTTAATGGTGGACTCAATCCCCTCATATTAAACAGAACTGGGCCCAACACTGATCCCCTAGGGACACCCCCAGTGACTAGCAGCCAACCTGATACACCATCATTCATCACCCCCTCCCTGGGGCTGGCCAACCAGCCAGCTCTTAGCCCCGTGCAAAGTGCACCTGTCCAAGCCAGGGGTTGCCAGCTTTTCAAAGAGTTTGCAATGGGAGATGGTGTCAAAGGCTTTTCTGAAGTCCAGGTACAATACATCACAGCCTTCCCTTCATCCAACAAGCAGGTCACCTGGTCATAAAGGGAGATCAGGTTGGTTAGGCAGGATCTGCCTTTCCTAAATCCATGCTGGCTGGGTCTGATCCCTTGGCCATCCTGTATGTGCTGTGTGACCGCATGTAGGATCATCTGTTCCATAACCTCATCAGACACCGAAGTCAGGCTGATAAACTTGTAGTTTCCTGGATCCTCCTTTCATCCTTTCTTATGGATTGGCATCACATTGGTCAACTTCCACTGATCTGGGACCTCCCTGGTGAGCCAGGACTGGTGATAAATGATGGATTAGTTTCCTGTATCTTTATCACTCTGTTTCATATAACTATTAGGAGAACTCATTACAAATATGATGTCTCTCTGCAGTGCTAGTACTGGCTCTTTCCCATCTACTCCTTAAGAAGTTTTCTATTTTACCAAAATCTACACAATTGTTTATAAGGTTTTAACCTTGTCGAATTTAATTTGACAGCTAAGTTGAAGACATACAGATCTACTGTTAAAAAGTTACTTTTGTAAAAAAATTAAACAAGATTAAGCAAATCATGTCGCTGATATATCAGTGAGTTCCGTTCTCGCTTTCTTAGGTTGAAAGTAAAATTCTCATTCCCCACCAGCAAGGTCTGAACCAATTCCCATAACCCATAATGTATAATATGGCCACTAAGTAGCTCAAACACCAACTGATGAAATTGCAGACAAAGATCCTACCACCACAAGAGGTACTATTAGTTCACTCATCATTGCCCTGATGCCTCAGAGATTACAATAACCCTGGACAACCTTCATGCGCAGGAAGTTGTACGTGATCAAGATCCGAGTGATCTCCAAGAATAATGGAAGTAGAAAACCTTTCTAAATTTTGTATCTGAAAATACTGACTGCCCCTGCCTTCAGTTCTCTACACAGAGGAGCAGATGGTAAAGAGCTAGGACTAGTGCAATTAAGCTGTTTAAACTTACCTTCCGACAGCAAGACTGCAGGATTGGTGCATACTCCCTTTGATATAAACTACAGAAATAATCATTCAAGCTTACAGCCTTGTTAACATATTGGAACACTAACAAGTCTAAATACAGTTGGGATCTGCATAGCCTGACTTCCGCGTTGAATAGTGGCCGTGCCGCCGCCGCCACCGCGGTGGCAGATCGCGCATGCGCAGCTGCGAAACGGGTCTCCTATGTGGCTAAAAAATCATGCCACTAAGATCTGAAGCCGCAATATGGGGGTGCGGAGTGTGAGAGGGCTGACTGTATTTCTTCTTCTCAACAAGGATCACTTGTATCCCCTCCCTGCAGTTTACACCCCAAACATGGATTATAGGAAGTAAATAAAGATTAGATACACCAAGACTAGTTATACATATTTGATATGAATAGCAAATTTCAACAAAGATATGTCATACAACTAAAAGCTCTCATATGGCATTCCTTCCATACCTAGAAAAGAGATGCATTATTCACAACTTACAGATAGGACTGTTTGAAGGATCTGGCAGCCACTGAGAGCTGACAATAAGCATGCTTACATTGCAAAATATCTAAGAATTATTCTAATAATGTCACACATTCTACAGCAAGAACAGGATTACATACCTTGTGCAAGCATGTTAAACTCCAAGAACAGTGCTATGTGATAAAGCTCCATAGCTTCTTCAGCCCTAGTCATGTTTAGTTTTCCTGCTACAAGAGCCTGAACTTCACTTAAACTGCCCACCGAAGGACTAGAGTGCAAAACCGAGAGATCCACCACATCTGTATACATGCAGTTCAAAATGACCTTAGCATATTTTTTTGGTATGATAGATTCATCCAATATAATTCTAGTTGGAGTTCGTAGAGTTCGGTCTGTGATTTCTTCACCAGTTCGTATCCTCCTCTGCAGCAAGTGACGAAAAAATGGAGACCGTGAGGAAATAATAGCTTTGTGAGCCCTGAGCTCTTCATCTAGACAGTTCTGACTTCCACCAAAAGTTTCAACTAAGTCAGAGTTGGATGAAAAGCTAAGAACCACATCGTAGTAGCACATATAATCAAACAGAGCACGCATGTCAACATCTAAGGAATTTGGTGTTCCAAATTCTTCACTCAGCTGAACAAGAATGTCAACATTTTGGAATCTTGAATCCTCCATTCCAAACTCGCCCGTATAAAGGTAGTGTAGCAAAGCAGAAAACATAGGCATATCTATGCCAGCTGTGTTAATATCCATTATTATTTCTGCACCATACTCCGGTGAGGAAGAAAGCAGCGTCTTAAAAAATGGACATCTTGCTGCCAATATCGCACGATGCACAGGGAAACAAGTTTCTTGAAATATTAAATCTACATCAGTACAATATTTGTACTGATAAAGTTCAGCCATGTCTTTTTGTAGCGTCCTGGCTTCTGGTCTTGCCAAATTAGCTTGTAGATAAAGTTCCTTTAAGGCTGATGTTCCTTCGTATTCTTCTACTAATGCATTAACATCTCTGACATCCCAGCCTGAGAGCAGCTCGCGCATCTGCTTGGCGTGGTCAGCAGACCGACTAGATTTCCGACGCTTAATGAATTTCTTTTTGAGGGTGGCAAGGCCAGAGGTTTTCTTTTTCTTGTCTTGAGGCTTCTCATGGCCATGGTCAAGGCTATATAGCTTTGACTCACAGCCATAACCTTGATGAGAGTAGGATGATGTCCCTGAAAGTGAAAAAGAAAGTTGAACCATTTATTCTTTAAATTTAAAATGAAGGTGCATAACACTTAAATACTCATCAATGTCTCTGCAAGTTACATGGTTTTTCCTTCTCCTCACAACAGACAATTCAACAGTGGAAAACATGAATGAATTCTTCTCTGGCCGTGAAGAACAAAACCTTTTTTTTTCCCCTACAAAGTTTACAGTTTGCTAATTTTAGGGATCAGGTGGGGGTTTTTCGTTTGGTTTGGCAATCCTGTGGTTATAAAATCAAAAGTGTCACTATCTTAACTTTTTAAAAACTAGCATGATCTCGGTGAAGTAGTAGCAACCCCCCTTCAAAGTGTTTTTTAAATTCGCTTCTAGCATTAAGTGTCATTTCAACAACAAAAGCGTATCTGGCATCAGATACTTTTGGACACAAGAAAAAAAGAAAGAACACAGTACTGAAACATTCAGGGAAATTGAGGACAATGAATTATTTTTAGTGCAAATCTAACATGAAAATAAAAATCCTGTCATATGAGAACCAAGTAATGCCAAAGTCAAACACACAAAAGGGGCTCCTTTCCACAGAACCACAGATGCTAATTTGTGCATACATGCCGTCAAAAATAATACGGAAAACGAAAGTTTTATTGTTTTAAAGACTTCTTTTGAACAGAGGTTCCCTGCTGGGGCCGGGAAGGGGCGCAGCCACGTGGGGGGGTCTGGAGGTCACCCCGATGATGACATAAAACACCGGCGCTCTCGGAAGACAGAGGAGATCAACAGCTTGGAGCATCACCTCATTGGACGGAGGGGGGAGCTACCGGACGTGGGACAGGGGAGGTTTGTTTTTTTAAAAAAGCCCCAGGGCGAAAGGAATCGGCTCTTCCTCCTCACTTCACTCCAGGAGTCTCTGCTGCTCCGGACTTTCCTCCTAGCTGATCTCGAGAACATTAGCACCTGTCTTTCCCTGACGATAGCCGGTGGACATCACTACCATTTTTCTACCCGTATTTTGTTACTGTTGGGACTTTCGCGTTTTTGGGGGATTGGCGTTTTGGGTGGGATTTGGGGTTGAGGGATTTTCTCCATCACGCTGGAGTGGGTTTTGTCACGTGGGGGAAGGGGAAGCTTTGGTTTTTATGTTGATACCAGTTACACACAAATTACTTTCCCATTTTATATTTCCCTGTTCCCTTTCTCTTTTCTCTTGTAAATAAATCCTGTTACATCTCTAACGATCTCTCGTCCAAGGAGTGGTAAATAACCTTTTACTGGTCTTAAACCAAGACAGTAAGTTATGTTATGAACCAAACGTAATGAAACAAAAAACCAGATTTCTCTCAGTCACTTGTTCTGCTAAATGACTCTTTGCTGATTGTCAGTTTACACCTAGCTGCCTACACACTGATAGTAATTTAGCAAGAAAAAAAAAGCAGAAATGCAGATTCTAACTCAAGTAATAGAAAACCACAGTAATGTTTTAGAATAAAAAAAAAGTAGCATGACAGTCATGCTTCTTTTTAAGGGTTACTTTCTAATTTAGCGTTATTTACAAAACTTTACATCTTACAATAGGTGGTGAAGAAAGTATGCAAACCCAACTCCTATTTCTGGGCCAAAGAAGAAACATGAAAATATTTGCAAATGGTACACAGCTCAGTGACAATCACAGATCCATCTGAAATACTATTTGTCCATTTGCTGTCAGGAATAGTTCACATTTCCATTAGTACACTTGTACAGCTTCACTATTTATCTTTTTTTTAAATTTATTTTTAATCTCAAAGCACGTTCAACCAGAGTGGTTTGGAGCCTTTTACAACTTGTTCTATCACTGCACTCTCACAGTTGTACTTGCTTCAGGTAGATTTGCTGTGATGCTGTTTTGTGATGCTTTTTTGACAGTGATGTTACAGGCTGGCCTGTCAAAACAGAGCGCTTTTAGTCACCATATTACGTATTTCGAATAAGCATTTCTTGAACTTTGAAAGTCAAAGGAGTAATGCAAAGTTGTATTTGAAAGAATGGCAACTACAGCAATCTAAGATTTATGTAAACTGTTTTACTGTTTAACCCTCAATAACTCAAATTCATATGGCAGCTTTTATGCCAAGCTAATTGAAACTTCCACAAACCATGCAATGCAGTGGTTTTACAATTCATCTGTTAGTGAAAACTCTGGAAAGGAACTTTGCTTTATTGGAGGAAAGCCATCTAAGCTACATTAAAATTTGCTTGATCATGCAACATGTTATTAATCACACTGAAATTTCAAGACACGAAAAAATATCCATTTAAATGAAAACAACAGTAACTCAAGACAGCTTCAACAAAGAGGCTGTGCTGCAAAATGCACCATAAAAATTCTTTCCACATGCTGTACTAAATATGACAGTGGAACAGCAGAGATTCAGCCTCCTGCTGATAGAGACAAGCCCAGATTTTCTGCGTCATTTAAAGAGTTTTGATTACATTTCACAATGCAAGTGTAACTACACTGGTCACTCTATAATGACAGATTCTGCTCCAAGAGAATATGCCAGCTCATTTCTATTTGAAATATTTTGGATTCTAACAGCAAATTTGAGTATGCAGAACATTCTCTTACATTCCACTAAAGAAAAACTAGGACACCACTAGTTTCCATTTCTTTCTTCCCTGAAGGCTGCTCTGAGGTATTACTTGCACATGAATCACCACAAAATACTAAAACGCCATTCAAACCTTTGTGCACCCTGAGCTACTTACAAAATTTAACTTTGGAAGTACAGCAAAGTTCTATTAACCCTTACAAAGACATAACACCACCACACAACTGCTTTGTAAGAGGAAGAAGTAGAGATGCACCAGTATAGCCCCTCTGGGTTCACAACTGCTGGTGGCTTCATATCCCTCAAAGGAAGTCTGGAAGAAAACCTTTTTGGCTTTCCTAAGTTCCCTCATAAGGCAGCAGGCATGAAAAGTAGAGAAAAACATAATTATTCCCCACTTCTACACTAAAAGGCATCCATCTATTAAATTGTGTTCAAAAGCAATAGCTACTTCACCCCCCTAGACCATATTTAGCTTTAAAAGAGTAAATCTACAGAATCAGATGACTACCAGGAAAAACTACTTGGGCACTTGACAATGAAAAGTGGGTTCTATTTAGCTCTTTGCATGCTCATACATTTTAAGACCTAATTATAGAGCTCTATTTAAAAACAAACGTCTCAAACAGACGTACCACCCTAGAAAACAGTGTGAAATCCTCCTCAATGCTAGACAAAACAGCAAGGACTAGTTACACTTCTGTTAAAACAAAAGGGTTTGGGTTTTCTTTACAGTAAGCACACTACACTGTTTTTACTGATTTATCTCCTCTTCATAAACTATAAGCACATTCAGCATGAAGTCAACTAACAATAAGAGCTCATACCATGAGACTACTGTGCTTCGCCAGATCTGTTCCCAGCTTTTAGCGCTCATCCTACATTTACAACGTAACATGGTGCAGTGTTTTAATGGTAAAGCAGCATGTCTAAAACAAACCCATCAGCCTAAATCCAGTCTCCAGGAATAAGGCAACTAATACATATTATGCAGCTATTATGACTCTATCCCTCAGTTCTAATTCAGGGCAGTAAATAGCTCTAATGCCTTCTACATAACCTGTCCCCAACAGCACACAAAAAAAAATCCACCACAAAACCCCCTCCCAAAACCTGTAAAAGTTGATACAACATTAAAATATCATTATTCTGACAGGTGATGAAAATCTCAGCTAACAATTTTAGGATACAACCATATTCTACAGAGACAGCTACACAAACCAATCATCCAAGAAACAATCAAAACGACAAAGGCCCAGATGTTATAAAGCAGAGAAGTACATGTGTGATGTAGGTCAGCCACAGAACCCTGTAATATCACAAGATTTCAGCAAGAATTTTACCCAGACCACTCATCTGCTTTTCTTAAAAAGAGAGAAGCACATGTTTTTGTCTGCCTGTTTCCAGGCCTGTAAGGGTTTCTCTTCACTCAGTATAGTGGCAGATTTAAAAACACCAAGACATGTAATAAAAACATTTTAGCAAGTATATATGTAAACTGGGGCAAATCTTTTACTCTTGTTACTTATGATACACTGAAAATACATAAACCCTTCAGGGGAACTTTACAGCACAGATATCCATGATGTTAGTACCAAAAGTTCTTCCCTGACATGCTATGACAATGCACATGGTCTTCGTTGTCCCAAGCACAAGTCCTTAAATGTAAGTTTGTGGTTCATCCTCTACACAGATCTCAGAATAAGGAGTGCCACAAAAGCTGAGACAAAAGCAAAAATGTACAAAGCAAGTAAATTTTTCCTCTGCTAAGGATATCACTGTGCTTTCAGTGGTGATTAAAAAAGTAACACTGAATATCAATAAGTACTTATTCAGTGTTGCAAGCTGAGGCATAAAGGAGAAAAGCATTTATAAACTATTGATGTTATTTACTGCTAAGATCATTCTTCAGGCTGTCAGGGTTGGGGGGTTTTAAAGAAATATTTATCTTCTCAAAAACTGCCTTCTTTTAGATTCATAACGTAGCTATTTATTATTTATAGTGTGACAGTACTTAGATCTCCACTGAAGTCTTATTGTACTAGACTGAAAAACACAAAGGTAATGCCTGCCCCAGTTACAACTAGGATAAAAAAATTTCTTAAGGGTACCTCAGCTCATGTTTCTAGCTAAGCAAGACCCTTGCTTGTAAATAATAGTTAGGACAATAAGTACCCCGATCCCCATTTAAAGGCACAGGAATAGGAGGAA
Source organism: Pitta sordida (assembly GCA_013390025.1). Taxonomy (NCBI): domain Eukaryota; kingdom Metazoa; phylum Chordata; class Aves; order Passeriformes; family Pittidae; genus Pitta; species Pitta sordida. The sequence continues at coordinate 49,004 of WEKX01018110.1, read as the reverse complement.
AAGCTTCTTCAAGACTGTTTGTTACTTTAACACTTTTATTATCAGAGATATCTCTTCTACTGATAAAGAAGTAATTCACGTGTACACAATGGCAAGACTACAATGAATACTGATGATCAAGAGTTTTATAATGCTCTAACAGTTTCACAGACGTCTGAGGAAGAAGAGCAGAAAATGGTAACGGGAAGAAACTGTTCTTGAACTCAGAAAAGTAGCAAGCATGAGTTAATTATAAAAACCCCTCCACTTATTTTATTTAAACAAGCTGGCAACTGTTTACCAGCAAATGGAAGATCAACTCATTGCATACATAGGCTAAACAGATGGATAGCACTGAATTTCATGCACGATTGAGCTTGAATGGATTCAAACTGGTGACCTAGAAAATAAAAGCTCTACATAACACTTCTGCCAGCAAATCAAATGCAGTGCACACATAATCCAGCAAGTCATTTCTGTAAGTGACAAGATAACTGAAAAGAGTTACCTATGAATGTCTGTTGTGCCTGTGAATTTCCCCCTACCCTTGGGGAACACGAGTGAGGGTAGTTAGATGCATTAGCACCCATTTTCTTCAGTCACTCAGGCATTCCGCCTGCTGGCTCTTCAATGTATAATCCCATAATCCTTTACAAATCTTCAATCCCAGGTCCAGCATTCTGTTCCTCCATTTCTGAAGAACAAAAACAGCAACAAGGTACTTCATTATTTGTTTGTCAGTAAGTATTATGTCATTTAGATAAAATAAACTAAGCTTCTAACACATAGCACTTCATGAAGTAAAACTTCCAACACTTCCAAGATAACTTTTTATTTGAAGGATTTTCCAACATGATCAAAAATACTTTTTTCCTAACAATAATCTGTAATTCTCCAAGCCATTCACAAATATTTATGAAAAACTGAAACACAGAACAGGATGGCTATCAAACTTTTAGCCAAGAAACCTTAAAGCAGAAGTTAGTCTAGACTAAATGAGCTCCTCTGAATATACCAAGAAAGACTTCTCATACATGCTTACATATATTCCCACATTGTTAAAAAATTCCTGATTTTTTAAATTATACTGATTGAGAAAGCAAAATAAGCCAATCCCAGTGGAGATTATACCATTATCACTGCTTTCAGCTACATTCAGTACTGCTTTTCAAATTTAGACTTGAGAAGACCTTGAAGTAGGTTTAGAACAGTAAAAACAGGGCATTTAAGCATTTATTGAATATTTTAGTGGGTATTTGAAAACACTTCAGGAAGTAAAATCTGAGTTAATTTGAACAAGGATTCATTGCTAAACACAGAACAAGCACATTCTAATTTATTCCTATATTGCTACTGTTAAAATATAAATACTGCAAAATAAAAGTTACCAAATGAAGAACTGCTACTGTCCACTGAGCACATGTGCGCCCTTCAAAGACACAAACATGCAAATAAGCGAGAGCAATACAAATGTAAGGGCTGTATTAAGGCTTTTTTAGACTCCACAAAATACTGTGAACATGTAGATTAATTCTATTGTGTTGTCACAGGTGCAACCGTATTTGAAATAGACTCCCAAACTTATCTCCTTTCTTGGTACATCTCTGGCATATGGAATTGGCCAAGAAAGTGACCGGCAAAGGTGTCTATCTCGAGGAAGCTGCAGTACTGCTCCAGCCTCCTCTCCCTGCTTCAATACTCCATTTATTTCTGGCATGAGGGAGTTACTGCGATGCTGGGCAGGCGAGATGTGATTCTCAGCAGAGAGGTACACCTGGCCTCTTAGTCAAAAAGTGCAGCATGCAGTGCAGACCCTGGGGAGCAGAAAGTGAGTGACAAGCCAGGAAGGAAAAGGCTGTAAATTGCTGTAGGCAGAGGGAACAAAAGCCCCAGGACTCGAGGGCTGGCTACACAAGGAGGAAGGGTAGGGAAAGGTTTAAAGACCTGGCTTAGAGATGTGGTTATTCACACAAAGGTAAAACACAGGAGTGGGACTCGAGGAAAAGCGTACGAGTGCATGATTTCCAATATCTGATGACTTGGAAGGTTCCTCGAACTTGTACCTTTTGGCATTTGTGGTCTATGACATTAGATGTTTTCAAAAAGGAGCCACACCCTCACACTAGATGTGATGTACAGGCAGAACAGCCCAGGTCACCTCACACAGCTGCAGCCTGCTGGTCACTAGTGGAATTCTGCTAAGGCAGGAGACACAACCAGAACACCACCACCCTACAGGCTTGTAAACGAGAGCTCCCGTGCCTGCCCTTCCTAGCAAGGTGGCCGTGTCACCTCAATTGCATTCAATTTTGAACTTGTCTTCCATGCACAATCAGCTTGCTACACACCAGGAAACAAAGATAAAACACATCCTGCATGAATAGGAACCTACTCAGGACGAAGACAGAACCAAAGCACAGGCAAAACAGGCAGCATCACACCAGCAAACACCAGTAAATCATCTCAGCACACACAAACTGTTGGATCAGTCTTAGCCAATGCATGTACTCGTGCTCTCCCTTGTGCAGGAATAAACTAGCTATTTTAAGATAACTGAATTCATATGGCTGCAGATCTCTTCTTCATACTGGAAAGACTCCATTGATTGAAGAAAAACAGAATATAATTTCATTACAACAGTGACACTACAAGTGATTCGTGTACACACCCAAGATATGTTGCTTAAATGAGGTGTGAATTTCCAGATGGAATTACAACTTCCATCCAGGACAAACTTTGTGGAGGTATCATTAAAACTGAAAGGTGACTTACCTCCTACAAATAAAGGCCAGCAACCTAAAGCAGATACCCCAACAACTTCCCTTTTCTCAGCTCAAATTGGACTTGGATAAATTTGGACCTGAGTCCTGGAATAATGCCATTGTTATTCCACTTTCATTTTCTGCGTTCAGTTGTGGTGTGATAACTTGTCTATTAGATGTGTATTAAGAGTCTTCAGTTCTTCCTGACACTGGAAAGAGTCCAGGAGCTAAGTAAAAGAGGGAAGGAAAAAAATGCTTGTTTTCCTGAGCAAGCACTTGATACACATAATCAAGTCTCAGCTTTGAAGCTAGTACCTTCCACATCTTCCCCTTGGTGACAAGTATGCCCCAAAAGCTGGAAGGAATGTGATCAAGGAATACATGCAACTGTTCAATATCATTAGCAGTCAATGCTTGAATTTTCAAACCAGGATTTAAATTAACTGGAAAAAGGAACATAATGAAAGGTTCCTAAAATACACGAGAGAATAATTTTATACAGTTTTACCACAACAACATAATTACATATGAAGCCCAAGTATCATGCAGAATGAATTCTCTCACTAAATTTAAAACACGTAACTTCCACACACTGCCTAGTCATGCGTGTGCAGGCTAATTTCTTGAGAGTATTTTGCATCTCGAATTCAAAAGTGTTGCAGTTCACAAGTGTTTTGAGCTCCACAGCTTGAGAATTCTTGTATTTTTCAATGCATCACTAAAGTTTACAAGATAATATTGTGTAACCCATGTTGTACAGTGATCACCCGTTACTTGCAGGCTGTTGGGTTTGGTCATCCTCACAAGAGTCGTGGGATCCACAAGGATAGCGACCCCACTACGTAGTCGAGTACGCCACGCCCATAGCTACACCCCCTCCCCTAATAAGGTCTGGAAGACGGTCCTGAGAGCACGGCTCCCTCTGTCATGCCTCATTAAAGCAGAGGAAATGCCTTTTGCCACCTCCCAGCTCCAGGAAGGGAGCTTTTCTGAGCAGAGAAATCGGCACAACTGGCACCTCCCCCCACCCCCCACCCCAGTAAGAGCTGCTCTTACAGCGGCTCCTAAGATGTGCAAGGCAGGGACGGACAGGAGCTGGCACAGCACCGGAGCACAGATGCGTCCCGCACCAGGAGAGCCGCAGCCCCGCTTGTCCCTGCGCCTGCTGCCCAGCCGCAGCTCTCCCCTTCCCTCTCCTACCCTCCCTCCGCCTCACACATCCTACAAGGGAACTTTTTTTTTTATTTTGGGCAGTGACGGGGGTTCCAGTGCCAGCACTCTGACGCCAGGAGTCCGCATCACTGGCATCGGGACACGCCGGACTATGTTCGCCGTATTCCGCCAGTGCTGGCAAAGCTGAAACATGGTGCCGAGTCGATGGCTCCGCTCCTGTCCACTTGGGTTTAAATCTCCCGTCCGCTGCCACCCCAAGGTCAACATTGGCAGCAGCAACTGCCCCTGCCATCCCCGGTTCGCAGCCACACTGCGCCACCATGCCCAGAAGTGCCTGCATGGCCCTGGTCACTTTGTGCCACGGCAGCACTCCCGGTTTCACAGAGATGGGACCGGCCCCCCTTTCTCCTAAACGGTGAGAATGAAGCATGTACGGCAAGTCTGGTGGGCAGTGACGGCGGGGGGGGGACCAATTATATATTCATAACTTCATTATATATATTCACGAGCTGATGGTTCGCGGTACGTTCTGCACACGCGCCAAGATGGCACAGCTCGCTGAAAAATCACTCGCAACTATTGGATCTCGCAAATAATGGATTGCGACTATGTGGGGGATCACTGTATTTCCCAAACAATTTAAACTGGCACTCCATCCTGGAAGAAGCCCTGCCTTCCTCTCTTCATTCTCATATCCACTTTTCCTATATTGTCTGTTCTGTCTCAAATATTTTCTGAACCAGATAAATTCATTAAAATGAATTTCAACAAAATCTTTAAACATTGTCAGTCACCCAATTTGTTTGTTATGACTTGCACTAGCACAGGTGGAAACAAAGAACATAAAAAGAAGCCAATAGAGTAGGATTTCATCTTTTGACAGTAAAGTGTACTCATGGATTTAGGAGCTTTTTGTTTGTTTGTTTTGTTTTTCCAGTGTCCACTTCAGTTTCTTTGCTATACCCAGCCTACTCAAACTAAAGTCAGTCCAGCACATAACCTGCTGAGTTCAGTACAAATGTCATGTCAGTACATCTCAGCTACTGCAAAAATGCCAAGTCAAGAATGGTGAAAGACAGTTGCAAAAGAAGGTGAACAGAAAAATGAAGAATAAACTCCAAATCACAAACAATTAGATCTTTAGTTGTAAAAGGAAAGATTTCATCTTTTCCTTGCAGAAATTATCCTGTATACCAAAAGCTTCCCTATTTCAGTTTATCTGAAGCATCTTTTAAATCACATTTTAGCCTCAGGATTCAGTCTTGGAATTTTATTTGTTTTAAAAGCTACCATCAGGTGAACTTTTCCTTGCCTTTTTATTAACAGTTTGCATGCATCCATTTAAGCATCAAAAAGAAACTAAATTCAACATCTGCTGACCCAGTGAAACAGGATCTGCTGTTGAGAGCAGCGACACAGCACAGATGTGTGTTACGTATGTACACATGTACACCGGAAAAAAAGTTACACTATGTCAAAACTCATTTAAAAAAGCCTGTATTGCAGAAAGAGCATATGAAGTGTGTTACGTGAAACCAGGAAGCGTTAGAAGCCAAAATTACCATCCCAAATGCTACAAAAAGCACAGAAGTGACTTTCAGATTATACTGATAATCAGAATAGAATGTAAAATAAACACAAATCTAGTTAAAAGTTTCAGTACCTGAAATAAGTTGCTCCATTTTTTCAATACTTGTCTCATTGAACCTAAAATCCTAAGAACCTAAAACGACTTGCATTTGAGGTGTCTGGGCTAACAGCCAAGAACTCCTGGATTGGGAATTCTGATTTAACAAAAAGTCTGTGTACAGAATGGACTTTGGGTAACAGTGACACTTTGTTTATAGTCATCACTCAATATAAACATTTCATAAAGTTTCCTGCAGTCCACTGGAATCCAATTAATATAAAGGGCAAAGTGGGGAATGCTACAATGTTTTACAACCACAACCATTTTGACTTTTTTCCTGTAAAATTTTTTAAACTTTCTGTATTTCTTTTGGAGTTGCTGCCATAGGATTATGAAATAGCATAATACTAAAACCAAAGTAGAAAATTATATCAAGTACATTCACATACTTGTAAAAAACATGGTGGTATTTCAGGTTTTCATTTTACTTAACACATTTTAAATTTACTATTAGTAAATGACAACACAAACATACCTTATTCAGGTTTGCTTAGATTTTTATCTAGACCAAAAAGGCTATGCTGTTTTGCCCCAACAGTTCCTTTCAAGAAATGAAGAAGTGAAACAGTAATGCAAGACGAGATAACAAGACCCAGCAATAAGCTGCTACATTGGTGCTGGGGGTGTGGGGGCTGTATGTGTGTATTAAAAAAAATAAAATTAAATCAACTTTTAAAAGTGCCAATCCCATTAAGGAAACACATCAGCTGAATTTCAGCAAGGACAAACCTGTTTCCATAGAGATCAGGTAGATCCATAACTAAAAGACAAAGCAGAGTTCTGCTCTCACAGTTCTATGGTCTCCAAGGTACATCCCATCAGTTTGCCATAACATCCTGATCCTGCCTCTAGCAGAGCCCTGAGCCATCACAAAGGGATCCAGAAATGATCTCCTGTTCAGAAGGACAGTCCTACAGTTCCTATGCACTGAGGAGTCTCCAAATCAAGCCCTGGCCATGCTGGTTGTTACACAGTATCACTGCTGGAATTACAAAGCAGCAACACCCAAAGGGTCAAGCACTTAAAAATGAAGGTAAAGTTGCTTGTGGTTGGCATTTCAACTGCCTGTTCAGATGTACATTTAGTATCTACCCCATTTTTCTTACTATGCTACTGGAAGGCGGCTCTCCAAGGAAGGGGAGCTGGCAGGAACTGAGTATTACCTGTCCTGACCTTCCTCTTTTTCCACACACGAGGCACTCAAGAGAGATACTGGCACACTTAGGTTTTGCAGGGGTGAGAGTCTCTGATCTTGGAAGCATAAAGGCTAAAGGGCTGAATGCATATGGCACAGAGTATCTGGAAGAAATTGTGTAACCACCAGTAATTCACTGTCCAAAGGAAACAGCTTTGAAGGATCAGCTGATCATCTGGTTTGGCACAGGCAAATTCATGTAAAGCCTGTTTTGACTCCTTTTTAGAATCAAGTCAAGCAATCAACGCTTATCATTATTCAAAATTAAGTGCATGATACAATAGTAAGATGCAGCTGATACAGCTGAAAGGTTCTGGTCTGGATTAGTTCTGCACAAAAATAAGGAATGGATAGTGTTCTTCACGACTTAGGCTAATGAATCTGTATTATTTCATGATTTACTACTCTGGAAAAAAGAAAATCCAATAAGCAAATTACCAGAACTTAAGCCACATCAGCAGTTACAGGCTCAAGAGGGCAAGAAAAAGCAGATACGTATAACTAGATTACGAAAGCAACTGCATTGCTTAGTGCTTTGCTGAGAATCATGTGTTTCAGCCATCACAAAGAACCCTTTCTTAAAGTTAAGCATGAAATTTACAGCACTTTCTCTTCCATGAAGTAGTATTCCTCCTCATTAAGAAGTTCTTTTAAAGTGGCAAAAACACCACAGTAGCCATTGCCTTTTGTTTCTAGATTTGTTGAGAATCACAGGACTGGGTTTTAGGGGACAAATTCCACCAACAAATAACCCACATTGATTTTCAACGTATTGTCCAAGGAATCAGAGTGAAAATTAAAAGAATTATGCTCAAATAGCACACAATTCTGTGTAGTCTTGAAGATCAGCACACTTCAGAAAGTTAATACATTGAGAAGCTTTATAATCAGTTGAAAAACCACAGACTATATAGGAAACCCCCCTCTTTTTAATGCTGTCTGCAAATAGTGTGCAAAGTAGGATTTCTGATGATCAGCAATCACATGATGTTACCAATCACATGAAAGACGCAACGTTCCTGAAGATGAATCGAAAGCACTTCTTTCAGTCAAATTAGCAAGAACTCATTCACTTCTCTCTAGGATTCTCTTGAAGTAAAACGACAGCATGTATTCTTCAATGACTTTTCATAAGTTAACTTGAAAGAAACATTATCTGATTTAGACACAAAATGTCATTAACTCTACTTTGCAAGAATATCAGAGAAACCTTATCCACCAAATCTTTATCAATGTCACTGAACAGAGTAATTAGGTATGAACATATCCTTTTACAGGGAAATGAGGATAATTAATTTTTTCCAATCTAGAATAATTGCAACATAGCCTGACATATTATGATACATTTTGACGAGTATAAGTGTTTCAAAAGGCCTCTTCTGAGTAAAAATCACCCACACATTTTTCTTTTTTAAGAATGGCAAATACTCTTTGGTTTATATGTATGTGAACACATGAGTTGGTTAAGACAGAAAAAGGAGTCTCCAAATTGCACAAAAAATAGCTAAAAAATGATCAGATACATTTTAAAGTAGTTTTCTCTTTCTATCAAAGTTCAAGTGAACACTTGATTGTCTCATCGGGTAGTGACCTAACTCAGTGAAATTTCAGCTAAATTCAGCTTCAGATACCAAGGTCAAATAGCAGTCTGGTAAAACCACTGCCCTCCTCAGAGTGTCTCCAGATGTCCGCAGTCATCTGCTACTTTTACCCCATGGAAAGGACAAATGGTGCAAAAGCAGGAACTTTCCACATGAAGCTGTCCCGCCTTTATACAGCTTATTTCATGAGCTTCCTATTCAAGTACCCCTTATCTGTCAACAGGATTGCTGCTTCTTATAGAGCAGGCAGGCAGTCTCTCCTCTCTGCAATCTTCCTCGCTCACAGGATTTTGTAATTCATCAGAGTGTGGCCCCCAAAAATCCTCTTGCTCAAGCTGTCACCCAACCATGAGATGCTGTTTCCAATTAACAAGTCTACTAAAATGGGGAAATCTCAGCCATACAGAAGATCTATACACCCTACAGTCTCTTTGTCCTGGAGACATTTTTCCCTTTTCTCCAGGTTTAATTATTTCACAGAAAGCCATTTACTCTGAATGGGTAGGTGGGAGCTTCCGGTATACAACAGCGGTTGTAAATTCACTGCAGTTACATCCACCACACTTCCTCTCAGAACATGTTTCCTCAGAGAGTATGTTACATAGTTACTAATGAGAAATTCCAGAGCCTGTGCTCTGTACCTATATGAGTGCTGCTTACTTATCTTCTGACTCTTTTCCTCTCCAGTATAGTTAGCTCCCTGCACCAGTTTACAAAATTACCAAAAGAATCCGAAGGATGCCACCAAAGGAGGAAGAGCACTAAGAAAAGGTTACTTGCTCCCCACAGTCAAACACAACATGCATGACTAATACTCAGTTGGCACAGTCTTCAAAAAACAAGCATTCCCACTCATTTCTACAGTAGAGCTGTTCCCTTCCACTGTAGCAGATGTTTGGGAAGCCACGTAAATCCTGACTGGATCATATTTGTTTTCAGCTGATCCTCTGGTGTGGCTGCAACAGCTGCTGCCCTCAAGTACAGCATTGTCTGTATCTTCATTCAGCCATGTTCAATGTAAATATTGTAATGTAAGTGGGCAGCTATAAAACCACTCTTGCAATACACGGTTTCCCCTACACAGCTCTTAAAAAATTAAGAGGAGAAAAAAATCATCTAGAAAGCAAGGAGAGTTTTAGCAGAAAAAGGCCATTGGGACAGCAGTAACTACCACTAGGGCTCACCAAAGCAGTGCTCACTGTATCTAGTTAGAGTTCCTCTTTGGCCTGTACTTATTTTGCTCTGTATTTGTGCAGTTTGTTCCTCCCTCCAGCTAGGCCTTGGTTAACACCCTTTCAATAGCAGCCATCCCTACTAAAGAGGTCCAGGGGGTTGCTGCTTTTTTGGAGGCTCATATTTTAAATTTGCACTGTCAGAATACACACATCTAAGTATTAGTCACACAGGGGAAAGAAACAAAGTCAAGATTATAAGCATTTTACTATCATCCCTTCAATCTAATGAACTCCCCCTTTGATGGGGAGAAGCTAACTGCATGCAGGACTCATGAAGAGACTGTCAGCTCCTCTCAAGAACATCAGGGTGGTCTGACACTACCACTGAAGTCAAACAGGGAACTGTACTTTCCTCTCACTCTGCTGCTCCATCCAGTCAAGGGGTTTTCTTGCTTCCCCTCACACTATACACAGATTATATGATCATAGAACAAGTCAGTTCAAACAGCTGATCCATCACTGCACTGCTGGAGAGGATGACAAGTAACAGACAGGGGAAAGTTCTTGCAGGTTGGTCTGACAGGTAGCTGCAACTGGAAGAGAAACCTGTGGCTGTCAATACAAAGAGAGCAGACTACTCCTATTCAACTGCCTCACAACACCACAAGACTGTACTCCTGTAATCATCCTTCTTGTTCTCTCCAAGCTCAGGCTCAGTCTCAATAAGTTACTCTGGTCTGGTCCCAAGCACAGTCCTCCTTTGCAGGCACTGTTTCTGAGGCTCCAGTTTCAAAGCTGACACTCACATTCTCCCTTTGTCTCTTAACATACACAGTCACTCCCAAGCCTGTTCTGCTCACTGAAGCAGGCAGCAATACAAAATCGAATCACAAAAGACATTGTACATGGTATTTATACAACAATCAACTCGTTATGGAATGACGCCTCCCTGAGCAAGTCTGAAATTTCTGGTCAAACCCACAGACCATTTTCCTTACATTTAGATACTTTCAACACAAAAAACTACACAACTAGCACAATGATTTCATACCAGTTCAGACAGAATTGATCTATCTGCTTGTACTAAGATTTTAAGAGTCCGCATCAATCTCATCAGAGTGTGGCCCCCAAAAATATGACCCCGCCCATTTGCGGCGCAAATTTTTCACAATTATGATTCAGCGGTCAGTGAGCTCAGCTGCCTGACACATGCGCAGTCAATCTGCTCTGCTGAGGGGTGGTGCCATGGTGCCTGTGGGGCGGGACTCATCCCGCCCTGCGGGGAGGGGGCTCGCAGTGGCGGCACAGTGCCCCATCCCTGACCCAAGAAACTGCCCTGCGAAAGTGAGGCAGGAGGAGGCTTCTGCCTGGGACCGTACAGGCAGCGCTGACCCTCTCTAACGGGGCCGGTGGCTGTTAAAAGGAAAGAAACCCGACCTCCCCACCCCCGCCACCCTGTGAGCTTCTCCGGGCTGCTGCGGTCGCTCCCACAGCCTAAATGCCGTGCTGCCTCTGCCTGGACTGGTGGATGTTAAAGGGAAGGAAACTCCCATACCAACGCCTCCCCCCCACCATAAGTGCACGGGGCGTTGCAGTGTTGAAAAGTTAAGGTTTTTCCATACTCCAAGAATGCCAACCAGAGCTCAGGGACACCCCTTCCCCGCCGTGGAGGCAGGGGGAGCACGCGCGGGCTGGCGCGGGGCCCCAGGGGTCGGCGTGAGCACCAGGGCCGGGCTGGGCCAGGGGAGGGAGTGGCGCAGGGTTTGGGCTGCGAGCACACACGGTCACAGCAGCCGCTCAGAAACGGTTCCCTTTGCTCGCCTGTGCCGAGACAGACTATGGGAAGGAGCAATGGGCGTGGCCTGCATGCATATTAACGACCTGCAGTTCTTTGCGAGTTTAGTGTTTCGCGATGGCCTTGGCCTGTCCTTTTCCTCGCAAAGGAAGGGGTACAACTGTACTTAAAAGCTTGCACATTTGAAAGACTTCACCATTGGTTAGATTCTTCTATAAGATCAATTTCAATTCATTAACTTCAGCAGAAAGAGCCACATTAACATCATCAACTAACATTAATATCATCGTATCTGATGCCAAGAAATCTCTGTATGCCCTTTACTTCAAGGATTTCAGACATATTGAGGATGGATACTTCAAAACATGCACAAGAGCGCATGTACAGTAGCAAAATACATCAGTATTGCAATACGTATTTCCCCTCAAGTAAACTTCAGATACTTCCACAAACTATCAGAACCCACAAAAGTTACACCAGTAACTTCAGCTTCAGTCGTTATGTTCATTAACACCTACACTTAGATTCCACGCAAGTGCAGTGAGAACTAAATAATGACAAACTTGGAGGCGTGTCCTGCCCAAAACTACAGAAATTCACTTCAAATGGAACAGAAAATGTCTTTTCTCAATGATAAAAGCAATCAATCAAGGAAGGAAAGGCTTAGTCAGAAAACCAGACTTAGTCTACAATTAAGTTGGAGCTTTGTTTACATTTTCCCTTTGGCAAGAAGAGGAAGTTATGTCTTCCAGATTTCCTGCAACAAGCTCTCGCTGCATTTACAAAGCATTTTTTTTGTTCTGTAACACGAATGCACAAGTTTCACAGAACAGTCAAAAGAGCATCACAGATGTTGAAATAACATGTTCTTTCTGAAAACAGAGGCACCAATCATGTACACACTCACTTTAATTAATTCAGTAATACCTACGTCTACCTCATTTACACAGATTTTTAAAGGCTGCAGAGTAAGGAGAGCTTAAGGGGTAAGTTGTTTGTTTAACTATTTGCTAAGCAAGTCTGCCCTTTGAGCACATTGTCAATATGCCTTAACTCTTCCTTCTCCCCACCACAAGATGTGAAGCTTTTCAGCTGCCCCAGAACATTACAAAAAAAGATTTTTTGTAATAAATCAAACAAAAGTTTTAGAAAGAAAGCAAAAGTCTGTTGCATAGTACTAATCAGAGGAGATACTTCATTAAAGGAGCCAACCCCTTGCTCCTAATGCAATTTTACACCAAACTTTGTTTATCTTCCTCTCTTATCCACAACTGTCCTTGACAGCACCATTCATTCACATTCAGATCAAGTGCAAAATTCAGAAAGGGAATATACTTGGCTAGCCTGGGCTGTGCTTCCCAAACCTCCTTTGAGTCTTCCATTAGTTGAGAAGTTCATTAATACACCGGAAAACCCCCAAAATTTTGCCCTTTTTTTTTGGTGGCAATCTCACTCTCTACCTAGATGGTCATTCCCATTCGATTCTCCATTCCCATTCAATGAACAGGAACAGTTTTAGCTGGATTAGTTTTCAGATTAGCTTTCAAATTAACAAAAATAAAAGGTTCATTTTAACAAGGAAACAAGTTAATCTTGTAGATACGGAAAAAAAGGGCAAGTTCCACTTCCTTCCAAGCTTAAAACAAGAATGAAACTCCAGATTCACAAGACGTTTAAATAAAAGCGCCCTGATTACTGCTGAAGATTGCTTAATACAATGGAGCTTTGATGCAGCTGAAACTCAGTCACAAAATGAGACATTTTCCGTAACTCCAGAAAGAAATAAATAGGTAGTGAAAGACAGAATGAGAGAAGGGAAGAAGAAAATAAGTGCTCAAGATGGGGGTGGGAAAAGAAATACCTAGATTGGCACAAATCTGTTAATCCAAATGGGAAATTGAGCCAATAATTAACTGAGCAATTATGCACTAACAAAATTACTGGAAATATTTTCAGCAGAAAAAGGTAAATGTTTTGAGAAACTTAGAGTGAGAAAAGATAAATTCTATTTTACTTGAAGTGGAAAAGCTCCAAGTACAATGAACAGATATTCTGGAATTTTAAAACTGTATTTCTGATTAACAATATTTTCAGTAGCCTTGTAATCTAACTTTAAATAGTAACTGTCCAGGTTATGAAATCCAAGATTGTGGTTAAATGCCATTAAAGACGAGCAACTTTGATTCAGGGCAGAAATACATAGGAATCACTTTACCAGTGGTTACCGAGTTTTATGGTTTGTGTCTAGAGCTATAAAATACTATTAGACAGGGGGTAATCTTATACTGTACAACAACCTTTCTACGTTAGAAAGGTATTTTCTCATTTCAAGCCCAAACACATTTTCAAAAATGTTTAAAGAAGAGCTAGAGATATTTTAATGATCAAATAAGAAGCAAGAGGTACCTTCTGACCCAAATAAAGTATCTTTTAATTAAAAAAACCCAAACCCAAAATATCAAGTTATTCTCTTAATTATCATCTTAGGCTACAGTCGGCCCTCTTGCACTTTGCGCCCCCCATATTGCGGCTTCAGATCTTAGCGGCGTGATTTTTTAGCGATGTAGGAGACCCGTTTCGTAACTGCACATGCGCGAGCTGCCGCGGCGGTGGCACCGGCGGCGTGGCCGCCATTCACAGATTCACAGGTTATTCTGAGTTGGAAGGGACCCCAAGGATCATCTAGTCCAACTCAACGTGGAAGTTGGGCTACGCGGATCCCAATTAAGACCACGGGTCTGTGTTATAGGAGACCCGACTGTATTTAAAAAACAAGAACATCCCTACCCCAACAAAACAATGCACCCAAAAACCAAAACAGTCAGCCAAAGTGGGATTTAAGATTTTGAGGCAGTAAACACGCATTTTTATCCAAAATTTTAGATAAGCTAATACCCCAAATCACTCAAGAAAATAAACTGTAGAGGAGATGGAAATACTTGATACACTGGGAGGGTGAGAGGACTCACCAGGACACGGAGTAGCAGCTCCTCATTGCTGTTACATCCATTCCTTTGAGGAAGTTACTGTGTTCACACCCAGCTCACCACTAACAGCTGTTGTCTCCCAGAAGCAGAGAGTACTGACACACCTGGGATTATTCCTCTTTCAGTACCAAGGCCATCACTACACTGAATAACACAACTTCCCATCTTCAGGGTGCATTTCATCAACTCGGCATTTTTCTACCTTCCTAGTCTCTGAAGAGACAACCAATTTCTAAAACTTCCCGTAATGAGGTACAACATAACCCCCTCACCAGTTCAGTATATTTCATGGAGCTGCAATCAAAACTAGAACAAATTTATAGAACTCCATGAACCTATTAACATTATCTTCTTTACCTGCACTCTAGACATTTTCTATGTATTTCATTTCATTTCTCAAGATTTCTGAAACTGAGTTGCCCATGAGCCAAAGTACAGGACATCAGCCTTTAATGTATTTCAAAGCTTCATTAGTCTGTGACTCATTGGCATTTTTTTAAATGGGTAATACAAAGTTCCACTGTGTATATGCCTACAATCCCTCCTTCAAGATGAAGTCTTCTTTCTGGTCATTCAGTTAAGTATCACATGCAGCTTCAGAGATTGTTAGCCTTCCATATATTTTAAGAAATAGACATTGGGTACTTGAGAGAAGACCTCTAAATGCCCCCAACATGTAAAAAGTACTTCAGCACAGCCTCATCCTAAACACTACAGAATTTATGTGGATGGGCACTAAAATTATCACAGCAGCAGGAAGGATTCAAATAAGACATTTTCATAGACAAAGACAAAAATCACTGATTCACAGCAACTCCAGTTCCTCAGTCCCAACAGCCAAGGAACAACTTCATGAAAACAAAGCTAAACCAGAAGATCAAAAGCCATCAAAGAATAAGGGAGCACAGTCTACAAAATACTGTCGTGTTGCATTCTGATTGGATTTTTCATGTTAGAATGCTTTTTAATCAGGTCTCAAGCAGCATTTCTGATATGTGGGTCAGGAGAAAAAAGTATGAAAAGGAACTTTTGTCACTCACAACTATTTTTTGAGTAATTAGAATAATCTACCTAATACAGAAGTGCTTTACATACTTCACTGTAGTACAGAGATCTGAGGGAGCAGATTATAAGCAAAGCAGTACTTCAATTTCTCACTAAAGCAATATTATCTACCTGGTCACTTGAAAAATACTTTGATTTGCAAATAAACAGGTATAATTTCATTGATGTTGGATGCCTTCACAAGATACTGGTGTTCTTGCTCTTTGTATTCCAAGGCTTGATTAAAATCTCAGTGATGGACTATAAGAACAGTCTTCTATGACCCAAACTACAGTCTAAAACACACACATATGAGCACACACAGATACATTTTGCAGGTCCACTGATCACACAGTGTTTCTGCAAGTACTGGGTCACAAAATAACCAGCCCAACTAAAAGACCAAGCAGCAGTCATTTATTTCATTGCTATTTCAATCAACTCCTTTGAGTTTAGCCAACATTACCACCAGCAGAAGTATAAAGTGTCCTGACAGTCATCCTCAAAGTGACTTTTAAAAGATCTTGGACAAAGTTTCCAAATTAGAGGAATCTTCCATACCATTACCCAAGAGCTTGATCTCTCTCTAAAGCACTTCACGCTAGATAACACTGAAGATCTAAAGTGATGAGGCCAGGAAAAAGAGATTAATTTTAAAAACTGCAAGTTACCATGCTGAAATAATCCTGTATCAAAGAGGGCAGAGTAGAAATAAAAAGGCAATTTTACAATACAGGAAATCACAGCAGAAGCAGCACTAGAAGGGAATCTTTTAAAAGTGATTTTAAAAAATGAAGGTCTACCCTTTATAATTCACTATAGAGGGTGGGAAACAGGACATGACCGGTAAGAAATGGAAATACGAGTACAAAACATCCAGTCTAATACAGGAAGAACTGAGCATACAATGAAATTTGAGCGCCACACACAATGTACAGTATGAGCACTGAATTCAGACAAAATTTGAGGACAAAGATCAAACAGGACTTAAAAAATGATCAGTCATTTATACAAGTAACAGCTCACATTAGAACAAAAAAGTTCCACACCAAAGTAAGATCTCCAGAACATAATTCTGAAACATGGAAACTGATTCTGGAAGATATTGCCCTCAAACACTACACCTCCACACTTAACTGAAAATTTCTTCTTCTTAGTGAGTTTTGACTGATATTTTTTCCATAACATTACTTACATGTTTTAGCACTCAATTATGTAAATAACCAGTTTCAACCCACTGATGACAGAAAATCTCCGACAGGCTGAGCACATCTGCAAGGCCACCAGTTGTTAAAGCACACATTCAGTAATGTTTGGTGTAAACTTGAGCACTTTACACCCAATGGAGCAAATAAATCAGGTTCAAATTGAAGTAAGTATATATAATTTGAATCCACCGCATTTCAGGCAATACAGTTCCATCCCCGATCCACTTCACCTCCCTGACTTCGCCAGTACACTGTGCTAGCAAACACTTTCCATAGCAATGTGATGACCCAGATGAGGGACCTGATAGGAAGTTATTTCGTGCTTCAGTGGTTTATTTTTCAGACAGATAAATTTCCTGCAATGTTTCAGAGGGAAGTCATGTAAACTGCTGTACCAACACAGCTGAGGGAACTGTGCAGGAAGCAGGAAAAAAGCAGCTGTGGAGTGCAAGCTTTTAAGCCACTTGAACCATTAGGGAACTATCAAGAAACTTATAGGCATCCTTAAAGCCAGCAAGTATCTGCCATAGTCCCAAAGACAGAGAGGAAAAGGGGACTTCAGGTCCCCTTTAGTTTCAGGTGAAACTCTGCCATGATCTGGTCTCTGTTTGAACACTGGAAACTAAAACACCACAGTCAGAGAACATGAAAGCAAAATGCTAAAACGTTACCCAACTTCAGACATCAAGGTATGCAGTAAGTGTTGCACACACCATCACTGCTATTCAGCTCCTTCCTATCTGTTTGCCTTCTTGCCCATTTCCACTCTTAAAATTTTCACCGTTTTTAAACAAAACATGCAAGGATTTCACATCTCCTAGCATCACTGCAGTTGGTATCCTTGGGAGACATGCAGGACAGACTGGAGAGGTACAAAATGCAAGACCACCAACAAATGTGGCATCTGGAGTCCCCTATTCTTACTGTTCAGGCATATTGGTAAGTCAACATACGCACTCTAAAAATCTGCAATAGATTTTGTCTGAAGATTTAAAGATACATTGACAAGACTTATTCTTCAAAGAGCCTGGGAAATGAAACAAAGCACCAACTAGATGACTGGAAGCTCATTTAATATGTATTCACATCTGAACTACAATTCCCTGTCCTCACTGCATGTACAATAAAGTTTCTGCACCAAGTTTTCAAACTGGTGTGAAAAAATGGTAAAAGTCATTGATCTGATAACAGAAACCAAAAGCCATGTAAATATGTTATGAAAAAAGAATCAAACCCAAAATTTAGAGTTAACATTCAAAATTACAGTTCTAGATCAAGATTCTCTGTAAGAGCAGATTCTCATCAGTGTTATTAAGAACACAGTTATTTCTTCTTAAATGCAATCTCACAATTTACCTCTGAACCATATGTAGTACATGTGACATGTGGATAGGATGCTTTCATTCATCTTACTTTGTGTCTCTGGAAAAGCAGCCATCAGAATACACTCCTCTTTTCCTGCACGCAGTCTGGCATATCAAGACAAAGCGAGCACCAGGATGGCAGGAGGGCTAATGTCCCACCTCCTCCTGTACCCACATGCAGGACTCCAAGATATCACAGCACCAATGGAGTCTGTAAAATAGGGCAGAAGAGGACACTGTCCCAGCCTAGAATTCATCCCCTCCAAGCCTCAGGGTAAACTGTCATCAGTGACAGCTGTAAACCTGACAGCATGCACACAGCAACTTGAAGGGATGCTTTCAAAATGAAGACTCAATATTTTGTTGTTAATTCATCAAGCTCTGACAGTCCTGCTGAATTAAACTCAAAGAGCTGGCTGCAAAGATAGAACATTCTACTTTTAGTTTAACAGGGAGCAACATAACTTCACAACACAAAGTTTTGAGCTTCTCAGACAAGCTTGAAAACCAAAAGGAGGGGAAAAGAATTAAAAAGCACTATGACAAGTTCATGCAAGTCTTCCAGGAGAGCTTATAAAAATAACTCTATTCTTTCATGTATGACTCCTTGTGAATCCATCCATCCCAGCTATAAGCATTACACCACCACTCTACCTATGACTCAGCAAGGGAATCTGGACACGTGAAGAAAATTCACTTACTAATGTGAGAGGCAAAGATTTTTCAAAAGGCACGAACCGCAACAATGCCACAGTAAAGGAACCAAGATGACTTGTGTCTGTGCTCCTTGTATGTTTAAGCATACAAACTAGATTAGAATGTCAAATCCATTTATACATTGGTTAAAGTATGAAAGCAAGTAAAACAAAGCTTAGTGCAGCTGAGCTGAAATACAAAGGTTTTAATAGCTGTTTTCATCTTCAATGAACAAAAACAAACACTGGCTGTACATTTGACACAAAATACTGAACTCCAAGATGACCTGTATGCTGCCCAACTATGCAAGTCTAACTTTAGATCTGAATAAACTGAGCTGTAACTTAAGATACAAGCTTGATTGCCTAAGACATTCATCACATGTTTACATATAAGCAGAGATACCAATGTTTACAGAACATTACTTGCTGCAACAAAGTAGCAAGTTCTTAAAAGGCTCAACTACGCCTCAGTCCATCGAGTAAGACTGGTTAGAAGTAAATTATTCCAAGAAGGGAGAAAACATAACAAACCATACCTCCTCAATACATTATCTTCATCCAGATAGTCTATAAAACGAGCACTCAGACCTTGCCTTGTAAAGACCATGGTCCACAGAGTCTGTATGCTACTAAAAGACTCCCCTTCCACATCCTCATAAGTCCTTTCTATAGAATTAATTTTGTTATGTTGGCAGCAGACTCTTAGTCAACAAGGCTAGGATGAAGAAATATTTTCATCAATTTCTTAAGCAAAAGGTTCAAATTCAGATGGATCTAAGCAGGAACTCCCTCCCTGCACCTCCCCGTGTACAGAGGGATACTAACACAGAACCAGAATGAAACATTGGAAACAACAATAGATAACCTTAGAAGACCCAGCCTCCTCCCTAACATCTTTAAAAGAGGGTAAAGCTTTAACTCTTCGAGCTTCTCACTGCCTCAAAAAGAGTTATGAGCATTAGAAACTTTCAGTGTTTCTGTTTTCTCCATTTCTAAATGAACACAGACCAAGGAGTATGTGGTAACACCTGAGGCGATCACATCCCAGTGGTCTAGCTGTTAAACAGGTTGTATTGTTACACTGGTTTGGAGCAAAGCCTGGAGTGATGCTACACTGCCTAAGCTAAATTCTCACACAAATGAAATATCATTGTATCAACACGTATTTGATTATCTTAGTATCATATTTTATGTTAGCACTCGACATGTGTGTCATCTTTCACCCAACGGCCTCAAACGAGATGGCGGGGGAGAGCAAGTAGAAACACGAACCGGCAGGAAAGCACTTATCCCACCGGCAGCAGGAATATTCCAGAGGCACAAGCGAACACATCACCCACAAAGCTCTCCCTCCAAGTTTCCCCAGGAACACGGCGGTAACCCCTGTGCGGAGGGGTGCAGGAAGCAGGCGGCTCCCCCCAGGGCAGCGCCAGGGCACTGCTGACCGGCACCGGCGGAGCCCCCGGCCGCCCCCGCACCGCCCGGACACCTGCGGGGACAGGANGTCTGTGGGGCTGTGTCTGGTCCTGTGTCTGCTCCGGTGTGTGCCCCGGTGCCTGCGCTGTGCCTCCCCCCCCGCATTCCCCGGCACAGCTGCTTGCGGTCGTGGGGCAGAGCTGAGCCCAATGTGTGCCCTGGCCGCGGCCCCTGTGTGACACACCTCGCAGGCCGGTTACCGTGCCCAGACGCGGAGGTGTCTGCAGTGTGAGCTGTGTGTCACCGCGTGTTCTGTGTCCTTGAGACTTAAGCTGCTTATACTAAGCATATGTCTGGGGCTCCTTGCTTTGCCAAGCTGCTGTGAGCTTATTACAGGCAGGACACAGACTCCAGTTTTATTGTCATGCCAGGAATGTACCCTGCTTGCCTGGAAATAAACTCCCACCACCTTCCCTACCTCTGATAACCTCTCTCAGCATCAGAAATCAGTATTCAACACATGTCGAAGGTATGTGCCATCTTCTAGCTGTTCCCACCATTGCTGGTACCACTCCTGCTACATCTGCCTCAAAGAAAGGTGCGTGTGGTTACAATCGGGATCAGCCGCCGTGCCTGTAAGATCACGGGTTTCTCTGTCAGAAAGAGCGACCCAAAATCCATGTCACCATTGTGATAGAAAAATAAAACCACTTAAGTAAACTGAACTGCTTGTGCCCTCTAAACGAAACTCTTTTCTCAAACCTTCTCATATATTGACATGCACAAGGCAAAAATCCAATGACGTCACATGGCAGAAAATATCAGCAAGCTGAAAGCCACATCTGTGATCATTCTTGATTGGTAAAAGCAAGCTGTGACTGATTACATCCCCTCTTGATTCTGCTGACAGTCCATTTCTGGAGGGAAGCCTTCCTCCCACTTGGCATCATGCTGTCCTCCATCTCTGTAATTAAGTCGCCCGAATGCAGCAGAATTCCCTAACCACCACTTGGCATAGCATCCCATAGTGCTGAGCAGCTTACCAGGAAGTCAGGGGAAAAAAACAGCCTCTAATATATTTGCCCGTGCTGTAGACTCTTTTCTACCGGTTTCAGCCAAAAACTGGAGGAGATATACAGCTGGGCTCATGGACGGTATCATCCACCCCTTGGGGTTTTAAACATTTTAGCTATTGATATGGTCTCCAGCATTGTAATATACAAGAGAATCACAACCTTTGACTTTCATATCTGCACAGTACCAGAGTAAGTTGAGAAAAATTTTATCCTTTTAATTTAATTGATGAAGTTCACTGTCAGGGTTATGCTTGTATCTGTTCAAGGGGGCCTATGTCCTGTGAATGTGATGTCTTTGCAAGCTGTGGTTGCAGTTGTCAGGAGAGTTCATAAAACTGACTGGCAGGCAGAGCTCAGTCTCTTTGAGCTATTGCCTACTACAGCCTTTCCACTTTCTATTTATGTCTCTTTTCTTGTGCCTGTTTTGACCTGCTTTCCATTCCCTGTTACTAGGAATCATGATATGGAAGACCACACACACAGTGTTCAGCTTAATTTCATTTTACACTGGTTTTCTGTATAATTGTGGTAAATATGTTCATATTGCCTGCCTGGGCATACAAAGGTTTAGGTCTGCGACCTCTATACCAAAATATTTTAAACCCATTGATCCATTTCTCATTTGGCCTTTATAGACACTGCAAGTACGGCTTCAGTCTGAGCTACCAAAGTCAAGCAACCCACAAACACAAACCTATAGAGAGCTAAACTGCAGTAGTTTTAAAGCACGTTCGTTTAAATGTACTTGTTAGGAGAAATGGCTGCAGATGAGGTTCTTAAATATGAACAGTTTGATACAACCCCAGCCTCCCTATATCATTCATGATTTATAATATCATTGTTACAATTGTAGCAGTGGCTTGCTGAGAGCAGCATAGAAATAAGAAGCAGTTGAAGTTATATAAGGGAGATTCAGGTCACAGAGCTTTTAGACTAAGGAGGAGGAGTATGCCAGCTTGGTTTTCAGGTGACAGGAACCAGTAATGAATTTGTTCCCAAAGTTCTGTAGGTAGGTAAATAATCCATTCTCCAACAAACCTGGCTCAAAATCTTACAGGTAGAGAAAAAGACAAAAAAAATAAAAGACGTTTTGCAGGATGAATGTTTGGCTCGTTAGTGGTCTTTTTAAATATTCTAATTAACTGGAATGTAGTCAAAATGGACGTTTAGATTGAAGTGCTAAGATCTTGCTCTGTAATAGTCACCCTTTTAGGAGCTAAAATAAACCTTCTTTCTTATGACTCAGAGGCAAACAGTGTGTTGGGTAACAAGTTGGGGAGACATCTGGCTGATTGGAAGTGAGGAAGGCTGCCACGTGCTTTCTTTCATTTTAGACTTTTTAAAGCATAGAGGTCACCCCTTGAGTGCAGCACAATGTTATTGTCTCTGAAAACTGTGTGGTCTCATGGGCTAAGCAGCTGGGAAGCTGCCTACACTAAAAGTAAGCTGACTGGCTCCTTCTGCCACCTGGGACTTTGGTGCAGAAGACAGGTTATAAAACACTGAGTTACAAACCTTGCTGCGGAGGAGTGGGAAATGGAAGCTAACCACATTTACATGCAGGTAATATGTTTCCTGACATGAGAGGATAGGAGATTCGTAGTGTCTGACAAACACCCCCAGAACATGTGCACACACATCACTCCACTGATCACTTACTTATAATCCTCAGCCCACGCTTCCAGAAATAAATTGATGTTCCATTTTTATCAGGATGAAAATATGTTTGGTTTGATCGATTTAAAATAATCTCTTGATATCCTAATAAGCAAAATCTTATATATGCCCTAAATACTGTAAAATGTTGTTTCCTCTTTAGAAAAAAGTGCAGAATGACGTACTGTCTGAGTCACACAATGGTTCACATTAACTCTGCTGATACAAATGGTGTAATGCTTTAATCATGTTTCTGCAGGGACTTCTTACCAATGATAATCACCGTATATACACGTAGCATTTTATCTCCAAATTCAAGTAGTAGGAAAAATTGATCATGTGCCACCACTTATTACCAATAAAACCAACTCAAATGTCTACTGTAGTTCATTCACCCTTCATTTACACTAGGAAGCTCAAGCTCTGAAATGCCCTTTTGATGATGTTTTTCAGAGTTTAAGAATAAAAAAATACACTTGGACACCACCACCCCCCAAACCAGTTAATTTTCATTGCTTCATTTTGTCTCCATGATGTTAATTTCTTAGGCTTTTTGGTGTTTCTTTTAATTTTCATTCGAAATGTGTAGTGTTTGTTATTATTAATGATGTATTTGTATTGCTGTGTTGTGTGGAGGCTCTTATCAAACCCGAGGTCCTGCCTTGCTAGGTAGTATGCCAAACTCAGATTACAGTACATGCTCTAGAGAATTTGCAATTTAGCTGGAGGTGTGATCATGCAAGGTACTTACTGGAAACCAGTGAGGAAACCAGATGCATGTAATTTTCTGTGAGAGCTGGGGTCACACCACATGTTGTAGAGGGTTCCTGCTACAAAAATAATGTCAGCTGCAGCTAGAGAGTATGATTTTGTTTTGCCTTTTTATTCATGACCATTTGAACTGTGACTCTAGCATTACAGATAAAATCCCTTAAGTCAAATTTATCCTGGTTTTTTGAGGGGGGCGGGGTTTATTGAGTGTGTGTATTTCAGTTCCATTTCATTGCACTCAGGGAAGTATATCATGGATAAAGAAGAGCTTAGAATACTTCAGAGTATCATTTGTTTATTGGTCGCTGATGCACAATAACTGAATCCTCAAGGACTGAAAGACAGATTTAAGACTGATGCTTATTATGCTGAACAGGCTTCCTTTTTATAAGTGATGTTGGTGAGATTCTGCAGGTATATAGATCTGGACTATTAATAGCTCCTTAAGGTTTTTCTTTGTCTGTTGTCTTATTCCCTGAGCTTTTGTCACCGTCTAAACCTACCTTAAAATTTTATGGAAATTTATTTGCCATACTTGTACACACATTGATCGTTATACATCATCTGAGAGACCCTTAAGAAATAGACTGAAGTTGATATGTAAGTCACAATAAGTGGCTTTCTATAGTCAGTGAATGGCAGAGTAAGAGATGTGCTTCCTTGTGTGAAATAGGTGCTGTGGAAGCCCAGCAATGACAGCAATGTTCTTTCTGCCCTGGTTTTGTTTGTTCCTTCAATCACCAGGCCTTTATGCAGAGATGCAGAAAGCCCTGTGTTCTGGCAAGATTGCTGAGGAAAACGGGAGGTGAGGGTATGGGATTTTTTTGCTGCTCGCAGAAGAGAAATAGATTGCTCCAGGGGAACTGTGATGAAGACTGCCATATAACTAGATGCTGTGGGATCTCTGCCTGTTCTGTGATGAAGCAAATTCCCCACCAGCATGTGCTGGGGAAAGGTGAAGGGCATAGAGCCACCTTGAGCTTCTGGGGAGCCTGGTGAATTGGATGAGGTGAAAGAGTTGTATCCAGCTGGAACAAAGTGCAATTATTACTGTGAAGGAGATGTTAAATAGGCTCTGCCCCAAGCAGGTGGTAGAAGATACATGTAAATCAGGGGCCTTTGAAAAATCATGAAGAAGTGACACTAGGCTCCTGTGTTAAGAGAGGAAGGCCTGGAGACAGACAGGGGTCTGTCTGTGGAACAATCCAGCACCTCAAGAAATTAAGACAATGATTGGTGGTGACCTATGCCACGAGGTTAAACCTTACAAAACTAATGGCCTGACATGGGCTGACAATGCTGGCCAGTCCATGGCCATTACAATTAGACAACCAACACTGGGAGGCACAAAATTAATTGGTTTATCTGTGTGACCTTTATGTAGCTAACTTCTTCACATGCACAAGGAAAATCTCTCACTCTGATCACCAAAGCATGTCCTAAAAGGAGAGTTACCTCATTGCAAATCAAATTTCACTTGGATTAATTTTTAGTTGGGTCCTCAAAAGGGGATTGTTATTGTACGTAAGGGGTTGTTTGTTGCTACGGTTGCTACAGTGTCACTGATGCTTTTGGTGAGGGTATAGTCACTCGCCTTGTGGCTGCATTCCTTCGTAAATGTTCTTTATAATTTGTCAATGCAGAGGAAGGTGCCAAAACCAAACCACTGCTGACAATTGAAAGTGCTTGCCTTGACTGTGTAAACCTGCACTGCTGGTCTTGTCCCACCACTCAGTACTTTATCAAATGATCCTTTTCCCCCCCCATTTCTGTATGCAACATACAAAATGAAAGGTGTTTGTGGAGTGAGCTGTTACTTGATACATGGATCTCTCCTCACAGTTTGAGACAACACTGTGCCTGCTTTGCTGCACACTTCAACCTGCTTTAAATGCAGAGTTGTTAACTTCCCAAAGCCCTTTCTGTGGCACCTGAGTCCTTCACAAACACTAACAAATTTTCAAAAAGGGTTGTTATATCCGCCCCGTAGATCACAGTGTGAGGCACAGAACTATTCAGATGGAGGACCTGCTTGCTGTGGGAGTTCAGTTAAGGTATCCAGGCCCCTATGGCACTGACCTGTACTGCAGCACCTGCTGTGCTCAGTGCATGTGTCCTGTCCAGTAGCTGTGAGTCTGCCCTCTTGCAAACATGGCACCAAGATTTCAAGTCAAGCACGCAGAACACTCAGAGCAAACCACAGATTATCAAAAGTGTAAGTAATAGCTGATTATTGCATTGTTAAACCTTGGCAGAGGCAAGGTTGGATTCCCAGGAGAATACTTAGCTATGAAATAGACGTTTCTCTTCCTGAAATTTCTTGGCCAGTGCCATCTACACCTGCTGAACAAAGGTCAACATACAGACAACTCGGATTTTTTACATTTTCATCCCTGATTTACACCCAGAGTAGATCCTTCCTATAAATTACCTCTCTGGTTAGACCCTGCTATGACCCAGTTGCATCTGGATGTTGTAAAATGCACTTACTGATGTTAAAAACAGTTATCCATTGGGACCTAGATGCATTTTGATTACATAGCATCAGCTGAATTTACAGTACTAACTGGAATTTACCTCGTACTTCATGTATGGATAAAGTAACTGATTAGGAAGTTCATGCCAGAAAGATGACAGCAGATAATCAGTGAGAGTTATAAGAACTGATGATGTGCATATGAAGCCTGTTCATAAAGTCATAGAATCATTGAGGTTGGAAAAGACCTTTAAGATCATCGAGTCCAACCATTAATCCATCACTGAGTCCATCACTAAACTGTGTTCTTAAGCACCATATCTACACATCTTTTAATCCCTCCAGGGACGGTGACTCCACCACTGACTACGTTGGGCAGCCTGTTCCATGGCTTGATGGCCATTTCAGTTAAGAAATTCACGCACAGAATCATTTAGGTTGAAAGACACCTAAGATCACAGAGAGAGACACCATAGCACTAAGTGCCATGTCCAGTTGCTTATTGAACATCTCCAGAGATGGTGACTCCACCACGATCCTGGGCAGTCTGTTACAATACTTAACAACCCTCCCTCTACGAAGAAATTCTTCCTGGAGAATTCCTGAGCTGGAAGGGATCTACACAGATCATCAAAACCCAACTCCTAGCCCTGTACAGAATAGTCCTGAGAATCACACCATGTGCCTGAGAGGATTGTCCAAATCCTTCTTGAACTCTGTCAGTCTTGGGACTATGACTGCTTTCCTGGTTCTTTGTATTGAAGTTGATGAACAAGTAATACTTTTGAGATGTTTCTTGATCAATACCGGACAAAATTTGAAATGTTATTATTGCTACTTCCTCTACTCTCTTAATAAAGAAACCTGGATGATGAAGCTGTTCTCAAACTGAGTAGTGTCTGGAAAAGACTGAATGAGTCTGGTTTCTAAAAGAAACAGGGCTAGAAACAAATTGAAGCAATCAATCATTGTCAGTGAGAGAGCAATGAAGATGTTGTTAGACACCTTCAGATGCTGGAGGCTTTTGGAGTGCCAAGCAAAAGCAGCAGACAGAGTAGTCAGTGGTCAGAGGGGGAGGCAATCTGGAAGGAAGTAGTCAACATGATGAAGGCCTAACCTCCCTAAAGAGAGCTGAGCGCTGACACAGATTGTTCTCAATCAGCAAAAGTTGTACATTGCCAAATCTAAATATTCTTTACTGCAATGAAAATTCACTACTTTTTGTTCTGTCAACAGCAGACACAGAAAACAGATTATTGGCTTCGTTTTTGTATCTACTTTTATTGGACAAGTTCAGAAGACAGTCACTTTCTCCCCTGCTTCTCTATTTAGACTAAAAAATTCAAACTTCTCCAGCTTTCCCTGGGGATATTTTGTGGTTCTTGGTCGTTCTTGTCACACTTCTTTGTTCTCTTTGTAATTAGTTCATATCTTTATTGAAGACCAGGTTCCAAAATGGAAGAAAATTGCAGCACAGGTTTTACCAGTACCATGTGTTGCAGGGGACCTCATGGATGATGCTTATGTGTGGGTCTCCCAGTATGAATACCTTTTCCTCCAGCAGTGCTGCTTACCCAGGTCTACCTTGTCACTTAGTGCATCTCAGACATTGTCCTCTGTGAAATGTTTGAATAAGCCAATATTTTACCCTCTTGTATTTTGTGCTATTGGTTATCCTGGGTGCAGAATATTCTGTCCTTTTTTATTTGCCTAAATTCTCCCTTGTTTATGCTGATTTGCCTGAGACTGAGGCAAGTCAGCTTCATTACACAAATCTATTTCTCTACTTCCTGCAATCAAATGGAAAGTAAACTCCTTTCTACCTGTATTCTGAATAAACACATGACCAAATGCCTTCCGAGAGTTTTCAGGACAGTCTGTTCTGGTTTGTTGGGGTTTTTTTCCTTAATAAATGTGTAGATGCCAAATCTCTGTGATTTACAAATCTGGACCTTTGGCTGATTATGCTAGCTGGTCTCAAAAAGCCTTGTCTGCATCATCTGCCCTGTTTAGTGTTTCTGTGACACCACCTTTGTGCATTTCCTTCTTCATCATTATGCATATGTTAATACTATGGTAACATGGATTATCCCACTTTCAGTTGTGTGAATTCAACAGTAACTGGCTTATTGTTGTTTAAGATTCCCAGTGTTATTTCATGTGTTACTTACAAAAATAAACAAATACTATCTGGGATATTTAGGGAACTGACTCACTGTCCTTCATGGCCCTCTCAGTTTCTTGCTCTTAATTTGTAATTGGAAGAAGAAAAAGAAGACAAGCTGAATCCTCTGCTGCCACATCCTCACTCTTTGCTCTTTGCAGTTACTACTGGTCTCTTCAGGCTCTCTTCTAGCCGTATCCTTGGCAATCATATGGATGAAGACCATGAGGAAATAATCAGTGAATTGGTGGGTCTTCCTAATGTCTTTCCATGAGTTTCAATACATGCTTCTCAGAGCAGCAGTACAGAGTATTGAGAGGTTGATGCCACTTTTGTCTCCTCCATTGAGGTTGTGTATCTCAGGTCTTTTGGAGAATGTGGCTTTCCTTTTTTCATCCTTGATGCTAAATCCTTGCTTGCTGCCTGGACCCTGGCTCCCTGACTTCAAAAGAAGATGCCTTCTTGAAAGAGCAGCTTATTCACCCCTAGATGCTGATGCTTCTAGAGATTATTTCACCTTTCCTTTTCTTCATCCTGGCTTTAATAAAGGGTTTGAGGAACAGAATAAGTTAATTAGAAGCTTCTGTCCTGAGGTATTCTCAGATTATGCATGAAGACCCAAGACAGAAGCTATGGAGTATTTACTGAGGGTTTGGCTGTACTGCAGTGGGGGCTGACCTGTTTTGCTTCCTGACAATAGTGGTGCAGATGGTGCCAGGGGAATATATAATTCCACACTAAGCCACAAAACGTTTCAGAGATAAATGAAATGTTATTAACAGGTTTTAGTTAAGAAATAACAGTTAATGAAAATGTATGACTCCTACCATGAGGTGTGACATGACGTTAAGAACGGTAACAATTTCCTGTTAGGAGAGAAAAAGGAGGAAAAGTGCATGGAAAATCACAAATACTGACACGCAGATTCTGATGAGTCTTTTAAATATGAAGGTAGGATCTGAGGCGGTTATGTATGAACTTTTATATGCTGTATTTGGGCCCTATTACTTTCACGTGGTAACTGGTGGAGATGAGGAACTGTATCCCTGGGACATCACAATCGAGGATTAGAATTTGCTGTACCAGCCTGCCATACATACAGAATGTATAGTATGCATATATCCCATGCAAAGCATTCGAGCTAACAGGACTTACAGCAATTACCTGAATGACAGTTGCCTTAGAAGCCTCTTTAAAATAGACATAGGCTTAAGCTGTGTCAGATGTAGTTCTATGCTGACTGACAATTCAAGGGGTTTTGGATGCAGAGTATAGATGTAGATCCCAACAGATAAAGTCAACCCTGAATGCAGTAAACTAAAACTGATAGCACATTATAGTGCTTTAAATTAATACTGTGCTGAAAGTCTAGTTTTGTTTACATTTCAAGCTTTTGACTCTGCCTCCATTTTGCCTTTGAAGTTAACATTCATTGCACACTGGTCTGTGTTTTCTCCCAAGCACTTTCATCCTCTCCCTCAGGCCATCCTATGTCCATGGGAGGAGACCTGTGCAAAAGATTTTCAAACCTCTCCTTATAATTAATTTCTGCTATGTGTCTTATGATCAATGATATGCTGCTACTGCTTGCTGTGCTGCCTATGGTGTTTGCCTCATTACTCCTTGCTTTTCCCACCCCATGTATGTTTATTTGGGGCTCAGGCTCTGCCCTTTCAAAATAAAGGAGCCTAATGTGCATGAAGGTGTTACCTTGGTAAGACCAGTTTTGCTTCTGTAGACCTTTGCACCTGTCTGGGGATGTCAAAGCAGAAGCTGCCTGTGAAAGAAGTATCTCAGGGTAAAGATAGGCCTCTGAACCTTTGTTGAGACAGTGACTCCACCAATTTCTTTTATGATATTGGATCACAAAAATTAATTTGTGTCAGATCCTGATAACTTTCTCCTTTGGTCTCTGATTCTCTCCATACTTAACTTTCTAAAATTTTATTTGATCTCTTTATTGAGACTATAGCATAGTTCATGCAGTAGTTTGTATGTTGCTATATGGACAGCATATAGCCTGGTGACATAACGTCTATTGGCAGTCCATCCCCATCTGAATTAAACCTGTGCTCTGCAATGACCAGGATTAGGCATTGTGAGCAAGTCTTAGACCAATGTAGCTAATGCAGCTGAGCTGTTACATCCACACATCACTGCTTGGGGATTCTAACCTGACTCCAAGAGTTGTACAGATATTTTGCAAGGTGTTGGGCATTACTTTGCTGTGTGCCAGGGACCCTCAGATTCCTACAGGCAGTATTCACTTTCAGCCTGTAATTCTCTGTGAGCAAACTGTGGAGATAAAATGAGTCTTGCAGCCAGAAGACAAAAGATATCTAAGGCCACTTGCTGAAAAGAATTACCTGGCTCTGGACTGTGCCCAGGATTACAGCATCCTCCAGAGCTGAACATGGCAAGTACTTCATGATGCCTACCCACAACAGAAGAAATAGCCAAAAGGTTATGTGCTCTTGAGATATGATGAAAAAAAGAAACGATAGCTGTGGTGATTTTAAAAGTACGCACAGTGCATTTATCCAGATTGGAGAAATGGGGCTACTGACAGGTTTGCTTTCGCAAGCCTTCAGCTTATTACAATTAGCCATTGGGACTAGTTTTGTGTCTTGTCCAAAATCCATGGGTCTTCTCCTCCCTCTGTCTGGGTTGGGCCAGTGCCACTGTCTCCAGTTGTACAGTGCCAGCAAATACCAGCTGGGACTCCAGATTATGATTTGCTTATTCATCAGATTCCAAGGGGAAAATATAAATAGTACTTAGCTCTCTTACTGCTCTCTACTGAAAAAAAATAGGATTCTCATCTTCATTTAAACAGAAGGGAAAAGCCAGATACTGTTAAACTATTGAAATTTTGATGTTTCAAGGAAAAGGGTAAAAATCTGATACTGTCAAACTGAAATTGATAGAAACGCTATCCTTGACTGCAAGATGAATCCCCAAAATTTTCATAAAGGCCCTTTATGAAAGTAGAATACAGAAGAATTCAACATTGCATTTCTTCTACCAGTGATTATTCTTGTGATTGTAAATAAAAGCAGCAGCCAGTTTGGGTCCTTACCATATACAGAAGTACCTGTTGAAAGAGCTTGCAAAACGCTCAGCTTTTCTCAAAGCAATTGCTTTGCACTGATCAGATGTGGCCAGAAACAGAAGGCAGCATCCTCTACTATTGCCAATGCACTGCCCAGGACTCTCCATTCAGTCTCTGGTGGGTTAGACTGCCTGCCACCCCCCAGCACATCCAAGAGCACTCAGCCTTACAGCACTGTACCATTCAGAGGCTCAGACTTTGAACTGGGGCCTCGCTGGTATTTAGCTGTGCCAGAACTGCAGGAGGAATCCTAGCCTAGAGTCATATTAAGTAACCCCTGTATTCCAGCTCTTACACTAGCTGACTACTGCTGGAGCTTACAGAAAAAAAAGTTGTGTGCTGTATAAATCAGCCAATATCCTTTGTCCCAGGTTTCAAGCAAGTTTTAAGTTGTTTTTCATGCTACATACTTACTTAGGTGAACAGAAATCATATCCTTCAGGAGAACAAGACCAGAGCAAAGTCACTGTACACCCAACCAGCTGTACGTAACTGAGCCTGCTTGATGTTGCACAATGATTTAGTGCCATCTACAGTGTGAAATGGGTCTCAAAGGCTGAGAGCTGTCAGAGGTTTAAATTGCACACAAAGGAAAACAGCGAGCCCAAAAAGTTACCTTATGGTTTGAGAACAAAGACAGGATAAAAAGCCAGAAGAAATTAAATTTAAAGCTTCCTATAAATTAAAATACGTAGCAATAGAATATTTAATGTTGTTAAATAAAATTTTGAATATACTTGATTCCAAAATAAGTTGATGTCTTCATATGTTATAAGGATTTTTTTTTCTCAGATTGTTTATTTTTGCTATTGTTGATCTAACTGAGCTTGAAGTAAATGATAAAATGTCACCTGGGGCACTTCTTAGTAAGATTTATGCAACAGCATACCAAACCTGCTCTGGGTACTCTGGTGTCACTGGAATTACTTTCCTAGACTTCAGGAGGAGGGAATTAGGACTTCTAAAGCCAATTCCATATTGTGGAGTTTTCCTTGTTAGTGCAGCTATTGAAAACTCAGGAATATGTTGCCCTTCTGAAGAGCTGTGCTCTTGTCCAAAGCACATGAACATTCTATTGTTCTTGACTTATCCACCTAGAAAGTTCTCTCCATTCTCTCTTCTCTGTGCTCTGTTCAGGCAGTAAATCAAAAGGGTAAGGTTTTTTACTCACATGATGATAAACTAAATTAAGTATTCACTTCTTTGTCCCTTTGTGCAGTCTTGCAGCAAGAGGGCTGAGCCTGATTGCTCTTCAGCCTTTATATGGCATAAATACAATTTGGGATTGACAATGAGTTTCTGACAACTGGATGGGGACTCATTCTAAACTTTTCCACAAATTGGTAGTCAGGCTCTGAATCATTGCAAGGGCAGCTTCTCAGTCTCTGCAGTACCTGAGTGCCTAAGTGGAACCTCTAATAATGATCTCTTGAGCAACAGAGAATTACTTCTTCATTTGCTATTATTGATATTGCTTAAATTAAATGGATTTGAGAATAGGGATTGAAGAAGCAAGCTCTGATACCAAGGTCCCTCACAATCTTCCTCACTGATCTCCTCTCTCATTTTAGCTTGTATTCCTCAGTATTTATATGTCTTTGCAATGAGATCCACAGTTTTATTATGTCAGTGATATTGTATTTAGTGTTCTTAGGGTAATACACTGTCAAATTCAAGAACATATTTTCTCTTTCTTTATACACACAATGCAGAACAGGCTTATTAAATGTTGAAGCAATACTTGCAATAATGTGATGTACATGCCTTTCTTTCCCGTAAATTCATAAATACCTAGAAATACTAATTTCATTGATTAGTAGGGATATCACTGGATCCACACAGAAAGCTTGCACAATTGTGAAAATCTTGTTTGATTTTCTGGCCCTGTCAGCAGTCAGGCATTAATTCATCCCACCAAACGTCAGCACTTAACCGAGGCAGCACAGTCACTCTTACAGTCAGCCGAGCAGGAAGGCATCTGCATGCTAGATTCAGATCTTACACGTGCATTTTTAGGAAGGGAAGATCCATACAATTGAAGAAATCAAAAACAGTGATAGAAAGAATCTATGATGGTGTCCATGTTCCTAGATTAGATACCTCAATCAAGTCTGGGAGATTAATTCATTGGAGACCAGAGCTGAGAGGAGGGACACTATTAATTATTTTTTTTTTTTCAGAATAAAAACAGTTGCAGAATTATGAACAAGAAATTTGTTGTATATATGTTCAAGTACACAAGAATTAATCAGCTGCTTTTCTTAAAAGAAGGATTATGTTAAAGAAGTACTTGCCTTCAATTTTTCTTCTGCACAGAAACAACCTGTATAATAGGAAAAACTGAGTCCATGTTCAAGGCAAAGTGCTGTCTATAATTAGCTTGTAGATGGTTTGTTTATTCAAAATGCAATGATGACTTCAGTGTTATGAAGCCTGCTTGGGCAATGCTCTTGAGCAACATGTATTCTGGATTATAAACATGCAGCATCTGATTTCAGCATTGGGTTCCTCTCTCTGATACGCTCTTGTGATTCAGGAGAAACTCAAGGGGATGAGCTTTTCCACCTCAAAACGGGATCGGGGCTCAGCTCTGCCGTCCCCAGGTGGCAGTGAGAGCCCAGGTTCTGGCTCAGGACTTCCTGCACACTTGAATCACCTTTTAAAATAAAATAAACAAGTGGCCTCATGCAAAAATCAAGCTGTTGAAACAGCGCTATACTGTTATCTACAATCTTTGCCCAGGAGCAGATGAGAGAGAAAATGAGCTGCAACATCAAGGGGTGAGTGCTGTCTCTGTGAGCTAATTGAAAGTGCTTTCTCTGGCACTGATGGGGATGTCATAAACATGTGCCTGTGGCTAGAGAACCTGCCCTCTCATGTAAGGTGTGAGGAAATGGTACTAGCTAATGAACATATAAGAGGGGACCTCAGCAATTAAAAATTAAATTATTCCAGCGATAGCAGTCTGAAGAGCAAATACTCTTAAAAGCAGGGCTCTGAAAGTGTGAAAGAGCAAGCAACCATCCTGTGGGATCAGATGTGTTGGCAAAAATACAGAATGTATTTAAATGGTAGCAGAGAAGAAGAAAGCTGCTGGATAAACTGTGCCAGGAGAGCTTTGAAGTCCTCCTGCCACACTGAAGGAACAAATAACAAACCTAGGAACTGCAAAATGCTTTTCAAATATAAAGTTATTGTGACAAAACTTCTGGTGCTTACAAGGGATGTATAAGTACTGTCTGGAGGGCTGGGAATGCAGGTACAGAGGAGGCTGAAGCAGGATGAGCATCCCCAGGCACTAAATGCATCAGACTGAGTGAGGAACAAAAGGGACAGTGCCCAGCCGAGAACAGCCGAGCCTTAGGGGAGACACTTTGACAAATACTGTTCACTGCCATGTGAAATAGATAGACTGGCTGTAAATACCAAGGTGCAGCACTCTTCTGAGCAGAGGGCCATGGTAATGGGTTATGGAGTCTAGAGCTCAATACGTAATTGGAAAGTTTGCTAGAAAAAAAAAAAGATTATACGTATATCTCATTTTCTAGTGAATGTTCAGAAAGCTGGAAAATAATGACCAAGTATGGTAAGATTAATGAGTGCTGCTGTTGCTACTGTAAGACAATGTTTGATTTCATTTTAATACAGACAGGAATTAATGTTAGTGAGGTCTGAGCAGGACATAACTGGAAGATGGAAGCAGAATCTCTATAAATTTAGGACGTTTCCAATCCTCACAACTGTAGAGAAAAATACAGTTAATGTAGAAAGCATGAACACTAAAGCTAAATACCTGAGAACAAGTAATAGAACTTAAAACCTGTTATTCTAAAACATCATATCTCATATGTTTTTGTTACAGGGTCTGTCTCGGGAGGTTCGGTTCCTGAGGGTTATCTACTGCGTGCTTAGCTGCTATTGATGCAGCTGATGAATGCAAATCAATCTTTTGCTCTCTAGTTACTTTAAACACATTTCTCAAGTATATTTATTTATGAACAACTTCTGTATTTGTTACAGACAGGTAGAATATCTAGTGTTTGGAAAGAATTTACAGGAAAAAAACCTTGTTGTCTCTTTCTCCATAAAATTGAGCAAATAGATTTACTGACATAACAAAGCTACAGGTCTGGCAAAATACATACCAGATAAGTCTGTTTACTCACTGATCCACTGTTGTTTGTTTGCATAGACTGATAATTCTCTGCTCTTTACACCTTAATAACATATTCTGCACATTGTCCAAAAATCTCAAGCTGAGGCTCTCCCCACCATCAGTGTGTTGCAGGCTGCCTTGGAAATGAGCTGTGAGTATGTACTCTGATGAGAAGCACAGAAAAGGATGCCATGGTTATCTGATTCAGGCTTTGACAATTAAATACAAGAGAAAATACAGAAGAAATTAATAAAATGTATTTAGCAGTGAGTAGGGAATCTAAGAAGTTGCATGTTTACTGCAACAGAATGAAAATTTTCCTGTCTGCACATAACGAGCACAGATTTCATCTATCAAAAAGGTTCACACTGGAAATTACACAGTCCATAGCTGAGGGGAGGATTATTTACTTCCCTGCCTCTTCACGTCTGAGTTCATAAGTAACACATTTTATGCAGATATGTGTAGAACTCTCAGATGTCTGATCACTATGGGGGAAAGCTGACTAGGTATAAACCCGTGCCAGTTTGCAAGATGAATTGTTTAATTTGCATGGTGCTGATCCTGGGCTAACAGCTTCTAAGCATGAGCTTAGTGCTATGACACTGTAGCTCTGCAGCATCCATCCAGTTCTGCATGAAGAAGAGGGGTTAGATCGCTCTCTGTGCCTGCCCAGGTACTTCTATTCTTAATGTCCTACCAGGAATGCTGATAACGTTGCCCTGTCACACATTTTGCTTTGATGCTGAACCCAGGCAGGGTGACTTGACATTTCCCCGCTGTGGACAGCTGCTCTCCCAGCATCACAGCTTCAATGTTCACCTGGATGTACATTGAATGTTTGGGGTAGGATGTGCTGTAAGGACCTTTTCCCTGCAGTGGGAGCAGGGCAGTATTTTTTCCAAGGTACCGGTCATTTATGGGGCAGATGAATAAAGTTGGTAAGTGAACTGCAAATGGGAATTCCAGAGTGCGTGATTGGGGTGCAATTTGTGTGTAGAGATATAAACATATGAATACAGGGGAAAAAATATTTTTAAGGCTCTAGAAGATAAGAGAACAGGCAGCTTTCTCCATTTTGCCTCAGAGCATCATCAGGCAGACCCCTCCCACTCACTGGGCTCATCAGTGTAACTCACCGAGCCTGTGGGAGGTGCAAGGCGCATCTTTTCCAGCTAGGATACACTCCTGCTGGGAGTGACCCAAGGACAGCGGCTACCCAGTACGTTTTGGTTTGTGTTGGTGCTTCTTGCTTCCAACTTAAAAATTAAGGGACTGGACCATCAAGCAGATGGATTCCTTTCCTTCACTGATAGGAATTCAGCATTCTAGAAGCTTTAAGCAATAGAAAATAACTGGACTGGGAAACTGCTGGCAGCAGTAGTTACTGGTTTATTGGGATACCCTAGCTGGGCTTTCTCCTCACCGGGATAAAATGATGGGCCCTTTAATGCACCACGGATCCCGACTCTTCTGCTTCAGGTATGCCAGTGTGAGCAACCACTGGATCCACAGCTCCCCCCCGGAGGAAAAAGTGGGACTAGTGGTGAGTTCTGTCTTTCAGCCCCTACATTTTTCCCTCACGCAAGCTCGTCTTCTTATAGGAGCTTTCTCTTTATGTTCCTTTCCATATACAAAATATATGTTTTATTCCTCCCAGCTAGAAAGCCAGCTCTCCCAGGAGCTCCCTTCTGGCCTGCAAAAAATATCTTGTCCCACCTCCTAGATGGCAAATTTGTGCCTGACAGGAAGGGCATATTGTCACAGCATCCTATAGAGATGTGTGTCACAAAATCCCATTTCTGTGGGGTGCCTTTTATAAGCTTTGATTATAGTCCCCAGCACAAATACTCTAATATGTGATTATAGAAGGCTAACTGAATTTAGTTAACTAAATTAAACAGCAACTCTCTCCCCTATTATATCAATTCCCAGTTATCAGATAACCAAATCTCTGGTATATGATTAGTGGTATACTGCACTACTGTAACTATTAAGCAAATAGGTAATATTGTATCTGTAGACATTTTATTTCTAAAAAGCTCAAGAAATAGGCACAAAATTTACTGAATCTTTAGGAAAATAAGAAATTTGCTGTGTCTTTCATGCTTTTAAATATGTCTTGTATGATCATATTAGTACATGGCATGGACTAAGATACTTTCCAACTGCCAGAGGTTATTAGTGCTTCTAGTCTGAGCATGTAAAATAATCCTCTGTTTATTATTTTTCCTTTAGAATCTGTTCTGTCTCTGGAATTATAGCTGCAGAAGTTCAATGTTATCACAAGTTTGTTTGGCAATATACAATTTGTTCTGAGAGCATTTCAATTATTTCAGCTTTATTCAACCTTATTTCCTTTAATTTAGGAAACAATAATTGGATTCTCGGCATTTTCACTGGCAGTTCTTGGACCAGCTGGATGGATCCTGTGCCACCTTTCAAGTTATAAAAAGAAATAGAAAACATCCCTTCAAAATTAAGATCTGAAGTCTACAATAATCTGTAATAGTCCAGACTTGGGTTCTCTTGAAAGTCCTGATAGAGAATATGGCTAATTGAAGTCCCAGTTCACACACTATCATGCATCCTGTGGGCCAAGTCCCAGCTCAGAAAGCTCTTGCAGGCATTGTAGAACTGAACACAGATATAAAATGGTGTGGCAATGAAAAATAATGGCAGGTCTATTCTGCCATCACCTGCTGCACTGGACCA
Source organism: Pitta sordida (assembly GCA_013390025.1). Taxonomy (NCBI): domain Eukaryota; kingdom Metazoa; phylum Chordata; class Aves; order Passeriformes; family Pittidae; genus Pitta; species Pitta sordida. The sequence continues at coordinate 10,791 of WEKX01018110.1, read as the reverse complement.
GTCTGAATCTGCCATCAGGCACTGTGGGAAATGGAAGATTGGCAAGGAGGATTGTTAACATGCGCAAGTGACTTGCAGTTTGGATATCGAAAATCATGTATATCATACTAATTGTTGTTTCACCTTGTGTCTTAGACAAGCAGAACATCTGTGTCTAGGTAACACAGGCCTGGGACAGCCTTAGAGGCACCCTATTGAACTTGAGATTGCTTGAGATTCCTGCCCTGGTGTGGGTAAGATTAAAGCACAGTGGTCAATTATACTTGTGTGAGTGCCTGAAAACCAGGAGAAAACAGCAGGCTTGGTGATTCTCTAGCATGGACCAAGCTTCACAGTGACTATGCTCCTGCTTGTGTGCTGCCTCCTACTGCTACTTTGGTGATCTCTAGTTCATGAGGTGGCAAAAATCAATTTACTCTTTGCATTTAATCTGTGGTTGTTCCTGTGTCTTGCCTTTGTCAGCTCATACAGATACCGTTGAAACTTTAAACTAAATAAATGGCAGAAAATACAGAAAAAACATTTTATAGTCATCTCAGACAAAAACTCTGAGAGTTTAAGATAATTTTCTCAAAATTTTCTCTTTAACGTTTACATGTTTTAGTGTTTCCCCAAACAATCTGTTCTACTAAGGTAAATATTTTTCTGCAAGTCGTGCTTTTCAGATATTGCAATTCATTTTCAATGTTTAGATACAAATCTGTGACATTTGAGAGATTTTCCCATGATTGCTATTTATAATAAATGGTATGATAAATACTTTGAAGTCTAAACTTTATTTGCTAAAAGTACAATAAAGAATAGTACTTGTAATGCCATGTTACATGTATCATAGAGGAATGTCTTCTAATGATTTCATGTCTGTCTTGTAAAAAAATACAGAATATTAACCAATCTCACTTTGTGTTTGCCACCAAGTCTCTAGTCTCTGATAGTCCATGCTTCATTTTATTGTATATAGCTCCTGATGGTTCTGTAACGTTTACATGTGGAGGAGAGACTAACTGACTCAACTGGTTTCTAGGGAGGTGCACTTCAAGCACAAAAACAAGGTCAGTTAGCTTTAGTTGTTACAAAGCCAGGGACTTAACCTGGCCTGGGTCACAAATACGGTACAGATGTGGGAAAATACCTTGGGAGCATTGAATGCTGTTGCATGCTTTCTCCTCACTCCCTTTGTGAAACATCTCATGCCTTCTTTTGCTCTTGGTCACTGTTCTTGCTCAGCAGAGACCTTCAACAAATATTTTCCCTTTGGTGTAGAAATACTAAAATAAATATCGTTCTCTGGGTTTCTTGACTTCCATGTTTATGTCTTCGCCTTCGGGCTATGACAGTGTGATAGGCTTGAGACGGAAGTAATTTGACACCTGTCATTCTGATTTCTAAAGCATTATTACCACTACAATGTGCTTTTAATTTAGCTCTGTAGGTAGGTGGTATTATTCACAAGTTTGAGACAAAGAGTAAGAAAAAAACTCAGCACATTGGGGTAGATCTAATCCAACCAGGGTGGTGCTAATTTTCACAAACATGGCCTGGGAGATGTCACAAAAACTGTTCCTCTTAGAGCAGTAAGTTCAAGCTATGATTTTATAATAGACCTTTTACATGCTTATCAGGTTTGTGCTAGTTCTCTATGCAGGTCACCATGTATTTCTCAAAACTGCTATGGCAACAAATTAAGTATTTTTTCACTTAGAGACTAATGACATTACCCTAGAAGAGAAATTGAGGGCATTTATCAGAGATTTTTACGGTGACAGATACAGACAAATGTAATAATAAAGCTAACCTCCACAAACTAATTTTAAGTAATTTTCAGAATAAGAAGAAAATTACAGTTTTGTAAATACAACTAAAAACCCACTGTATTTCTTAACGTTTTCTTTTCCTGAAGTCTTAATTTTTCTAAATTGGGGGAAGAGAGAATAAATATTAACATCACAAGCTGGCTACTCTGTTAAGAACATAATACTAGTAATGAGACACAGAGCCCTTTACTGCTCCATCTCTCACTTTAAATCAACCCAAGCCAGTGATGATTGAAATGAATTTGTCAGATGCCAGATGGCATAACTGATATGAGTTGGTGTCTTCAGCCAAGTTTCTGATCACATCAAAATCACATCTCCCATTACTGCCATCCTATTCTATTCTATTCTATTCTATTCTATTCTATTCTATTCTATTCTATTCTATTCTATTCTATTCTATTCTATTCTATTCTATTCTATTCTATTCTATTCTATCCCTCTACTACTTTCCTGTCCTCTTAGAGTAGATCTCCTTGATTTTTTTTTCCTGTACATAGTACTGTGTGATAGTACCACCAAAGGCATTGGAAGTTTTCCTTGCATTTTTAAGTCTCAGCACAGAGGCAAAGACTTCACCTCAGAAGAAATTATTTTCCTACACAAGACTGTATTTCAGGAACACTGTGTTATTTTTGTGCATAGACGTGATTTTCTGTGAGCAAGAAGAGATGCTTTTCCTGTTAATTGTGTCTTGGCTGATGCCTGTTAACCCAGGTGTTTGAGCCCTGAGGAGCAGCTCTAGAAATCATCCTGCGTCAACTAGGATACATCCTATAGCCTATCTGAGTTGAGCCTAACTATCCAGTTTAATCCCAGGTGGACTTCTCCCTCAAGCGATTATCTATTTTATAATCACTCATGAGGATTAATGCTTACAGAGAGCAAAGATTTAGAGACAAATTTAATTTCATGGAGGTCTAACTATTGCTGTCAAATGCACGTCTGAGCCCGAGGGACTCCATCTGCTGCTTGAATCTGACAGAGAGGAGGTTGGTCCCTGAACAGGAGCCGTTCAGAGGCTCCAAGCCTGAGCCAAGACCTTTGCATCACATGGGTTTAGCCTAGTAAATATCCAAAAAGCAACACGTGGATTGAAAAGCCCTGAGGGCCAGAGAAGCTTGCCTTTTCCTGCTCCAGTTGACTTTATGTTTGACTTTTCTTACTGGGTTTACCATTGGCTTATCAAGCAGACTCTGCTCTCCCTTGCCTCCCTTAATGCCACAGTCTTCAATTCAGATAGGCTTGTAGTGATTAAAGCAAGAATTTGAGGTTTTCGAACATGTTCCCACCTCTGCTGTGGTTTTTAATTTTTATTGAAAACTTCCTGCTAAAAATGGCAAGGAAGTTTCACAAAATCAAGACATTGGCATAAAATAAATGAAATTGAAAGTTGGCTGGGGGTTTTTTGTGCTGTTTGATAAAACTTACAAAGCACTTAGGTCCTTGCCTCTCATTTTGGCATTAAAATACTCATTTGTTTCAAATGTTTTTTTCGCATCTGAGTCTTTGCATATGTCAGGCAAGAACTAACTTTCATTTAAAATTCAAAGAGATTCATATAATTACCTGACCCTGGAAGTTGAGCCTTTAAGGAAAACACCATGAGACTGTACTAAGAGTTGGTAACAGTGACCATGTATGTATACAGATGTGTAGGTATATACTTGTAAAGAGAGACAGATTTTTATTTTTAATCTATGCATATATTCACTTTAATTTATGAAATATTCTGTATGTGATTCAAGGTAAGAGAGCTTAAGATTTTGTATTTTTTAGAAAGGATTACCTTTCTAAAAGTAGATTTGTTCATGCTTGGAGGTTAAAAAGCAAAAAGAACAATACAAGATTTTGTGTCTTCATTTGGAGCTCAACACCTGAAAACGTAATTCAAAGTCACAACTTTTACATAGAGACTTCAGCTCTTGATGACTTCTTTTCTCTTTAATGTGTATTTCATGAATTTATTCTTGAATTATGTTGTGACCACAATGCACAGTTAGGCAAAGTTTCGTTAAAAACCAGCATGATGCACAGAAACAGTATGCTCCCCATCCCTTCCAAACCTTATCTACCTCATCCTGCAAAAGCCACAGTAGAAAGAAGTATGAGAATTAAGTCTCTTCAGTCAGAGAAAGAGAGAACGCAGTTCATAACTAATCCCTCAGTAAGAGGTAGGTCTATTTTGTAACTATCTTGAATAAAGCTTTTCAACTTAATATCCAGGTATCCAGCTGACTGTTTTTCAAGGATCACCTTCTTGAAAGGTACCAGAATGCTCCCTTCCAACGTGGAGAAAGTCAAGCACAGCTCCAGGAGACATGCATGGCTGAACAAGGAGTTCCTGACCAAAGTCAAACATAGAAACAAAGCATACAAAATGTGAAAGAAGGAGCAGGCGACCTGTGATTCACACAGAAACACTATCTGAGTGTGCAGGGATGAGGTCAGGAAAAGCAAGGGCCACCAGGAATTAAATCTGTTGAGGGAACATGAAGAGCACTGAGAATGGATTTTATGACAAGATTGGCAGCAAAAGGAAGGCTAGGGAAAATGAGGGTCCAATGCTGAATGGGTCAGGACACCTGCTGATGAATGAAGTGAAAATGACCAAAGTACTTGATGTCTCCTTTGCTTTGGTCTTTTCTTGTCTTCAGGAATCCCAGGGCCCTGAGGTAGGTGGGGCATTCTAGAACAAGGAAGACTTCCCTGTCAGTAGAGGATGATCAGATAAGTGAATGTTTCAAAACAACCAAACACACACAAGTCCACATTTTCATCTTTGTCTCCCATAACATTAGCATAGACAAACTGATGAAACTTGACTATGCAAGTTGACAATGATGTGAATTGAAAAGCGGCCAAACAAACTGCCAGGCTCAAGGGATTGTGATCGAGGGCAAAAGGTCCACCTGGAAAGCAGTCACCAGTGCTGCATGGATCAGTATGGGGCCAGTACTGCTCCTGTCTCTGCAAGTGACCCAGATGATGAGACACCCTCTGCAGATATAGAGATGATACAAAACTAAAAGGAGCAGTTGACACACCAAATAGTTGTGCTGCCAATCAAATGGGTGTTGAAAGGTTGGAGACATGGGCCAGCAGGAGTCTCATGAAGTTCAACAGATGAAAATTCAAGTCCTCTACATCAAGGGGAATAACTAAACACCAGTACAGGTGATGCGGATTAGCTGAAAAGCAGCTCTGCTAAGAGCATGAGGGTGCTGGTTGAAATGGCCTGGAGTTCTGTCAGGGAAGGTTTAGGCTGGATATTAGAAAGAGGCTCTTCACCTAGACGGTGGTTGGGCACAGCAACAGGCTCCCCAGGGAAGTGGTCACAGCACCAAGCCTGACAGAGTTCAAGAAGTATTTGGACAATAGTCTTGGATACATGCTTTGTCTCTTGGGGATGGTCCTATGAAGGGCCAGGAGCTAGACTGGATAATCCTTGTGGGTCCTTTCAAACTCTACATAATCTGTGATTCTATGAAATACGAACTTTAGAGAAGGGAGTAAGAAGGTGGAGTCAGACTTTTCTCAGAGGAGGTCAGTGGCAGGACCAGAGGCAATAGGAACAAACTGAAATACAGGATTTTCCCCTTAAACATACCCCCCCCCCAACCCTTGTACTGTGAGGATAGTCAAACATTTGAACAGGTTGCTTAGAGAGGTTGTGGGATCTGCATCCTTGCAAATATTTGAAGCCTGACTGGACATGGCTCTGAGCATTGTGCTTTAGCTGAACTTGCTTTGAGCAGGGGAGTTAGAGGCTCAAGAGGTTCTTTCCAGCCTCAGAAATTCTATGATTCTGTAAAAATTGTGTGCATGAACTCAGAAAAGTAACATTTATTATTCTAATTTTTATCAGTTGGTATGTAAGTTTTTGACTCCCCCTTCGTTTATTGTTAAAAATATGTACATTCATCAATGAATTGAAGGCTTTCAGATGCCTGCAGCTTTTATGTGTTCCCTTAGCTGAGTGTGTGCAGAGGTAAAAAGCATACAGACATAAATCTTAGCTGCCTAAAAATGTTTCCAGTGCAGCACTGTACCCACTTTATTAGGCATATTCATGAGGATCTTGCTGAGAAATTACTTTGGTCCAACCGAGATACTTGAGAAATTAATACCCAGAGTGTTGCATTCCCTTTATTTCCCCCTTCCTTTATGACATTTGTTCACATTGTGAAGTGTGAGTCTCCATACTTGTGTTAAAAAACTAGGCAACTATTAAATTGTTTGATCAAATAACAGATTAATTGTATAGAATTTATTTAGAGTTTAAGCACTGTTTAAATATGCAGAACTCATAAGCAGCAAATTGTTTTCCATATACCTGAAGTACAGACTGAACTGTGTAGGACCTTGTTCAGTAAATGCAAAGCATAACTGCAATTTTCAGGCACTTAAACAAAAGAAGAAATTTTACATGAGAAATGGAATTAATATTTTCTCAGTGTACTCCTGATTTATCAATCTGAGTGTTTTTAGTATGCTCACCACTGTTATATGTGAACATTTGGTATATTTTAAAGATTCCTATGAAAGCTCAGTTCCTCCCAGTATAGAGAATTCCCTATTGTTCTGTAATGAGCAACAAAGCAGTTGAGATTGATTTGCTGCATAAACAGATGAAAATTGAAACTAAAGATGAGGCCTGCCTTCAACATTGTATTTCAATGAAGTCTTAAAGCCATTTGTCAGTATTTTCATGACTTATGCTCTGTGTTCTGAGACCTTGGGTTGGAGGAAGCAGGGCTTGTAGCACCACATGACATCTCTGGGCACTTCATTAAAAAAAATTAAACAGAAGAACACTCATTGACTGCAGTGGGATCTCATATCAGTTTATAGTACAGTAATACATCGAAATTCACAGGGGTTAGGGTCTCCTCCCCTACTGCGAAGCCCCTGTTCCGCGAGGATAGGCACTTCATGAATATGCAAATAAGCCACGTCTCTTGCCCCGCCCCCTCAGCCCCGGAGCGTTGGAGGCCGTACCTGCCACCTCTCCACCCCCGGTCACGGCACAGGGAAGCAAAGGGAATATTCCCTGCCCCTTTCCCACCTGAGGAGTCCGTGGGAGTTGGCGCGGGGATTCCCAGCTTTTGCCACCACCACCACCACCGTACCATGCTGCTCCACGACGGGAGCAGGCTGAGGTGCGCTTCCCAGGCTGGCTCTGGGAAGGTCTCCTGGGACGGTCCCACAGAGCGGCTGCGTGGATCCCGCAGCCATCCCACCACCGGGAGCCTCCAAGTGTTTTCCGCTGGCACGGTAGGGACCTTCCATCCCCTGCCACACGTGTCCCGCCTCTAGCTGCTGCCCAGTCCTCTTCGGGACATGGCACGATGTGTGGCGGAGAAGGCGTCCTGCCCATCGCCGGGGCTGAGCCGGGGCTCCATGTGCGCGGGGCCTTCTGACAGGGCAGGGGAGTGGACAGGATCTCCTTTCCCCCTTTCCCGCTGTGGTCCCGGTGCAGGAGGGTCCCGTGCAGCGGTCACGCCTCCTCGGAGCCCGTCTGGGGCTGCGGCGGATGCGCGGGTCCTGCAGCCCAGCCTTCCCAAACCAGCCCCGGGCTGGATCCGGGGAGGCGTGCCGGCTGCCGGGACCCTCCGAGCACTTTGTGCGGGACCTTCAGTGCCGTGCCACGCGTGTCCCGCCTCTAACCGCTGCCCCGTCCTCCTCGGGACACGGCACGGCGTGTGGCAGTGAAGGCGACCTGCCGATGGCCGGGGCTGAGATGGGGGCTCCGTGGGCGCAGGGCCGGGGCTGTCGCTAACCCTAAACACACCCTAACCTGGGAGGCAGGGACAGCTCTCTGCCGGCTGCTGGCAGTGAGTCCGTTTCTCAGAAGTTTCTCTCTGAAAACTGTTTAAACCAAGCACTTGCCAGCATCCCTCTCACAGCCCCTATCCATTCCAGGGAGAAGAGACCTGTTCTCACAGCCGCAACGACCTGGGATGGAAAGAAGTGTGCACCTTGGCAGGGACAGGGGGTACATGTGTGTGTGCGTGGTGGGGGGTTGGGGGAAATGGGGAGAG
>WEKX01018107.1:87081-105696 GCA_013390025.1 Pitta sordida | reverse complement strand
GAATGGAAGAGCTGTCGCCCCTGGGGCTGGACTCATGATGGGAAGGGGTCATGAAAGATTTTTTCTCTTCTGAGGGAAAGAGAACTTTATGAAAGGCAGGGAGACGGCTTCCTACCCTAAACTGGTCAGAAAATAACAACTGCCTGGCTTTCCCCTCCTCCTGTTCCCCCTTTGTTTCCTGGGGAAAAAAGGGAATATGATACCTGTTGTAAGAAGAAGGAGCAGTGGGGGAAGAAGGTTTCCTTTAAATGATGTTTCTCACATTAAGCTCTGATCTTGTTAGAAATAAATGAATCCTTTATATTCCCCACTTGGAGCTTGTTTTTGCCTGTGACAAACCTTTTCAGTTTTTTTCCTTTTCTCCCTCCTCTTGTTTGTACAGAAAGGGGGCGGAATGAAGTAAGGGAGAGGTTGTAGGTGAATCTCTGGCTCCCAGCTAGGGTCAAACTACGACAGCTTTTTATCTGATGCACTCACCCTGATTGAGTTTCAAGCAACAGACTTGGAGAGCTCAAAAAAATGTTAACAGTGAACTAATTCATCCATGTTTATGAATTTTACAGAATCTCTGAATATTCTAAGTTGGGAGTGACCCACAAGAGTCATAATGTCCAACCTCTGGCTCTGCACAGGACCATGCCCAAGAGTCATACCATTTGGCTGAGAGCATTGTACAAATACTTGATGAACTCTGCCAGGCATGCTGCTGTGACCACTTCCCTGGGGAACCTGTTCCAGTGCCCAACCAGCCTGTGCCCGAAGAATCTTTTCCTAATATCTAACCTAAACCTCCGCTGACACAACTTCAGGCTATTCCCTCAGGTCTTGTCGCTGGTCACCACAGAGAAGAGATCAGTGCTTTGCAGAGAGCAAAGTTCTTTGTGGTGACGTTAATAATCCATGCTAATGATGATAGACTGATTTTTATCCATACTGTTTTATATAATGCTGTATTCTATGCAGCATGTCATGAGTTTCTCTGGAGAAGAGGGAGAGGTTAATTTTAAATTATGACAAATTTTCAAATGCAATGTATGTGTAGCCATGTGACTCTGACTATCAATACCTGTTGGTGACAAAAAGCTGAGTTCCTAAAAATTAAGGTAAGAACCAAAATGTCTACATCCTAATCCGGATTTTCATAACTTCAGCTTCCTTGGTTTCCATCACTAATGGCACTGTACTTTTTGTACATATTCATATACATATTTATATTCATATACATATACATATTCATAGATGTGAGCAAAGGAAAGTTGCATCCAAGAGCAAGGTAGAGCATTTAGGTGTGATCACTTTTCTTATTCATTAAAATGGCTGCTAATCTTACATTGGTGCTGCATTAGAATATGAATCAAAAGTCTAATTTTTAAAAGAAAATAAAATCTGTCCATTAAACACATTTTAACGCTTTAGTGTGAAACTCTGCACTTCACCAGATGCCTTAAAATCACATATCCACTTTCAGTCACTATATTATCTCAGAATCAAGCTAATTTGGTACACTAACATGAAGAACAAATCCACCCTTTGAAATGCCTCCTATTGTCCGACAGTGGTGTTCTGGAACAGTACTGCACCAGCTATGAGAGAATAACAATGCTATTTATACCTTTAGTGCTTGATAACTCATAAAACTAAGTTACATCTAAGTAATGTGTGAGGCATTAAAGCTCTTCAGTGTCTGCAGAATAAAAATATGCTAATGAATTAAACAAATTTTTGTACATAGAAATGAACGTTATCTTTCAAACCAGAACCAAATTCCCTAGCTAAATCTCTGAATAACATTTCCTCAGCTTGTGTAAAGTACTCCTTTATGTATGATTATTTTAGTAGCTCTGCTAAAAAAGTAAATCTCTTACATTCATTAAAAATTAATAGTTGCCTTTTAAGCACATTAGTATAAATATATTTATCCTTATCACAAGGAATCAGGCTATGCTTTTCTGACATTCATTGTGAGAAAACAGTCTCATTCATCTTTTTTTTTACAGATGAAGTTTTATTTACTTAGTAATATTTTGAAAATTAACTCTAAGGGCAATTTTAAATGCGAATTAAACGCCATATACTATTACTCTTGAATCTTCAACAAGCATAACTTTTAACTGACTTTTACATTTATTACTTTTTAAAGGAAAAAAAGGTGATTATCCTCAGATTCACACAGGTTAAGACTCAGAGATTCATTAGATTCATTAATAACTAATACTTTCTCTAGCATTTGGACATATTCCTTTCTTAATGTCTACTTTTATAAGCTACCTAGCATTTAGCAACAGGCCCAAACCAGCAAAATACCTCAATGCTTCAGGAACATCAGGAATGGGTTTAAGACACTTCTATGAAACAGGAAAATAAAGCACATACAGGTCACAATCCTCCACTACAGGACATTTTTGAAATATGAACAGATAATTGATAAAGGAGTGTCTGTGCAAAAGAGTAATTTAGAAGAAAAACAGTAATTTAGGTATTTTGATCCTCAGACATCAGGTAAGTGTTACTGTGACTCCCTGAACTGCACTTGAAACTGCTGCATTCCAGACATTCAGGAGGAGTTTTCTTTAGATATCATCACTTATGAAAATTGAAAGTTGATGATTTTCTCACATCTATCCAGCCTTTTTTTCTTAAAATAAATTCTAGCAATTTATTCAGAACTCTGAACAGACCTGTGTTAGCTCTCACAGTTAAGAAGCAAAAGGCAAGGTGAGTACTGTCATAAGAAACTGGCCCCTTAACATTAGAAAAATCAGTGTTTCCTATAAATGTATACAGCTATGCAACTAGCAAATGTTATGGAGTTTAAATGCACAGATGATGACAATTTTGATGCCTGGGTTATTCATACCCTGGTTTATTTCTAAGGAAAGCTATGGACATGGTACAGACTGTAAAATTAAGAGAACAGTTGTACAATCGATCCTCTCATTGATTTTAGAAGACTGATAGCAGTCTTGGAAAGCTGACAAGAGAGAAACCACGGAGGCCAGAGAAATGAACTAATGAGATACAGAAGTAATCTGAGAGAAGTCAGTGAAAAGGGAGGGTCATGCATCCTATGATAAACAACATGAGACAATTTACAAGTGCCAGAAGGCAGAGGCCAGGGAACTCTCACTCCTGCTAAACTCACAGAAAATACTTACTATGCCTGCTGCTCAGAGCAGCCTGGGACAAGGTGAGCACCTCCCTCCCTTGTACTAGTGGCTTCAGGTCCCCACTGTGAGGTCTAGCATCCCACCAAGGGGTGTTGACCTGCTGTATTGCATTCCTTGGTCTAAGGCCAAGATTTGCCTCAACAATCCTAAGCAACACAAAGGAAATTATTTATCCTCAGGTAAACCTTAAAGCTATGCTGATTATTTTACTTCATGTTACAGATTTTTCCAAATTCGGCAGTCAAGGCTGTAAATTTCTGCTTTGCCTGAATTCACAGTACAGTGAATCCCCAGTACATCACGATCTCTGCATTATGACCCCGCCCATTTGCGAGGTAGAGGTCCCCGGCCTGACACATGCGCAGTCACTCTGCTCTGCCAAGGGGACGTGCCGTGGTGCCTGTGGGGCGGGACTCACCGCGCCCTGCGGGGAGGGGGCTCGCTATGTCAGTACCGTGCCCCCATCCCTGACCTGGGAAACTGCCCCATTTCTTTACGACTTTAACTTTCTGCGAGGCCGGGTTCTTCACTTTGGACATAACAACCCCATGCACCGCTATCGTCTGGGGGAGGACTGGCTTGAAATTAGTGAAGTGGAGAGGGACTTAGGTGTAATGATTGACAGGAAACTCAATATGAGTCAGCAGTGTGCCCAGGTGGCTAAGAAGGCCAATGGCATCCTGGCCTGTATTAGGAACAGTGTGGTCAGTCGGACTAGGGAGGTTGTCCTTCCCCTGTACTCGGTGCTGGTCAGACCTCATCTTGAGTACTGTGTGCAGTTCTGGGCTCCCCAATTTAAGAAGGATGTTGAGCTGCTTGAGAGGGTCCAGAGAAGGGCGACAAGGAGGGTGAAAGGACTGGAGGACAAGCCCTATGGGGGGCGACTACGCGAACGGGAGNTCCAACTCATAGTATTCTGTGATTCTGTGATTCTGTGAACTTCTTTTACCTTATCCTCTGAATCAATGAACTTGAAAGTCACCTGGTCTGAGTTTCATTTAGGTTCATCTTAAGATGCAAAGTTTTGAAAGTGAATTTCTCTAATAGTAGCTGGAGGTAGTATTTCTGCGTGATATTCAAAGCATCTCTAGGGCTTTAACTACCACTAAGTAGAATGAAGAGACAAAAAAAGAGAGAAAAAGTCAACAAGCAGATATAATAAAAAATCTTACATAAATTACTTCCCATGCAAGTCAGCAGGGAGGAAAATAGTTTTATTATTTAGGACATAAAGTAGTCATCATTGTGTGTCTTCTCGGATCCTAATATTTGATTACAAATGTTATTTATATTAAACTTTCTATTTCATTTTTTCTTTTTCCTTACCTTATCACCTGCCTTTGGACATCTATGGACTATTTCTTAGTGTTAAAAATAGAAACAGAAGTCTGCTTGTATTTGGTGTGTTATAACCAGTAAGTAACTTGCTCTTCTCTATCAAACTAGCAGCTCTTAGGAACAGAAACTCTCATCTGCAAAAAAGAATCACTTAAACATCAAGGACATTTTAAGGTGCTGTGGAAGTAATTTTAAAGAGAAGAAAAAAACCCCTCTTTAGTACTTTCAGATTTACATCGTGACCCTGAACCTATTTTATCAGAGAACAGCAGGAAGGTATCTGTCAATCTAAATGGGAATAGGACAGGACTCCAGGGAAGATTCTAAATTCTATGCTTTTTTGATATTAAATCAATGTGAAGACTTCCATTTTTGTAATAAGATATACATGATATATTTTTGAATAGTGCTACATATCCTATGCACATATACTGAAGATAAGAAACTAAATAAAAAAGTTAATGCAAAAATGAATAAATTTATATCTCAAAATGTAAGCAGAATGAAGTCTCCACTCCCAACAGTGACTCGGACCAATGACACCTGCATTTTGTAACCATGTTTTACTTGTGTGGCTTGTAAAACTACTTAGTAAAAGCCAAGTAGAAACTTGGCTTTAAAAAGGCATAAAAACTTGGTGGGCTTGAATTATGCTAAATCATGGATTTGGGACAAAGTAACCTCATTATCCTATTTCCAAGTTCCAGAAAAAATAGTATTTGAATAGAAAAATAAATAAATAAAAGTAATATTTGAAATGCAGCTAATATAATTGTTGGATCATTATTTACATTAGATATTCCAGGAAACCCTGACAGTAATCTAAAGTCAGATTCTCATAACACTGAAGTTTTCTTGTGCAAATCCTGTAATAAAGATTTCTTTGACTGACATAACAATACTTAAAACAAATGGGCAATCTTAAATAGAAAATAGTATTTTAATCCTGCTTTCATTCATTCTCAAGTTTTACTGTTGCTATGACAGTATTTGGTCCAACAATACTGCACTCAGAAGTTATTTACTCAATTACTTCACTATTGCCTTCTCCTACACCTTCCCCTCTACTTCCACGTCTATCATCACCTCGACATTGTTAGAAATTGCATTTTACTAGATTTATTTACTAAAATGCAATTCAATTTCAGTGATAAAGGAATACTCTGAAATTGCTATCTTGTACATATGTTAAGTAATATCAATAGAGAAGTATTCTGCTGTATTTTACCAAGAATTACCAAGAGTTATGACATAAACTCACATAAAATAAATTTAGAAAGATAAAGACATACACAATTTGAAAGTCTTGTCCCTTTCTAATATTCGGCTTTAGAGATTACCTTATTATTAATTACCTACTTCTTTCACTAGGATTAAGAATTCATTTTCCATACAATAAGAATTCTAAATAATGGAAGTCATTTCAAAATTACAAAAAAACCCCCAACCCCAAGCAAACAAACAAAACCCAAAAATCCATTTTTTTTTATGAACACTACATGTAACTTTAAAGACATCCAAATACGATAATATTCTTGAGTTAAAAAGCATTCTGACACTTTCAAAAAAAAAAACATTTAGCATTTCCATTATGAAACAAGTAGAAAAGCTTTCCAAGCATTTTAAAAACAATTTTTTTAGATTAACTTTCTAAGCCCATCATTCTCTGCTTTACTGATTCAAACTAAGAAATTCTTTTGAGTAAATAATGCGCTCCAGGTGTCTTGTAGGGTTCATACCTCATATGAGTAAGGATCATAACTTTTCTGCTGAAATGGCCTCAGTGAAATACTGCGAGCACTGTAAAAAAAACGTACTTCTTCTGAGGAAAAGTATGCTTTCACCTCATGCTTGTAAAAAAATATCAGCAGCCATGACATTTCAGTAAAATCCAGAAGGCAGGAATTCTAGACAACCTTTGATGGAAGTGTTTCATATTTCCTACTCTAAGGCAGTGACTTTGTCAACTATTATCTAAGTAATGCAGAATCCATACGCAGGATTTGCAGAATCAGGAACTACCACCAGACACTCCCCTTATTATCAGGAGAACTCAATGCAGGATCCAGAGAGGAACTTCTTGAAGACATTTTATGTCTCTACATTTAGCATTCTGTCAAGGCTCCTTAAGAAATCTAATATTAGTATAAAATCCCACTAAAACAAATCCTGACAGGAGTTGCAAGGCTTTTGAAATCTGCATTTCAATTGGTCTGCTAGAGCCTGTCATTAAATAATACGTGGAATAATCTATATTACATGTTCAAGGCTATTTTATCTAGAATAGAGAATAATGTTTTTTAATTCACAAATACTAGCTGTCAGTCCTTTTCTTAAGTCCTTTTTGTTGCCTAAATAGCCAAGGATGGCGTAATCATGATAGATGATCACTGTATAAATGGAAGTTTGAGAAAGTCGAAGCACAGATGCACACTCAACAATGTTTAGAAGATTCAATTATCTCTTTCATGCAGATCGTCTTATTTTTGCAGCTCAAAATTTATAAGAAGTTTTCACTTTTCAGTAGATGGACCCAAACTGGTAGACTTCCCATCACTTCAAAAGCCTGCAATCAAAGGCAATGTTTAAGCAATAGGCACTTTCAAATAAATAATGCAAAGCCCTCAAGCTACCACTGTAGCTGGCAGAGACAACATACACTTTATATATCCTGTGTAGCCTGACTCAGCAAACGTGTTAAGCTTCATATGAAATACAGACAAGGAATTACATCCATTCCTCATGAAAGCTATTCTTATGCATGCACATATTATTTTGCAGTATTTATTGTTTTGGTAGTTGCATCCTATATCTCATTAAACAATGAAGGCAAAATAAAGCTAACTTTGAGTCAGTTAAGCTTATGTCAAGGATTAGTTAGGCTGATATCATTATCACTCAAGACTGCTCTTTCAGACAAATCAAAGGAGGTGATTTTCCCATTCTACTTTGCATTATTGTGGCCTCACCTGAAGTACTATGTGCAATTTTGGATGCCATAATATACGAAACATGTCAAGCTATTAGAGAGCGTCCAAAGGAGGTATACAAAGATGGTGAAGGGTCTAGAGGGGAAGCCATATAAGGACTGGATAAGGTCGCTTGCCTTGATTCCCCTGGAGACGAGGAGAATGAAGGGAGAACCTCATTGCAGTCTACAACTCCCTCATGAGAGGGAATGGAGAGGCAGACACTGATCTCTCTGTGGTGACTAGTGATGGAATCCAAAGGAATGGCATGGCACTGTGTCAGAAGAGGTTTAGGCTGGATATTAGGGAAAGGTTTTTCACCAGGAGGGTGACTGGGTACTAGAATAGGCTCCCAAGGGAAGTGGTCACAGCAGTTCAAGAAGCATTTTGACAATGTTCTCAGGTAAATGGTGTGATTCTTAGGAATCTCCTGCTCAGGCCAGGAGCTAGACTTTGATGATCTTTGTGGGTTCCTTCCAACTTAGGATATACATAGTATGAGTCTATGTTTTCCTAACTCAACAAAATGTGGTAGAAACAACATTTTCATACTAAAAATGTTGTAACTTTCGGGTATTGCAATGATTACCAGTAGAAGCTTAGTCACTTTTTAGAAACACAACAGATCCTCTTTGCTTAGTATCTCAGATGCTATCCTGACAGAGGTAGTTTATACAATCAATGTACAATCCCAACACTTTTGTTCTTGACCACAAATACTACAGGTAAGCTCTTTTGAAAAGTCCCTTGTGACTTTATTATTATATGCTCGTGTTCATAATGTTAGGACAAATGCAGCTGCAAATACAGAAGGATGAAATAATGCAAGTAATATCGTACAGGTTCAAGATAAACATCATTGTAGGTATTATTTTGACATTTTATTTAGTATTACTCACATTGTAATACTTTAAAATTGATGAGTAAAAATTTACTCTAACCACAAAGATTTTTTCCTGTGGTCAATTCAAGTTCATGTCACATTAATATCTGTCCTACACTTTTAAATTTAGATTTCTTGCTCCATAATTCAAAAGTGAAATGGGATGACAATTTATTTGCCTATAACCAAGTTTTCTTCTTACATTTCTAACACTTGTGAAACTCAAAACTGTCCCCGTCAGCTGCCATAGATCAGAGCTTCTCCTGACTTTTAATTAAATTAGGGAAGAATATGCCTCTGTAGGAATGGAAACAGAAGAAGAGTGTTTTCCACAATTGTAGCTTTTGTTCTGTGATAATGGTGTGGATGTAACACTTTGTAGAACTGGAATCATACCACAGGGCATGACTTTGCAGAAGGTGATTATAGTTCTGTTAATATTAAACAAAGAGAGTGTGAGTTAACACAAATTCTATGCCACAGTTTTCCTAAAGGCAGAAAAATCTGCCTTTTCACTTTGCTGACGTTCATGTCATAGCTGAACAGAATAATTACTTCTCTGAAAGCACAACTGGGATAGAAAAAGAACATAAAATCTAATCTATTCAAATCTACTTCCTGCAAAGCTTTGGCATGATTCTGACCTAAGTAGCTATGTATCCTCAGTAAACTTTTATCACCATAGTGTTGAGACAGATTGGGTCAACAGCATGTTGACATAAAAGGAAACCTCAACAGAAACTACCATAATTTTCTACAGAAATCCTTTATTTTCACTATCTCATTTTGTGGAAGTACTGAAAGTATCAAAATTCACTTAGATTTGTACTGAGATGAACACTTGCAGTACTTTTCAACTGCTTAACTTCTACTTTCAGTAAAGGGGGAGATTCCAGTGAGAATTGGTACAAAAATACAGCCAAATCATAATGAAATAGACTACTGTAAACATGAGCTACTTTTTGATGACAAGTGCCCAAAATTCACACTTTTGCCTCCATTAGTAACACAGGAGCATTCCTCTCTCTGCTGGAACTTAAACCAAGGTGAAACCATGTGCTGAAAGTTACTACTCTGGTCCTGAAAACTGATTCAGATTCATCCCATAATAACTTCAATGTCTCTTTCAGTTTCAGCACAAGATTAAATGTTTTCCTTAGCTGAGGAAAACTGATGCAGCTGGCAAATACACGTTGTGTCCATCCTTTCAGGTTTTCAAGGTCTAAAAGCTCTGAGGAACCAAGTCAGACCTCACAGCTTTCTACTTTTTCAACCTCTCTCTGTTTTCAGACAGAGGTTGCACGAGAGATTTTTTGAGGTCCTTTCCAACCTGAATTATCCTTAAAAATGAATAGATATAATGGTTTTTTTCCCCAATGAAATATCATATTATTTATTTTGAAATCAGAAAATAATTAAAGCTGAATAGGACAGACGTTCTTGGAAATTAAATGAACCATTTTTTAGATGAAATATAATCATTAAGGAAACTAAAACTGCTCTTTCTACTCTTTATTCTCATCATGTCTTGCTTTAAATTGTTGTAATTGCCTGTGGTAGAAAAATTGTCCTACTATGTGCACGCAAGTCAAATCCCAGTCAGAAACTCCTCTGTAGAGCAGATGAATATTCATCATGAATGTATTTATGAACTGACTCTTCACAAATATTTTTTCCCAAGGTGAGTTTCAAAAGCCCTCCTTCCCCTAGAATTATGAAATATCAGATTCAAGACTTGTTTGTACTGTTTGTTAAGGTAGTAGCAGAACTTGCCTCCATAGAGGAGTTATTGCAAAAGACTATTACTCTTTCACCACATGGTAACTCTGTTGTTACTACACTACCATCCCACATGCAGGATGCATGTCTGTAGCTTAATCTTTGCCCACTTTTAAACCAGTAGAACTGAGTGGGCATCTTTCGAGTATATCCCTGACAAGAGCCTGAGGGAGCAGGGAAGGGAGCTGGGAGGAGGGAGCAGTACAGCCTGGTCATGGCAGTGAGGATGGGCAGGTGGCATCCCATCCCAGTGCCATCCTGTCCCCCAGCTTGCCCCATCACCTGGGAACCAGCCCCAGGACAGGATGGCACTAGCCTCAGGATGGGCTGCCCGCTCTCTCTTTAGTGCAGTGCCAGGGTCCCTGGTGCCATGGTAACCTCAGCCCACGTGCCATGTTTACCAGTTGAGTTACCTTTAAAGAAACACACGTACCTCCATAGGCCCCAGCTCACTATGATGGTAAAAGGCAGAAATCCCAGGATTCCTTGGATGGGATTGGGCAGAAGCCATTCCCTTCGGTCTCCGTAGAGAGCTCAGGGTGGTGGGTGGTCCCGGGAAGGCTCTTTAGCACTCTGGAGCTGAGGGGGGCAGGGCAATGGGGAGAGCTTAATTGCATATTCATTAGTTTGCTATCTTCACTATTCATGGACTTCACAAAGAGGAGCTAGACCTGAAGACACACGAATCTCGAGAGATCACTGTACATCATTCTGCCTTATAAAAGCCATTTATAGACGCATATTATTCACATTTATTCCTCTCTATACATTTTTAATTGTTTTGTTTACAGGATTAAATGTGACTTCTCGCTTGAACTAAGACAAAAAAGTAATTCTTGATATAAGCCATAATTAAAATGAGCAGAATTTGTGACAATGATAGCTATCAGTGAAGGATAATGGTTCAGAAAAAAATCAATCAGGTGAAAAATTAGCTAGCTATTAGGGGGAAATAACTTAGCGCTATTGATAAATTCAAAATTGTTGAGGTTTTCTTTATTACCAAGCAAAAGAAGAATAAATAATAAATTTTCCTATACTGTTCATTAGAACTGCCCTGCATTATTTTGATGCCTGGTCCTTGAGCTCCCTGACTACCACACCCAGTGCAAGTCCTTCAATATTTACTTGACTCAGTCTGAAAAACTGTCAGAGCTATATGATTTTGACCTTACAAACAGTAAAACTAGAAAAAAAAAAAAAGGATATCACACTTTTTTATTTGCCCTAAAACTTACAATACTAGACCTGCAAAAGGAAAATGGATATTAGAGACCTCATATATAACCTTTATATAGGCTCTTGTGAAAGCACAGAGGAAAGTATAGTTTCTACACTGAGAATTCTTAATATTTCAAGGCAAGTTTCCAGTAGAAATATTGAATTCTTGTTTGAACCTTGAATTTTTTATTTGTCTTATCCATAAGGGAAGAAAATGTATCTATGTTCACAAAAGCTGCCTGGAAATCTTAATGTAAAATTATTTTCCAGTGGGAAGAAAAGCCATTTCTGCAAAGCCACCACTTTGAGAAAGACAAGTCTCATTTCATGATGAGAGAAACTTAAATCCCAACTATTTCCTACACTTATAGGAGGCTCATGTCAGTGAAGTTAAAAAAAGCCTAAAAAAAAATAAATGTATACAGTGAATCCTCGCTGCATCACGATCTCTCCATTACTACCCCGCCCATTTGCGAAGCAAATTTTTCACAATTATGATTCAGCGGTCCACGAGCTCAGCTGCCTGACACATGCGCAATTGACTCTGCTCTGCCGAGGGGTGGTGCCGTGGTGCCTGTGGGGCGGGACTCACCCCGCCCTGCAGGGAGGGGGCTCACAATGGCGGCACCGTGCCCCTGGTCCCTGCCCCAAGAAACTGCCCCACGAAAGTGAGGCAAGCTGTGTGCTGGGAGGGCGCAGTGGAGGAGGCTTCTGTCTGGAACCGTACGGGCAGCACAGCCCCTCTCTCACAGGACCGGTGGATGTTAATGGGAAAGAAACCCGACCTCCCTACCCACTGTCACTTCCACAGCCTAAATCCCACGCCGCTTCTCCCCCTGACCCTGGTGATTATGCCCGCGCCACGGTGCGGGCTGGAGCACGCGGCGTGGCGCAGGCTGGAGCGGGCTGCAGCACCCTGCACTGGCGCAGCACCCTTGTGGGCAAGGTAACAAGGAGCTCTGAGTTAGGGCTTAATAAGGAAGCAGGTTTTTTCACTTATTTCTTCACTTTGTCTTCTACTGCATGTGACAAAACAACTTATATGTAGGTCAGAAGATTGGAAAAATTATATAGAAACCATCAAATGTCAAAAACTTAAAAATATATAAATAAAATTTCTAGTATCAATCTGGTAAGACAAAAAACACTACTTATTTATCTTTTTTTTTACTTCTGGTTATGGTTTTTGTGTTGGAGAAACATATTTATTCTTTTTTGATAAATTTTTAAATGAAAAAATAATCAAAATTCAGAGGTTTTATTCTGTTTTTGTTTCCTGGTCTTGTTCTCTGGGTGATATCAAATTTTTCAACCAGATTTTAAAACAAGAATCACCAGTAGCCCTGAGTTGCCTCTAGAGTCCATACAAAAAGATAGAAAATTACTGTATATGTCCCTTTCACCCACATTAAACCCCAAAATTTGGGGGGGTTGCCACTTCTTTGTACCTGCAGCAAACAACTAAGAAGAAGTAAAAAATTCAGTTCTCTTTCCTTTATTATTGAGTGGAGAGATGAAAATACTGATGAGATAAAAAAACTGGAAATCCAGAAGATTTCAGATAATATCTAGACTTACCTATTACACAAGAAGAATTTACTCAGTGCCTAGCATATTCAGAAGTAAAGGAACCTTGAAATAGATTTAGAAAAACAAATAAAACAAAAAACCCCCAACCCTGTTACTAGCAGAGAGAATCACTTAAAGGGAATTTCCATCTCCACGTCACTAATATTCTCTACCAAAAAGGAATACCTCCTCTCAGACTAGTAAGACAGTCCATAGCTAGGAGGATCTTTATGGTTTTGTTTCTTTAAACTCACAATGCCATTCACTTGGCATATAGTTATAGGTCAAACAAATTTCTGTTTCTGTCTGTGGCGGATCAGATGGTTTTGCCCCTTATTGTAAAACTGGAATTGGTAAGCAATGCTGGCAATCACTGCTTTCACATTTAATTATTGCAACTCATCTAGGAATGCAGACACAGAGCCTGAAAATGTTCCAACTGGTACAAAAGACTCTTTGCTTAGCAACAGGGATACAATGAACTGGATCATGTGAGTGCTACTCTTTCTATGCATGCTCTCTACCAAATTAAGAGTCCAGTCTGCTTATTTGTGTAAAGGCTCTCTGGAGACTGTAACTGGTACAAGAGCTGGACTCATGTGATTCTTTTTTGCAAGAAATAAAATCTACTTAAGAATTCTGCACCACCTACACCCACTGTTATTTCAATTGACCTTAATTATGTACTTTATTTATATAAACAAAAGATGCTCACTCACAAATCAGCAAACAAATATAAACAAAATTCTAAAAAATAAAACTGTGAACTCCTTCTATCATAGAAAGAAACATTTTTATTATGGAGTATTTTCTGCTAAATAGGCATGGACTCATACCTGTCTATGGTGATATTATCAACTACAAAAAAATTATATCCAAGTAAAAATGAAAAAATAATACCACTTGTATTTTGTATGCTCTGAAGGATTATGCTGTTTACAACAGACAATAAACAGCTTGCACTTATTTAGTGTGATAAGTTGACTTCATTTGCACATATTATACATAAATTGTACAATATCTTAACATGACATCGTATTTCTTGGAATCAGCAAAAATCTGATTACATTTGATTGCATTGTGTGTAACTGCTGTGAACAGTTATGAAATCCTTACATCACGTTTATCCACACCTTACACCCTCCCTCAAAAAATCTGTCATGCAACCCAATTAAGAGCAATTACTCATCAGAGCAAGGTAGGGTTTTTTTTCCAAATTCTCCATATATTTAACTCAGGTGTGTAATTCTTGTTTCCTGTTTCAATGTCCTGGCAACCTACTTTTAAATTCTAAGGGGGGAGGGGAAAAAAAGGTCAGAAGAGTTTTGTTGTCTTTGCATATGTATAAAGCATTGTTTACAATACATGAAATTTAATACACATCTTCATCTGATTTGACACCTTCCAACCATGAATATGGAAGTCTTCATCCTTATTCAGTAGGATATAAGTTCACAGAGCAATAATTGACAAGACCTGAAAATAGATCAGTGAAAGTATTTTATATTCTCCTAACAGTAAATTCCTAACTAAAAAAGTTACCATGGAGCAAAGGATTAGTCTATAGGGTGTTTGAATACCACCTCAAAACAGTGATTGCAGAGAAAGGAGGCATTACAACACAATCCAGTTCTTTCCAATTTCCAGTAATTTCCTCAGTCTGTTCCTCAGAAAACTCTCTTATGTTGCTATTTCAAAGGTCTTAAAAGCTTATGTCTTTTTCTCAATGTATTTTCCTATTTTTAGTTTTCATTTCCTGGCCAATTTTAGCTGTCACTTGGACAACATGCAATAATCCTTAACAAAAAGGGATACAAACTAATAATAGTGAGTGTAACATTTTTATAGTGACTTGGAGCAAAGCACAACAATTATGACTAAAAATAATAGTTTTATTATTCATTCTCTGCTATCTGTAATATCCTGAACCATTGGCAGTCCCTATATAACATGTAAGATTTTTTTTTTAATACTCTTGCCCTGACATACCTTCTTTTTCTTTTTTTTTTAACAAGATCACATCATACTTTCATCATCTGGTATCTACTCTAGACCCATCATCATTACTTGTGTTAACAACTGCTAAAACGCACAGTTGATGCTAATCCAGAAAGAATGACTGCAAACCCTATAGGTTTATTAATTCCATCATGTGAAAAAGGCACCCACATAAACTCATGTATTTCAGTGAAAACAAAAAAATCTGGTGTATGACTGAGAAAGAAAAGTATTTCACAGGCTTCAGATTAGCGTAAAAACAGCCTTCCTAAATTATTTTATTGTTGACTTGAACAGTATCTGTGAAAATATTGACCAGTTAATATTTGCTCCCAAATAATTAAATAGTTACAGCTAGCAATGAGCTTCTCTGAAATGTTTGTTAAAAGGTATTTTTCACGCACTTTTAATGACATGTTTCTGAGTCTTAAGTAAAATTCCAAGACTGTCACATTCTTGTTTAAACTTCAGGTCAAGGAAGCTGTTCAGCTTTAACTTAACATCTCTCTGAACAATGTCAAGAACATCACAAAGTGCCAAACCAACTAGAGCTGCATGAAGCTGATAAGAGAGAGATAGAACATTCATGTGAAAATCAAGCTGGAAATCAATAGGGGAGCCTGGATTTAAACTGAAAGTCATTTTTATAGCTCAGCCGTTAATATCAGTAGGAGCCTGGAAGCTTACTGCCATGTGCTCACTCGGGATAAGCTCTGAGTCTCGTTTGTTGCATGTCTTCACATCTCCTGGCTTGTACTCAAGAGTGGAGATTATAACTAATTGTTTGCTTGGACATGGGACCAAGTTTTCCCTCATGCCTATAGTTACTCTGCTTTAGCTGAAGGCACCAACCATAACATCAATAGCTTGGCAGCAGTAAAGAGAAAATTCCTCAGGCATGAAAGACTGGCAGCACTCTTTCTCCCACTGCCATTCCACAATGGCATCCAGCAGATGATGACTCACTCATGTAATTCTTCTGCATGTGAGGGGTCAAGCAACAAGGAAGCAGCCTTCCGACAATGTTTGAGGCACTTTTGAGTATACTCTGAACTATACATGAGGTCAAGGTAGAATAAATAAGTACTTTTAACCTGTTCCTTCCCTGCATCCTTTCCAAGTGTTCCTAGTAGTTATAGATCAAAGGCAAGAATAAGATTTATTATGTATTCTGATTTCCAGCATGTTATTCAGTAATCAGCTCTACAATTTCTCTAGATCTTCACAAAATATCACCTAGAAATTGGCTGCAGATTGCAAATAGTTTCAAAATTTCACCTCAGGGTTTTAATGAAATAGTTAGATATTTACATGTCTATGTTTTGGGCAGTCTAAACTGCTGAAGTTCACACTGAAGGCTGAAGGACACCTACATTGGCAAAGAGTTTCATATCATCACTGTGTTTCTTGTTTATAACAAACTAGGAAAGGTTTGCTTACAGTGTAAAATAAGTAGTATCTCTTTGCATCAACATCGGTGAAAAACAAATTCTTCTGCAGCATCAAAATTAAAATGATTGTACAGGTTCAAAGCAATTATTAATTCAATTATGTATAATTTCCATCAGAGTGGCAATGAATGGGTTTTCTGTGCAGACCTTTAGTGTATTCATGTATACATTTTCTTTGAAATAAATTAATGGTCTCAGGAATTCAAGATAAGAGTTGAATCAAATTTATACAAGCCAGGTCTCTTTTTATTTATTACTGTTGAAGGAACTGATTGTTACTTGGGCACTCATTAATAAAGTCTTTTTTTTTCTTGTTGTTTAATAGAATGCCCCTTTAATTTATATATTTATATATTTTTCAGGTAAACAGGATACAAGAGCGTGCATATACTACAAGTCAGACTGAAGACAGTCTGCCCATCATAATCAAATACAAGGACCTGACAGTCCAAGGAATGTACATGTCTGTTGTAGAATCATCCCTATGGAAGGCAACAAAAAAGAAACCATAAATACAGTCTTCATTACTTTCAAAAGTGTAAATAAGCTAGAGAAAGCAAGATATATATTACAATAAATTGTCTGGCTTCATTCTGTGTTTTTTATGTTGAGTTTGTCTGTAAGCACTTTGCTTTAATCCACTTGCTTTTACAACAGGCTTTCTCTAGAGACCAACTCCAGTACTGATGTATGAATTTTCTGGCCCAAGGACATCAGTTTGCACTGTCAATAAAAATATTTTACTGAAAGACTCTACATATGATGTCAAATCTTTGAAGATCTTTGTGGGTCCCTTCGAGCTCAGAACATTCTGTGATTCTGCGAGTATTCTGTGAAACTAGAAAGCTCTAGATCCACAGATGTCTTTTTTCCAAACAATATGATGCAAAATGCATATAAGCAAAACAACACCTCTATAAGATCTAAAGGAGATTATCTCATTGCAAGACCCAGAGTTGCTGCAGTAATCAAGCTTGTCAGTCCCCTATGGAACACTCTTGCTTTCATTTATCTAAATCAACTTATGCAAATAGATGCAAGAGAACTGTACATCAAACCTGGAGTGAACTTGTCATTCTATTGTGCAATCATTAATTACTTAAATACCTAATGATTCATGGCACAAATAAGTGCAATTTTAGCTGAGCATTCTCTATATATGTCAGTCACTATCAAATGGCATCTTTTCTACTTTCACAGCCCATCAGTGTAAATCATGAAATGGAAAGTCAATGATAAAAGGTGGCCAAGTTAAATCCAAGTTATTTTATTATACTGGGACAGAATTCCTTTCCTGCTCTTGAGTTTTATCTGGACTCCAAATTAAGGCTTAAGATAAGCAGATGCAAAATCATTTCCCAAAACTATCCAGCTATCAATTTTAAGGAACTGTTAATGTTAAAATGATCTGAAAATGGTCAAATTATGAATTACAATAAAAAGGACAAGTTTACAGGCATAATTGCTGTTATTTCTGTTACAGCGGTGTTTAAAGACAGCACACAAGACTAAGTAGTGGTTAAAACACAGAAAGAATGCTTCCTCTTACTAGACACTACATTGCTATGGTTCAGGACTGCTTTAACATTGCCTAGATGCTTACAGCAAGAAGTTGCAATTCTTCGGAGGCAGATGACATGACACGTTAAAGGACAATAGAATACTGCATTTTTTATATGGGTAATGAACTGGCTGAGAAGTGAGATTATAGGTTACTGCTGAGTCCTATACATATTAATAATACAGGAGATTTGAGTTACTGCCTAATATCACCTGGGAAACATGCACTAGATTCAGAAGTTTATGCTAGGTCTTTTTACACATGAGTATTTCCTTATCAAGTTATTTCTAGAATTGGGAAATTCATATTAATAGTAATGTTAAATCTCTCTCAGTTCATAGATTTATCTCACACAGCCACATCTGACACACTATCTCTTTTTCATAATGTATGCTACCTGCTTCTTCTTACCACTTCTTTCAGCCTGATAAGGAAAATACAATAGCAAGCTGATTAATGGCTTTCCTCCTCTTCATTTTCCCATTCCCATGTATTTACAAAATACAGAAATGGTTGAGTTAAAAAACACTATAGAAACCGTAGCAATTCAAAATAATCCCTCTGTCTTATTTCCGTAAGCTTTTACTATTAAAAAAATAAGTTAAAATAAGTCTAAAACTTTATTCTGCTTAATATTGCAAATACTTCTTTGTCAATAATCATATTACAGCATTAAATT
>WEKX01018107.1:67539-86848 GCA_013390025.1 Pitta sordida | reverse complement strand
GCTTAGTGACATGGTCTAGCTGGGGGGTGTAGGGCTGGGTGACCCTGGGCCCCTTCCGGCTCGGAGTGGCCTGCTAGACTGTGAGGCATCTAGGCTCTGGGATGTGCTCTTGGTCACTGTACGGGTATTAGATGGTGAGTTGGACTAGATGATCCTTGTGGGTCCCTTCCAACTCATAATTTTCTGTGATTCTGTTATACACATCACTACGATAAACATGGGAAATGATTGTTAACAAAATGGTACTTTTCTCGGCTGTCTGTTAGCTGCTGGCAGGTGTGTATGCTTGTGCTACTGGACTGTTGATATTGGGCCTACCCTTGCAGCATCTCTTCGGGTAAACTACTTGGATTTCTTTCTTATGGGAACCAAACACACAGAACACTCAACTGCGTCCATGTTAAAATATATGAGAAGTCAGAAGACAGATGCTGTCCATAGCAGGATCCAAGAGATGGAAGCAGTTCTGGGTCTTTCCTATTGGACTCATTCAGTAACACAGCTGCTTTAAATGGCAGGTTTCCCAGGTAAGGGTTTTCATGACCATGTTAGAGCCCTTTTTGTGTTCTGTTTCCCCCTGTCAGAAGAATGCTGCCTTGATATAAATAATTTTCTTTTATTTTCTAAAACACATCACAAATATGTGCAAATCCATTCTTTTTTTCTTTTTTTTTCACAAGGATTAAGGTCTTAGTTATTTGAGGCTTAGGCAGACTGCTACTTCAAGTTCATTGGCAGAGTGTGATCTCTATTGCTTAGGTGTGCATGTGTTTGTGTTATAAAGAATTAATAATTTGGAGATTAAGAATTAATAATTTGGAGCTTTAAACTGCCTTTAATGTACTGCCAAGGCAGATAAATCTCATTATCCATATTTAGAAATGGGGAAAATTAGACAGGGGAATAATGTGATTCATTTAAAATATGATTGCAGACCCCAAAATAGAATTCATGTACTTTTACCATATTATGTATGAATTGGCCTAGCAGGGGATTAGAAAAGTGGTTTAAGAAACTGAGGAATTCTTTAAGTATTCTGCCCTAAATATGATCTTCACAGTACCTAAGTGTTCATTTAGTCTTTAGCTTCAAAATGCTAATTGTTTTTCTAAATTTCTTTCTCCTATATTTTTTCTTATTAATGACTATAAACCAGATAAATTAAGAAGCAGTGGAAATTTCATGGAAACAAGCCTTTTTTTTTTTCTTGGATTCAAAAGTAAATTGTTCAAAGCAAGAAAAGAATGAAAGGTAGTTATCATTCAGGTAATCTTTACTTCAGGTAATCTTTACGTAGAAATCTTTTTTATTAGCCAATTACTAATTGTGCACAAGGAACAAGGAATTACATCTCATTGTGTGTACATATGTATTGATGTTATCTTTATGTACAAATGCATATATCAATATATTTTTTTCTTGCTGTTCTCAAAGCCTGAGACATCTATCTAGAGGATTCTTTTCCTCTCTGTGATAATACAGCTTTCATTTGTTAATCTGGGTAATTTACCAGGTAAAAAGCCAAACTTATTTTCAATATATTTTGTTGGAAAAATGCTAGAAATCAGTGTTGCAATCATTTTCTCACACAAAATCTGCTCTGTTCTCGACATAGATTAAATGTCTGACCCTCCTGAGTAGACAATACTACTTATTTAATGTTAAAATGACCTTCAGATCAGCTATGTTGACCTGCCATTACATTGAACAAAATATTCAGTTTTCTCTTGTTTGAATTTCACTTACACCTGTAAAATTCTTTGGTTATAAATGTGCTAGTTAAATCATTCATAGTCAGTGTTTGCTTTAGTTGCTAACATTTATTTTCTCATTCCACTGTTCTTACCAGCTTAGCTAAAAGCTGGCAAACATTGTGCTATGATGTCTGCTATCAGAGAACAAGAGTATCCATTTCAGATTTTGTGANGTTCTCCAGTCCTTTCACCATCCTTGTCGCCGTTCTCTGGACCCTCTCAAGCAGCTCAACATCCTTCTTAAACTGAGGAGCCCAGAACTGCACACAGTATTCAAGATGTGGTCTGACCAGCGCCGAGTACAGTGGAAATATAACTTCCCTAATCCGACTGACCACACTGTTCCTAATACAGGCCAGGATGCCATTGGCCTTCTTAGTCACCTGGGCACACTGCTGGCTCATATTATGTTTTCTGTCAATCATTATTCCTAAATCCCTCCTCCCCTCCTCTCCTCTTGTCCCTAAAAATATTTCCTCATTCTAGGATTTCTGTTTTCAAGCTTCAAGGAAACTGTGTCCTCTCTAAGCTAGTCATAAAAATATCAACAATTACTTTTAGAGGATCTGCACCAAATGGATCTTTAGCATAAAATCTCCACAGTAACTGATAAATCTTATTTAGCTAACTATAAATTAGTATTACATATAAACAAAATAATTACTAAGCAAAGTAAAATCCCCTTAGATTAACCCTGATGACACAAAAAGTTTACACAGTTTCAAAGAAAAAAATTAAGCAGGTAGACATGAAATACTGGGAGCATATTGTGAGGTTTATGTAAAATACAATACAATAATAAACTGCAGGAATATAATTATTCATAAATAATTGAATAGATCAATATTTAATTGTTGTGAAATTAACGGAAATGTTTGGGGTTTTTAAATTTATTATGCAGAAAATGGCTCAGCCATTTTATTAATGAATAAAAATATGCAAAGGTTTTGTGTCTTTCTGGAAGAATGCATTTAGGAGAAAAGAAAATGAAGAAAAAGAAGAAGAGAGGGCAGAACATGAATTCTCTTAAAAAATTCCATTTTGACTGAATTGCAGTACACAATACTGAACACAGAGAAAACATTTTGCAAAAATATAAACTCATTTAAATAAACTATTTTTTAAATAAATAACATATTGAAATTACTTTTTTGTTGGTCAAATGAAAAGCTTGAGTCTTATTTGCTGTTTGTTTCCATTCTTTCTTCATTATGAAGTAAATACTATGCCTGTGCAAAAAAATCTAACTGGACCTTTAAAGAAAATAAAGGAAATTGAACAACTAAGAAATATTTTAAGATTAGGTTTCTTATTTGTACGGTAAACTAGACAATAGCAAGATAAAATAGCTCCTTTCCAGCCTTATTAGGAAATTTTTTATACATACTATAATAAAGGGAGATTTTCTTCACAGATTTGGGAGTTTTTTTTCCACTGACATGCTGCCAAGATTTCCCAGGAAAATGCATGAATGACTCTGTGTGTCACTCTGGCTATTGGAATAGGTGAGGTCTTATTTCAGTGCTGTGATTTTGTGTTTGCTTATTCCCTAGATATGCACTCTCTAGAGCAAAAAGCAGAGACTCACGGTCCTCTTCTCACTGCAGTAAAATGGAGCCCGCAGGAAATTTCTGATCTTCAAAACATACAACTCTCAGAATGAAAACAGTTTTGTCCAACCAAGAGAGTCCCGTTTGGCAGGACATGTGGTAAGGACTTGAGAATAACAAGAATAAAATATCAATCATGCAGAAACGAGTTTAATGATGCAAGTAAACAGGAACATTAAATCAAATCTCCATTTTTCAACATAGCATCTTCATAACTCTTTATAGAAACAATTTGAAAAGTGCAAACATTACTACATTTAAATTTAACATACTGCAGCATGTAAGATCTTGCAGCCCATAATTTTTTATAAACATATGTCCCTAAACAAACATATAGCTACTTTATGTGTGAGTATAAGCCTGAAATCAATAGAATAGAAAACCTATCTGAATTTTAATATAGTGAGCCTTCGCTTTTCGAGGGTGAACGGGTCCAGGGAGGAGGTGCAAATAATTAAATCCATGAAGGTATGCATGAATAGGTATGCATGAATATGCAATTAAGCCCTGCCAGTAGTCACACCCCCTCCATTCCTGATCTTTAAAGGATGTTTCTGTGACCGCCCACCACGCTATGCTGCCTCAGGAAACCTAAGGGAGTGCTTTCCCAGCTGGGAAGCCATCTTTGAATTCAATTCAAATGTCATCCAACACAGTGAAGGCACCGAGCCACACTGAGGAAACATTGACTCACATTTGTTGCCTGAGTGCTGCTCAGCATGGCCACACTCCAGTGAGGCATGCGGGCAGCTGCTGCAGGAGGTGGTAGGGGGCAGGTAGAGGACAGGGTCGGGGCAACGGCCAGACCAACCCTGATGGGCCCTGGCCACAGGAGCCGCCGAGCAACCTGGCTGTGGGCACATAGGAGGAAGGAGGGGCAGGGCGACTGCTGTTCCCAAGCCTCCACTGGGACCAGGTGGAGGGCCAGCCTGCAAACACCCCTTGGCCTTTCTCAGGGCAGGATGAAGCCATGAGAGAACACCTGTGTGTTCTGGGAGCAGTGAGAGGTTTCCTCCACAGCCCCAGCAGCGGGTGGAGATGCAGTGCCAAAAATGGTTTCAGCTTGGGGCTGTGGCAGCGATTCATCAAGAGGGGTTCCCTCAACAAAGTATCGGCTCCCTAGCATTGGTATGGCAACGGGCAGTTCTCTAGCCACCCTCAGCTGAGGCTGGATGAGGCATGGCATGGAGCTGGGAGCCCGCAGGAAAGCCAGAATGCTGTGTTTATTCCCTGGAGCACCTATGGCAGGTCCGTCACCTCCTGTCCCGTCCCTGCTGATACAGTCCCGGAGCAGCAGCTACTGCAGCCAATGACATGGTGCAGCGGCACCCAGTCAGCCAATGGGAGATGGCGGGATGCGGGACAGCAACAGACATGCAGGGACTCAGGGAAGACTCTCAGAGTTTCTGACAGAAGGGTGGCTGTTCTGTACTAGGAACTTTTATATCACTGTGCTCTACCCCATGAGGTGTTCAAGGCCAGGTTGGATGGGGCTCTGAGCATCCAAGGAAGGTGTCCCTGCCCATGGCAGGGAGGTTGGAACTGATGAAAGCACCTCTCTGCCCCCTGACCCCCTGCAGGCACAAGGACGCTTTTTGCTCAGGTGCTGGTGTTCAAGTGTTCAAGGGATGAGGCTATCACAGTGCCCATTCGTCTCAGGAGAAGTGTGTGTGGGGGGGTCTCATTCCTCGCCCGAAGTGGCTATTTGGCTCTTCCCTACATGTCACTATTCATGGTTCATGTCTTTGCAGTTTCAGTCCTTTATAGTTCAGGTAATGCCACAAAGAAAGATAGCTTGTGAATATATAAACGAGTACGTGAATATGTAAATAAGTCCTGGCCATCACCCCTGGCCCCCTCAGCACAAGATTGCCATCTAGTAGCCCCATATAAGGGCTGGGCGGATCACTGCCACCCCTCTGGAGCCAGGAGCCACACAGTGGCAGCTGGCACTGCCAGTCCATTTCCCCCATATAAGGCCTGGGGGAGGGGCACTGGCACCCTGCTGAACCCAGGATTCCCCAGTCTGGGGCTGCACATGGTGGCGAGCAGGGAGCCCCGGGCAGCTGGCTAGGGAACAGGCTGTTGCCGTGGCAACACTAAGTGACCCAGTGCTGTGTCTGCTCTCAGTGCTGGCCCCAGCTCAGTAACCCGGCTTTGAGCACACCTGGCCCTGGCGCCAATGCCCACTGGGCTACGGTAGCAAGCTGATGCTGTGTCAAGTTTCTCAGCCTGCCTTGCTGAGCCGCAACGAGTTTGTCAGAGTAGCGAGGTGCCTCGCCTCTGCCATGTTTGAACACATTTGACTTGAGTTTAAAGACACACACACCAAGAACTAGCTACCTCAATAAACCCCAGCATAGACTTGGATGGCGGAGCAGTGCTGGGTCCCATGGAGTTTCTGGGTTCGAAAAAGCAGCGCCGGAGCAAAAGCCAGGATTCCATGGCTGGGAAGGGGCAAAAGGCGTTCCCTTTACTGAGATGGAACCGGCCGTGGGGCAGTCTCGGGAATGTCCAGAGCTGAGGCAGGGAGATAGGCGGGGCTTAATTGCATGTTTATGAGTTTATGAGTTTGATGTCTTCACAATTTGTGGGCTTTGTGGAAGGTACACATGCAAACATCTACGAAACTCAGGGGATAACTATATTCACAAGTCTGTGGACACTATATCACAGGTCATTCATGTGTTGGAGCATGTTAATACTCAAACACATGTAGGCTTTATTAAAAACCAATACATTTTCCTGTGACATTCTGACCACTGTTCAGAATTATTTATACATAGTTTTCTGGATCTCTGAGTACATATTTTTGCATGTACACACATGAAAAGGACTCTTACTGTACTGCCAAGCAGCTACTGACTACTTGAGTCAGTAACACATACTTATATTACTTTTTTAGCTGTATTATCAAACAAAACAGAGATTTTTTCAGAAGTAGAAAAAAAGGTTCTAAGACAAAATTCCTGATTATTGCAGTTAAACAAGTCCAAGGCAATGATTTGAAAAAATGGAAATAGTACAACTATAGACTGGTAGAAATCTTGCAATGGTGGTGCGGTGCTCCCGTGCCTGACTCGGGAAACTGAACAAAACTCACAAAAGTGAGGCAAGCGAAGGGGGACAAGTGCTGTGTGCTGGGAGGGGGCAGCTGTCTCTGCCCTCTGGGACCATACGGGCAGCGCTACCTCTCCCAGGAAGTGTGGATGTCAAAGGGAAGGAAACTCCCGATTCTGAACGGATCCGCCCTCTCTGGGGACACCCCTTCCCCGCCGCGGAGGAATAGGGAGGATGCGTGGTGGCAGCAGCCAGGTTTCTGAGCCCCCTCTCACTCGGGAGTGAGGGAGCACGAGGGAGCTGGGGCGAGGGAGGTGCCCAGACTGGAGCAGCACCGCTCCTCCCTCGCCCTGCCCCATGCCCCGCCGTCCCGGCGTGGGCTGCCAGCAAGGGGCCGCCCAGTGGGGCTGGGGTGCCCAGGCGCGAGCGCCGGGGGAGGGGAAAATGGTGCAGGGGTTTGCGTTGAGAGCACACAGTTGCAGTGGCCCGAACAGGCCCACAGATTCTTGGGGTGGCAGGGGTCTCCCGAGTCAGAGGGGGCTCAGAAACGGTTCCCTTTTCTTCCCCGTGCTCAGCGAGTCCGAGGGGAGAAGCAGAAAAGTGCCCAGACTTGCAGAGTTCCAGGGTGTGGGGCAATGGGCGTGGCCTGCATGCATATTAACGACCTGCAGTTCTTTGCGAGGTTAGGGTTTCGCGATGGCATTGGCCTGTCCCTTTCCTCGTGAAGGAGGAGGTATAACTCTATCATAAAGTCTTCTATGTGAAGTTGCAATAGCTTCTTTACTTCAATTCCATTTTTCCTGGTGGAAAGAGGAATTCTTTTTTTCAAAACCGTAGCAGAAATTGGTGGTGACTTGTATAACTTCATTTCAATACATTTTATATGAGGATATTGAGGTAGAAATTCCAAACCTCCGATTTAGACATTTAATTTTGTAACAAAGGTTGAATTCCTTTTGTAACTTTGTTTTGAAAGATTACGAAATTCTCCTGAAATTACAAACTTTGAACACTTCTGTAGTTAAGTTCTAACTAAAAGTTTTATTAAATACCTTTCAACTTATACCTGTAACAGTTAAATAATACATAATCCTTTAGTGAAATTTGTCTTAAAATGTATTAAATACCTTCTGATCTTTACTTATACAGTGAATCCCCACTGCATCACGACTTGTCCTTTACGACCCTGCCCATTTGCGAAGCAAATTTTTCGCAATTATGATTCAGCCATTTGCGAGTCTAGCCGCACAACACATGTGCAGTTGACTCTGCTCTGCCAAGGGGCGGTGCCACAGTGCCTGTGGGGCGGGACTCACCCCACCCTGCGACACTGTGTGCCCATCCCTGAACTGGGAAATTGCCTCACGAAAGTGAGGCAAACTGTGTGCTGGGTGGGGTCTTGGGCGCAGGGCGGCGGCAAGCNGAAAGAAACTTCAATACCGAAGCCCCCACCCTGCCATAAGCGCACGGGGTGTCGCAATGTTGCAAAGTTAAGGTTTTTCCAGGCTCCAAGAATGCTGACCAGAAATCAGGGACACCCCTTCCCCGCCATGGAGGTAGGGCGAGCGTGCACGGGGCGGTGCGGGGCCCCTGGGGCCGGCGCGAGCACCGGGGTTGGGCCAGGGTGCTGAGTGGGGGGAGCAGTGGCATGAGGTTTGGGCTACGAGCACACACGGTCACAGCAGCCACTCAGAAACGGTTCCCTTTGCATCGCCCTGCTCACAGAGCCCCAGGGGAGAAGCAGAAAATTGTCCGCACTGCTCCTGAGTTCCGGGGGTGGAGCAATGGGCGTGGCCTGCATGCATATTAACGACCTGCACTTTGAGAGTTTAGCATTTTGCGACGCCCTTGGCATGTCCTGTTCCTCGAGATGGATGGAGTATAACTGTACTTGTTAATATTTACCCATAGCATGTAATCATCTTTAATCCACTAAGGTTATTTACATTCAACTTATATTCAGATCTGAATAATAAAATACAGCTACACATTTAATCTTTGGTTAACTTGGGCAAATTTCTGGGACTGGAAAGGTCTCTAGCTGAAATTGAATTTAGATGACTGTGGTGAAAAATATGTGTGCAGAGATTTATGCTGTGCCTGATAGACTCTACACAGAGATAGTACTTCTTGTGTAATGGGCAATAATAAGTATAATTGTTCTGATGTGTCATGAACTCAGACATAAAAGCCCCAAATGCAGTGTATCTAATACAAGGGCTAATACTTTATTCTTTTATTATTATTTCAAGAATGATTCTTTCAGCACCAAACCCCACTGCCTATTGGATAAAGTAAATGTAAGCTTATACAGGGTTAGAATCACATTGTAATAAAATTAAATGAATAAAACTACAGGTGCCACATCAGTTTTATGTCTGCCTTTAACTGCATTTTAATGCATATATATGCATAAAAAAAGATGGGTGAATGACCCAAGCCACAGAACATCCTCATCATATCAAGATACTGAACAGGATAATTGTGAAATTCTCTCATAATAAGGGGAATTTTTCTTCTTTTCTGCAATTCAGACTCACTACTAATTCTTCTAGTTCAGGTGAGTGCTAGTGGTAAAGCATGAGACTGATTAAAGATCAGGTCTACTGGGTGATATTTCTGGCTTACCTACACACTTATCAGACTTGTGCCTTAGTTTATCATCTCTGCCATGGTTGTACAATATGGTATTTGTATGTATTTATTTTTATGTATTGTATGTATTTGTATTATACAGTATGGCACACCTTACAGCAGTGTGGTGGGGATTAATTAGTCAGTGTTTTAAATTATTCCAGTGCTTAAAATCTCTACTGAAGTTAGTGTTAGCAGTTAGACTTGATGATCCTTGTCAGTCCCTTCCAACTTGGTGTATTTTATGATTCTATGAATTGAAACTTACATCACTAATTATCCCTGCAAACAAGCACTGATTTATCTGTTCACCTGAAAATTGCTTAACTTTACTAGTTTTTCTCTCCAGAAGGTCTATTCCAATAAACCTATAGAAGTCTTTAAATATAATGAATTATAATTTTTGAAAGAAAGGGAAAAAGCTATCCTCTAACATTACAGCACATCTTTGCTGAAAAATAAATGTAATTTCCACCACTATGATATATTTCATGGTGTGGACAATGATGATAAAACTCTCCAAAATAACAATAACCACATCAGCCTTAAGCCCTCTAGGAAAAAAACAAAACAAAACAAAACAAAAAAACAACAACCAAAGCTCTATTTTAATTCTGTTGATTTCCCAATCTTGCCACAAATTCATGAAATTATGACAATTAAAAGTCACGTCAGATCCTGACAGCAAGCAGTTTCCCAACTGAAATATGAGCATTATCATTTCAGTTTATGTCTGTTTGAAACATATAAAAGCACTCCTCAAGAGAGAACACTGCCAAAGTGAAGACAATCCCTTAGAAATGCAAAACAGAACCGTAGCAAATCAGTTTCCCAGAATACTCTTTACATATACAGCCTATATATACCAAAGCTTTCTTAAAATCTGCTGTGTGTGCATTGCCTTAGTGGTCATACATTTACAGGCATATATTCATGCAATTGGATGCAAGATTTTGTCTACAAGATGCAAGAAATACACATTTTTTGATACGTTCTGTCATCGAGTAAAGGTGATACTCTAATACTAGTACAGTCGACCCTCTTCAACTTCACGACCCACATATTGCAGCTTCACATCTTAGCAGTGTGATTTTTCAGCAATTAAGGAGGTCCGTTTCTGGACTGCGCATGTGCAACGTGACACGTGTGAATATTCAAAATGCGCAGTCATGAATATGCAATTTTTCCCCCCCTGCAGAGGCTCATGTCGGGGCAGCTCAGGACAGTGAGCCAGGCCAGGTGTCTGCCCCAGGCTGGCCATGGCAGAGCTGAGCCAAATGCACACCACTTCCACAATGGCTCAGCTCGGAGGCTTCATGCTGTTATGAAAGACTTACATACTCTCAGGTTAGACATAGTGTATGAGACTTTCATGGAGTAGATGTCTACCCCGAGTATGGAGAGATCAGGTCTACCCACCTGGAGAGACACCAGGACGGCGGCACAGGTGGCTCCCTGCATCCATGTCTCTGGCCAAACGGAAAAGGGATGTTTCCCGGCGTGGGGTGGCTGCGAGTAGCGGGAAGCTTCAACACAAATATCAACACACAGCAGGACAGTGCCGAAACAGCACCAGAGCACCAGAGGGCAGTGTGAGGGTGCGAGGCAAATTTGAATATTAATGAGCTGCCATTCTATGAGGAAGGAGGGCTTCGAGGGTAGGAGGCAAGACCCGCGGTACTGTGGTATAGGAGACCTGACTGTATTTTAAAAACCCTTCATCTTCCTGTCTCTTAAACTCTAAAAAGATATTAAAATATTCATACATATTAAAGAGATACTTAGATATAGGCCTCCAGAAAGAGCAGAAACCTATTGGATGGAATAGAAATTTAACAGACATTAAATCATGCTTTTTACAAGCACAGTTTTCTTATTTCCTGTGTCATTTCGGGATTTCTGAGCTGGGGGAGAAAGTGAAGGTAACAAAGCAAGTCTTCCTATGAAATATTTTTACAAAATGGGACTCACAGTATCAGAGGCTGTATCTAGACTAGAGGTGTATTTATGTGTCTGCTATATATTTATTTAATTAGCAGAACAATACTAATAGTTTGATCTTACAAGCTTACACACATGTATCAATATTCCACTCAAATAATGACACAAGACTATTCACTTAAATTTAGTGTTTCAAAAACATACTTGCTATTCATAAACATAAATAATTTCCTTTCACCACAGACTGAATAAGTAATTGTGTCTCAATTATTTATATTCTTTTGGATTCATCATATTTTTACCTGAATAATTTATCATATTTCCACCAAATCTATATCTCTATAAACCATACTTTATAATAAGTGAGTCCCCCATGTTTCTGAATCTCTTTTATTTCTTCCTATTTATTAATCCCTTTTACTACTGAAAATCAGGATGCTCAAAGTGAAATTGAGTAATTCCAGGTATAAATCAAATACCACGGTCAAGTTACAACACAGCAAGTCAAAGTGTGCAATTTCTTTGATTTATCATGTGTCTATTACATGTTAATTCTCTTTTATCTAAATTTATGGGGAGGGTATTTTTTGTATATACTAATAAATTTTAAATGTATTTGTAGTTCTCAACCAACCTCTCCTTAGGAGTACGGGTCTATAAGATAATCATATTCCAACGCATCTCCACAATTACGTTTAGACCTCTCTATTTTAGCACAAATATTTTTCTTGTTTCTCCCTTGAGGAATAGATTATTCTAATTATCTGGCTTCTGCATTTCTCTAAGTTCTCATGTCACTTCTCTGGTCAGTCATAAACAAAAAATTTATGGGGCCTACTTGTGAAAAATCTGCCATGATCTTATGTTTAAATCAATGTGAATAATGAAGGACAATGTAATATAAATTTGAAATTTCCTTGCATTCCAAAGCATTTCCTTGATATTTTTTGCATATTGAAAATTTTATAAGATTCATCCATATGAAGAGCTTTTCCAGTGCTTTATCAGGCATTGGATTTTATTCCTCTTGAAAATAATCTATAAAAAACCTTAGTCTAGTAGTATTACACTATTTTACTCTCCTAGAAGCAGAAAAAAATTTCATGCATTTCAAAGCTTTCAAAATCTAGAGCTTAAGAAAAACATATTTTAAGAGAAAACAGTGCCCACTTGAAACATTTGTTTAAATAATAATCACAGAATATTATGAGTTAAAAGGGACCCACAAGGATCATCTAGTCCAACTCACCTACACATCAAGTCTCTACACTCAGGGTTTTAGAGTGAATATACTGCAACTCCAACATAGAAAGCAGAGCTACTAAGAAGTGTGCCACACAGAGACAAGGAGGTTGTTCAAAAATGGCTTATCTAACTTCTTAATGTAAAAAAGCCTTCTAACAGGAATGGAAGCAGGAGCAATTCCTACTGCATTAAAAGATACATAAAGGTTTTGGCATACATATTCTATAATACCAAAAAGAAAAAAAGCTACATTGAGAAGGAAAAGATAACACGGGTGATATGGCCAGAAAAAATCCAAGCACACTCCCATCAGTGAAGTAAAGTATGGAGTTTTGCAGCATATGCTGAGGTTGCAGCTGAAGCACTGTATTTGTCAGCTTTGCATCTGGAAGATTTTCTGACTACCTTCTGTGTAGCTATAGGTGCTGACCCTACTGCTGGAGTAAGAAGATAAGCAAAATGTTTTAATCTGTACATTAATTATTAAAATTCATACTGTAAACAAACATTTTATGAAACCAAGTTATTCCAAATAGATTCTTTTTTTGCTCTCATTCCCCTATTACACCATTTAAAGCAGTGTGTAATTGTGTATTGTTTCTAATGAAAGGGAACTTTTTAAGGCAAAACTCATGCATTATGCAAGGCTTTTACAGTGGGACACTGCATAGTTACACTTCATGAGCTATCAAGATGGGAGAATA
The DNA here is from genome assembly GCA_013390025.1 of Pitta sordida. Classification (NCBI taxonomy): domain Eukaryota; kingdom Metazoa; phylum Chordata; class Aves; order Passeriformes; family Pittidae; genus Pitta; species Pitta sordida. Next base: position 73,900 of record WEKX01018107.1, on the reverse strand, counting down.
ATTCCATATAGAACTGCAGAACAGAAACAAGCATATTTTTTTCCTAGAAAGACATCTGAGAAAGTACAGTTGGATTAACTGTCATTTAATTTATCTGCATCTTTTTCTGCCTTTTCCAAAGAGAAATTGAGGAGGTAATAATAAAAGAAAATGTGATAGTGCCAATGATAGGAAGATGTATATGAACAAAGAGGTTCTCAAACTAGATCTCTAATCTTGAATGAATATTTAGTGAGGATATAATATTCTCAAATATTAATTTGCCTTATCCTGAAGTAGTTTCTCTTCACATTTGTTCCTTCAACAAGCTTATTTCAAGGTAAAATCTGTTAAAAAGACTTTGCCAAAAGATCTCACGGGGTGCAAATATTGTCTCAAGATTACTGAAAATGAAGAGAATGAAGCAACGGTTAACGGTTACGTATTATGGTTGTTCCTGTGTTTCTATAGGAAATGAATATTGTTCTTTTTGCCATACAAGTAGTAATTGCACTGAAAATCAGGTCTTCTCACAGATTTAAGAACTTGGGGGTTGAGGATAGGTGGAAGAAACAAATAAACAAATGAAAAACATGTTCAAACGAAAAACAGCCCTCCCTACCAAAACCCAAGAAACTGATCTCCTAGTCTTCTTTGAAATACTAAGATAATAGAAATAAAATCTCTCAGTAGTGCTGCTCCCTATGTTTCAGATGACTGTGGAGCAGCACTTTATCTTGTATTAGTATCACCCCTGGTGTGCTCCAGGTATCCATGCCCCCTTAATCCATAATATCTATTAACACATAGTCAAATGAGGAAATATTTAACCCACTATTTGAACGTTTTTCATTGAAATTTCTGCCCACATCCTTATTGCCTCATGACTGCATTCCAAAGCCTTTTCACTTTCTTTTCCATTCCTTTTTGTTTTGCTTCTGCAGCTGGCCATGCTCCAGCTCTGATCCCGTGCAACTTACCACTTTATTCCCAAGTTTTGTATGTTCCCTCTAAGGCAAGCATGCTCCAATATTTTATTTGTCCTCCCTCACATAATCAAGGATGAAGAGTTCATGTCTCCTCTCATTTTCACCAGAAGATGTTACTACCGCCAGCCCTCTTGCACTTCGCGCCCCCCATATTGCAGCTTCAGATCTTAGCGGCATGATTTTTTAGCAATGTAGGAGACTCATTTCGCAACTGCGCATGCTGGACTTGCTGCCATACTGGGCAGTGGTGGGGGCGCGGGCAGCAGTGAGGGTGGCAGGCGTGGTGCAGGTGATGGCAGCGAGGGCAGCAGCAGCAGCGGCCGCAGGGGCAGTGGCAGCGTGGCCGCCATTCAACACGGAAGTCGGGCTGCGCGGATCCCCAATTAGACCATGGGTGCGCGATGTAGGAAACCCAACTGCAATAATGAATCTAACTGGGTCTCACTGGTTCAAGGTTTGAAGTTGGAAACATCTCTCAAGAAGCAACAATATAATGTATCGAGCCCTGGCAACTATTTAGTTCCATTTTGGGAAAACTCCTGTCTATTTAACTAGTGTGTGTACTAAATGGTAGCTTACAAGACTCGCCATGGCAGCCTGTAGACTAACTTATGTTTAATTAAAGCAAGTTTTAACAGTACAGAGTTCATACACGAGGGAGGATTGCCAACTAAAATGCATTACTTTCAAAATTGAAATTCATTTAAAGTACGCAAAGCAGCTGCAGGAATATGTGATCGTGATTTGCAAAAACTAAAAAAAAAAAAGTCAACAAAAAAAAAAGGACAAACCCCCCCCCCCCAAACCAAGACCAAAGCTTGCCAAGATCTTTGGAGTTATTTTAGCAGTGAATTATTTTTTGGCAAGAAAACAGAATAATTACAGAGCCATGAGACAGGCTAAAAATCAAGACTTCCTTTTCATTTCTGATGCAATGATTGTCAGCTCAGCTTTTTTCCCACCATTTCTCTCATGAAAATTCTATTTCACAGTCTAGTCTATAAGACCATACTAGCCACTATCAACATCAGGACTTTGCAATTTTGCTGGCTAGAAAGATAAGTGAACGGAGCTAGTCCGGGAAGCCTGCATATATGACGTCCTGACAGAGAAAAAAAATCCAACAAAATTTTACTCAAAAAATTCCGGTCATGGTGAGAGGCCTTTTGTTCTAGTANCAGTGTGGGTTTGGTGTTTCTTTTAATATACTGTTAGTGTTCAAACATATATATATATATTTGTTATATTAATTTTTTCCCTTTTCTCCCAGTAAAATTCTTATTTCTCTCTCTATCTATATTATTCAAGTATTTCTAAATTTAATTCATGCTTCATCTTAATTGATCCATGACAATTCCATACAAAAGTTGCATATTATCTATTTAAGCATGCAGAATCACAGAATCATCTGGATTGGAAAAGACCTCTGAAATCATCAAGTCCAAATAGACCATGGCACAAGGTGCTGCATCCAGTATCTTCTTAAATGCCTCCAGGGATGATGATTCCACCACTTTCCTAGGCAGCTCATTCCAATGCCCAATCACTCTTAACTGAGAAGAGTTTCTTCCTAATGTTTAACCTAAATGTTTCCTGGTGCAGCTTAAGATGGTGGTGCACTTGTCAAAGTTTCAGTTTAGTAATTCTCTCTTTGTTTTTCAATCACTATTATCATAGCACCTTGCACATACTTAAAAGTTGAAGTTTGAATTACTATTATTTTACTATTTTTACTATTTTTCTATGAACTCTCTCCCAGCAACAGATCCCTTTCCCATTCTTATCAGAACTAAGATCAGCTGTGCAGACAAAAGTCCCTTGTACTAAATTCCCAAACCAGAAAGAGATTTAAAACAAAGGAAAAACAACATAGCATGAACAATTTTATGAATACTAAACCAGAAGATCACTAGTGTCTCACACTGCTGTGCAAGTTACCAGAAGACAATAAATTATATGGATTAAAACTATATTGTTCCGGTGTCTCCATCCTACTTTAACTGTTTCTGTCACAGAAGAAAAATATGATCCATCTGTTGGATAGACACCTAAGGAAAATGACTTCATGTAGGAATCAGAGACTGTTTGTGTGGGTGATATTTAAAGTCCTACAGCTTTAGCAGGGTATGTTGACACAAAATGAAAATTTAAAAAGAGTAATATTAGCCCACTAGGAGTTACATAAAACAAAACATATTTAATCTTTTTATCTCTGTTTCAGTATGCACTAAAAATTTAAACTGTTATTTTTAATACCTTTTGTGTGATGCATAAAGATGAACGAAGCAGATTTATAAAAACTCATAAGGACGAGATTGAGGCAACAGAAATAGACTACCCTATTTATATATATTTGTGGGTAAGTCTATTTCTACGCAGAATAGGGTCAGTGCAAAAAATGGTAATAGACACACATAGCTTCAGACATCTTTCAACAGCCTTGTTCTAAAATAAGTTCCAACAATTTAAAAGATATCAGCCACAAAATAGCTATTGAATTTCATGGTTTCTTAACTGAAATGCCCTACAAATGCTTTCACACATAATGAAATCCTAAATTGCTTTAAAATATACAAAATAGGTAGGCACACCTTCTTAGAAGCAGATCGTTTACAGTTCATGATAGCCAGTTCAGACAGCTTTCTAAATTTGTTTAGAAATTGTAAAGTAATTTATTCTTGAATTAGATACAAGAAGCTCAAAGCAATCTCACACACCTCCCCTAACTCATTATTCTTGCTTTGGGTTTTGGTGGTGAGGTTTTTTAAAATAATGATGCCTGCCTCTAAAAAGGCCAGCCCTCTGTCATTTCCCCACTTACAAAACACCAGTACTGTCCTGTCTGTGCTTTTGTCTATGAGGCTTTGAACTTAAAGGGATTTAAATACATCTTTAAGCTGTTTAGGCAGGGACCTGCTGCACACAACTCAATGCACCATTAAATGAGTACTTTGGGCTGCAATGCAGGCAGATATCCTCTATCTTGCATATACATCATTAAACACAAACCCAGTTAACCAATATTGTTAAAATAAACATGGTGCCATTTCAAAACAGGAAGATAATTACTTCTATAATGAAGCATTTTAAATGTTCAGCAGCAATACAAGTTTGTTTATTATCTGTTATGAGAAGTGTTAAAACCAAAGGAAATCAAGGATTCATGGCAGTCTGTACTGCATAAATTAATTCATAATATTAAGTGCCGGTCTGAATACAAAAGAACACTCCTTTTTAAAAAATAACTTTTCTGTATAACATGTAATTAATAAAAAACAAATAAAAAAATTGAGGTGTTGTAGGATCCAAGATAAACTTGTAGAAGACTTTCTAAAATCAAATAGTTATTAGGCTCTTGTATCAAATCAAAGCAGAAATAAAATTATTACTTCTTCCTAAAAGGCAGATCAGAGACCAGCAATAGCAGTCAAGGACATCAAGATCAAACTAGTCTCTTTACCAACTTCAATAGAAATTGAAATATATGAAAAAAAAACATGTAAAATTTTGGATTTTGAGTTGACCCTTTTTCTTGTTTGTTCCCACAGAACAGATCCATCAGGGTAACTTTCAACTTCACCAGCCTTGTCTGACTCACGTCTAGAACAGTCCCACTCTCTATCAGATTTATGTAGCATATCTGCTGTCCTTACTATTCTAATGACTATGTGCTTACTTATTTACCAAGATACTCATCTGGCTTCTTCATTACACAAATGAAACGTTCTTGAGTGCAACCATGTCTTACAGGTTTCTCTTCAGCTTGAGACCAGAGACATCTCTGAAGACAGCTCTAGTTTCATCTGGAAATGCCCACTCTTTCCTTCTGCAACTAATTCATAAGCTTAAATACCTGGTTAAAAAACACGAAACTCACAGAGATGAGTACTCGCCAATTCCAGTAATTAACAATAGGCAGGCATCCATTTAACACATCAAAATACACACACATTTGTGCTTTAAAGTAAAATATTTCAAAACATTTTCTTCTTTCATCTGCTTGCCAACTTTTGGTAAAAGTAATATCACAGACATCTGGGGGAAAGTTCAATTCCATCAGCAACTAAAGCAGTTCAGATTTTGTACTACTGAAGAAACACAAAACTTGCCAAGCTTTGCCTCTTAACAGATTGCATTTTGCTTTTAAATCCACTTTTTTGATTAATTGAATGGAGCCTTCTGCATAAGCAGAAACGTAACTCCATGGGTATTGTGGCCACAACTGATTACAGAGACAGATTATTGCTTTTAACAATTTATCATAAAGACACTGATGGCAGTGTCATATTTAAGGTCACATTGTGGCTCATATATTTCTTTTTCAAACTTTGAAGATTGAATTTTGGTTTAATATTTAACGTACTACAACAAAACACAGATCAATATTCTACAATATTTACTTATTAACGCGTTTTTTTCATGCTTAGGAAATGCATTAAAATAAAATATACCTTTAAACACCATTTCATTACAATGTCAGTTCTCATCTCAGTCTTAAAAGCTAACAAACCACAGTCTACAAAGTCCAGACAGTCTGACAAATATTTTCACGCAGAGGTCTCTTGCAATTTTTAAACCCAGAGAAGGGCTTCATTTTCTAAAGAGAAACTACCCGGTTATTTCCATAATTTGATGTTGCCTTCTTAGCTCCAAACTTCTTGTGCCAGTGATTTTTGACCTTAAATAATTTTGCATCTTCTGCTTACCTAGGTCTCAGCAATATTTCTCCAAATGAATGATCAAAGAAATATTAAAAGATGTTGATTTGAAACCTGCTAAGGAGCAGAGCTGTGAGAAGGTTCCGACTAAGCATTCCTCCTTCTTTCACCCATCTCCCACTGCCAGTTTATTTTCCCAATCAGTTTTTCACAGGTTCATAGGTTATTCTGAGTTGGAAGGGACTCACAGGATCATCTAGCCCAACTCTGTACCAACTAGACCATGTCACTGAGCTTTCAGGAGCTCTTTGCTCATCCAGCCCGGCCTTCTGCCCCTCTGACTCATTTTTCGGCACACTGGGACCGCTTGCTCCTGTGCCTTCATGAACTCGTTCTTAAAGTATGTCCAGTCTTCCTGGATGCCCCTGCCATTAAGGGTTGTCTCCCATGATACCCTCCCAATTAATTTCTTAAAGAGTCCAAAGTCTGCCCTCTGGAAATCCAGCATGGAGGTTTGGTTCATGCCCTTTCTCATCACACTGCCAATTGAAAACTCTATGATCTTATGGTCACTACCTCCCAGATTTCCTCCAACCACAGTATCACTAACCACCTTCCTTATTTATAAACAATAGCCCGAGCACAGCCTCTCTCCTGGTAGGCTCACTCACCTGCTGCATAAAGAAACAGTCATCACCTATCTCTAGGAACCTTCTGGACTGTCTCCTCTCTGCT
>WEKX01018107.1:47142-67468 GCA_013390025.1 Pitta sordida | reverse complement strand
TGTAGCCTTCCAATGTAGCACTCCAATCATGCGCGTCATCCCACCATATTTCCGTGATGGCAACTATAACATATCGCTCCTGATAAACCATAACCTCCAGTTCTTCCTGTTTGTTACCCAGACTGCGTGCACTGGTATACTTGCACTTAAGCTGTGTTGCTGAATATGTTTTTGGCTCAATTTTACCAGTTTCCATGTCCTCTCGAGTGACTGCTGGATCCCCTTCCCCCTTCAAACCCAGTTTAAAGCCCTGTCAGTGAGTCTTGCCAGCCTCTGGGCCAAATCCCTTTTGCTCTTATTTGATAGATACAGACCTCCAGGTTCTGTCAGTCCTGGTTTGGTGAAGGACACCCCATGGTCATAGAACCCAATGTTTTTCTAGTGGCACCAGCCCTCAAGATATTTATTAAGAGCAAGAATCCTCCTGCTGCTTTCAGGGTACAATCCTGCCATTACAGGGACAGAGCAAAAGACTACCTGTGCACCTGTCCCACTGATCAATTGACCAAGTTCCTTAAACCCCTCCCTGATCTCCCTGGTTCCCCTGTCATTAATCTCGTCACTACCAGCCTGGACGACCAGCAGGGGGTGATAGTCTGAGACTTGAATTAGTTTTGGGAACCTCTCAGCAATATCCCATACCCAGGCCCCAGGGAGAAAGCAGACCTCCCTGTGGGATGGGTCTGGTTGACAGGCCCTTCTGTTCCACTCAGAAGGGAGTCCCTGACAGCCACTACCCTCCTCTTCCCTTTGAGACTGGAGGTTCTGATTTGCTTAGTGGAAGAGGTAGTTCCTCTAGGTTTATTGCATGAGGAGCCTCCTTCTGTGTCATCCTCCTGATCCCCAAAATCCAGAACCTCAAGCCTGTTCTGTAGGGGTAACTCATAGGGTGGTATCTGAAAGGGGGGTGGTGGACAGGAGAGGGATGCCTTACCCCCACGGGATGTGACCTGTTCCCACTCCCCCTCATCCTTGAAATTACTTTCTCCTACCTCATACTGAGGAATGTGAGGTGCATGTGGATTTTCTGGCTCCCAAGAGTCCCTAAAGGTTGGGAGTGCACCATCTCTCAGTTTTACTTCCCTTGCATTACCTTGATTATTTTGATTATTTTTCAGCCTTTCCACCTCTTCCTTCAGCTCTGTTATCATGGAGAGCAGGTCATTTACCAGCTCACACTGGACGCAGATGTTTTGCGGGCTGTCCTCCTGGACAACATTCAGGCTCAGCCATTCCCTGCAGCCAGAAGTCTGGACAGCCACATCCGCTGACACAGGGGTAGTTTGGGTCTGAGCCTCCCGTGTGGCTTTGGCCATGGCTTCCATCTGTCTGGTTCTGGCAATGACTGGCAGGAGTAGGAAGAAGAGACAGCACCTGCCAAGTCGGCATCTGCTACCCTGCCTCCTTGCCCTGCCCACACGAACTGCTGCACTAACTGCCTCTAAACAACTTATTTACAAGTCCCTGGCAGTTGCCCAAGCCCCCCGCAGTTAACTTCCCTGTTTGCTTTGCTCCTGTTTGCTGCGCCCCTGATTACTGCGCTCTCAGGAGAGTTAATGGTTTAAGTACCCACAGGTGGGAGGTCTTGGCTCCCTGAGCACCCCCTGGCCAAAAGCCCCATGGGTCCAGCCAGCCCTTCTCGGCTCATGCGGGTCGGCGGCAATCCTAGCCGCCGGCGAGGGCTCCACGACTCACCGCAGCTGCGCTCCCTCAGACAACTTCCTGAGTGCCCCTGGGCCAAAAGCCCCGTGAGTCCAGATGGCCCCTCTCAGCTCATGTGGGTCGGTGGTGATCCTAGCTGTCGGCGATGGCTCCTGACCCGAGTTTCAAAATAAGACACACTCCCACCAAAAACACATCCAAAAAACAACACTTATCTTCCACTTTCCCATTTTCTGAACCACTTTCACACAAGTATTTTTGTGCTGATCCCATACCCTCAAGTCACAATCAAGGTACAATAACATTCTTTTTAATAGAACTTATGATTTCCTGCATTTAAAAAGAAAATTTAAGAAATGCTCAAGAACCAAATATGTGATGTGTTCTTTGCTAAAGAACACATAATCACTCCACACCAACAGTCGTTCCAACTGTAGACCTGATTGCCTTTTATGGTTGTTTACAGAAAATACTCATTTAGAAAGATCCAAGTTTGCTTGCAGGAGAGCCAACCCTCTTATTAATTAGTACATTATGTATTACGTTCCCTCCTGCATTCTGAATGTTGCACTCAGCTTCGTAATGAGATTCACAGGAACAAATATAAAACAGAGCAAAAAATTACTGAACCTACTCTTTCAGCAAGAATTTTCCCATGTGTAAAAGCTAATCTCTGGATGAAACATTCTTGTGAAGCTTTTCAAAACCACAGAAGGCATTTGCAAGGCCATCCCTGTCGATTGTCTCTGTGAACCATGGTACCACATTTCTCCTAAATCCAGCCCAGCTCTGGAGGCAGCTGGAGGGGTAGGGAACTGAAAGCTGCCTGACTCCAGCTGGCAAGGAATCAGAATCAGTACAGACGAAATCATTTATCTGTGATTTTGATGAAAAAGTATTGCAGTGTACCTTTTTCCTTAACTTGGTAAATATTGTGGAAAATACATTTACAGGCCCAATGACAAACAAAGAAAAAAGAAAAGGAAAAAAAAAAAATCCAGATCCAATAATCACCCTTTATATAATGCGTATACCTTTATATTGTAAAAATTGCAGAGCTCAATACACAATAGACTCAAATGAATAAATTTTTTTTCAACATTGAATAAACACATCTTTCATTGCACTTCCTTGGTTAAAGAAACCTGAAGACCAATAAAGTAAGTAAATCCTAATCCTATTCACCTATGTTTACCAGCAACCTTCTGACATGTACAGTCAGGCCTCCTATACCACGGTACCATGGGATCTGGTTCCTCCCCTGCGAAGCCCTCTGTCCATGTAGAATGCAGCTCATTAATATGCAAATTTGCCCTGCACCCTCACAATGCCTCCCGGTGCTCCAGTACTGTTTTGGCACTGCCCTGCTCTATATCGGTGTTTGTGTTGGCACTTCCTAGTTGCCTACAGCCACCCCACACTGGGATAAATCCCTTTTACGCTCGTCCGGAACACTGGGGCAGGGAGTCGTGTGCACCGCTATCCCAGTGTCTCTCTGGGTGCATAGACCTGATCTCTCCAGGTGTCTCGGACACCACATCTAACCTGAGAATTTGTAAATCTTTCATAACTGCCCAAAACTGCCTCGCTCGGAGCACAGGGTAGCTCGTGCTCGAGTGCAGCTGAGCCACTGCAGCTCCGCCAGAGCTGAACCACCGTGGTTGCCTCAGGGCAGGCGCAGTGCAGGCAGAGCAATGCACCCATGGTCCGTGCGGCATGGCATGGGGGTTGATTTGAATATTCATTACTGCTTTATTTGAATATTCATGTGTGTCAGGTCGCATAGGCGCAGTTGCGAAACAGGTGTCATTAACGGCCGAAAAATCACGCCGCAAAGATATGAAGGCACTGTCTGGGGGGTGTGAAGTGGAAGGGGGCTGACTGTATTCCAAGATGATGTTCAGACTTTTCGTCTTTCTACCACTTTAAATAAATAAACTTCCCAGTTACTGTAGTTTGACATATGTCAGGATTTTTTTCCCGCCTTTTGGACCCCATGACACACAACTTTGTATATGAGAAATCTAGTCCCTTTATTGTGCCATCTAAAGGAATATTAGTTCTACTTCAACATTTACTAAAACTTTTTCTGGGTACCAACATGATGAAACTAGTGTAATGGTCAAGTCAACAACTTTTCCTAATATGTTAATTAAACCTCATGGTTCCTTCATCAGATAACAAAAATAGTAAAAGCTGTGTGTAGGTCGCTCTGAAGATTAGTTCTCTGGATATATAATGAATTCATGAAAGAGTTCTTACAATAAATGCCAAAAACAAATTGCAGGACATGAGTATGTTAGCCATCACTCTGACCAGCAAAGAAAAATTCCATCTGAAAGTGAAATGCGATTCATCACCCAAAGCTAAAAGGCAAATCCTGAGGGAGCTCAAGATGTCTACTAATGGGATAAAGAGATTGCAGCCCATTATGAAGAACCTCTGCTAATATTAAAGCTTTGATCTGCTAGATGTTAATTCAGTGAAAATATCTTTTAGCAGTGCCATGACAGCAGAATTCCTGACAACTGCATCAGCAATATGTGATAAAGGTTACATATGATATGTACAAGGGAGACAGAGACAGTGGTACAGAATTACTTTTATCGGCATTACTTTGGGATAACAATCTTCACTGCCTATAATAGCTAACAGCTGAATGAATACTGTGGCATTTGATCAGAAACTTCAGTGAAGTTTCAGTATCCTCCACAGAAGCATATTCAAGCTAAGAAAATTAAGGATACAGGCCACTTAGATGAGATAAAGGCAAGAGCTGACAAATGAAATCACACCTAAAAGCTAATTACCAGTATCTGACTGTCATATACAAAAGGTGTTTCAAAACAGCTCCCGTCGGGAAGCTTCAGGAGGAGAACAAGAAAATAGATATATTGACAATGCCAACAGCAACAAAACTGGAAAAACTGCAACTTCTCCTGTAGGATGGGTACATAGAGGATAAGATCAATATTAAAAATTGTTTTGGCAAACTGAAGACATGTCCTGAAATCAAAAAAACATTCAGCAAAGTTTGGCTCAGGAAAGCAGTAAGTCTGGAGGAGACAAATGAACAAATACCAAAGGGGAAAAATAAGTAGTCACTGCAGTTTTGCAATGAGTAGTATATGAATTCCAATCAGTAATGCAACACAGCTCCAAAAATGCTAAACTTTATTTTTGTATTTATTAATAGGTGTGGAATTCATGTCACCTGGAAAAAAATCTGTAGACAGTTTGTACTGATGGATATCTTTATCCAAAAAAGGGATCTGCAATAGATATCCTGGGAAACGTTCAAGGAACTAAGACCTTTAGAATTTGCAAATAATCAAATGATTTTGAAAAGACATGGCCGTTTATCTCCTCAACATAAAATCTTAAAAGAACTATCATCAGTTCTTTCTTCATGTCAGAGCTGTTTCCCTATGTCAGTCTATCGAAGCAGGAGAAAAATTATCATTTGAGTGTGTGGCAATAAGACCTTGGGCAAATACTAGAAAAATCTTTCTAATTATTGTAGTGAAATTAAAAACTGAAACATGACAAAATACTCAGCTGTAGGATCTCAACAACAGCGTAATGAGCTCCCGAAACAGATGGTCTCATTATACTTCCTTCAGTCTGAGTACAAGGGGTTAAGCTTGGTGGTCCCCATGTCTACACAAAATCCAAAGTCTCAGTACTGCAGGTCAGCCTGGATAACAGACTTCTGACACTGTCTGAGGTTAGCTAAATTCCTGAGGTTCTTTTATTTCATCAAACTTGCTTATATGGGAGAAAGTAAAATATATGAGAGAAAGGAGCTTCCAGTAAGTCCATACAGGTTCTATGGATGGCTATTATAGTTAATATTACTATTCACAGATGTGCTTACTATCAATGGTGAATCTAGTTCTCAATAAACTTCAATATTCTACCGACACATTTATTTTCCTGAATGTAAACACAGAGTTTCACAGTAAGTGAGAAGACACAAATGTGAGAAGTTAAAGGAATAGAGCTAGGATGCAGATTTTATTGATATAATTTTGTGTGAGCCTCTTTCTTTCTCTCCAAAACACCACAAAAAAACAGAAAAATGAACTTTTAAGTGATGTGTAGATCTGGATATATCCAAGTAGCTACTCCATTTTTTTGTATGTTTGTTTTATTTCTGAGGAGTAAATATGAGTTCATAATATACAATGTTATATTGCACATAAGAAGGAAGCCATCATACTTTTCAGAACGTAGCACAATCCCCAGTCTCACAACATCAAAAAGCCCTAGCTTTTTTCTAACTCCCATCAAATAAAAAATCATCAAGAAACTAATTATGCTCTGATTCGTAATATCATCCCTGCTGCATTTAGATATGCCATCAATATACTGACACACTCTGAAAATTGGGGTGCTGGGTTTCTCTCTCTTTCCTTTTATATACAAATATATCGGTTTTAAAACATGTCAAAACCTTCACATTTGACTCATGAAAAGTGACAGTAACAAGACAGTGATCTGATGAGATAATTTGCTCCTTATCTAATTAAAAACATCATCACAAGTATAATAAAAAACCCACATTTTGCTATCTGCCAAGCCCTACCAGTTCAATGAATACAGTCCTTTGGATGCAGAGTAGTTTATTTTCATAAATTATTACTGACTAAACATAGAGTTATCTAAGTGACAGAATGTATACTCATGAGGAAACACAAGGTATTAATTTATTGCTATCCTTTTGTTTATATTTCTAGCTCTCTGTTGCCTTTGCAGCTGCCATTGTCTTCACAGTTAATACAGCTTTTTTACACTGAAAACGTGTAGTAACATAGTACAAAGTTGAAAGGGAAGGGTCCTGCTTTTTATTCTTATTTAATACTCAAGAATCTTGACTAATTAGTCACAACAGTATTATAAAAATGAGTTAATGTTATATAGTCATTATTATAAAATTTATTTGTTATAGTGATTTCAGATTTTACCTTCCACATTGAAATATCCTTCAGTAAGTATTACTGTAGTACAGCACTGTTTCGATTTTAAAAGTCCACTTTTATATAAGAGAAACTGATGTATTTTTTCAATTTTGTTATACAGTCGGGTCTCCTATACCGCGGACCTACGGGCTTAATCGGGCTCCGCAAAGCCCTGCTTCTGTGTTGAATGGCAGCTCATTAATAGGTGAATTTGCCCCGCACTCTCAGATGATCCTCGGTGTTTTTTCGGCACTGTGTTGCTGTGTATTGGTTGCTGTGGTGGCTGTGCTGGGGGAGTGGCAAAGCAGTGGAGTCGCATGCGCGACTGCTGGCTGCGCTGTCGCCGCCAGCAGCTTGGCAGAGGTGACCATGCTGCCACCACTGCTGCCAGCCGTGCCACTGCAGCCAGCAGTCGCGCATGTGCAGTTCTGAAAATGGGCCTCCTTCATCACTAAAAAATCATGCCGCTAAGATCTGAAGCCTCAATAAGTGGGGCACGAAGTTCAAGAGGGCTGACAGTAACTTTGACAATCACACCAATTGCCTCAAAGTATCAAACACAGTATCACAGTATCACAGTATAGATAAAGCTGGAAATGACCTTGAAGATCATCTAATCCAACCTATAGCCCAACTAACCTAACATCAACATCTCAACATCAACATCTCTCAACACTTCATCTAGTCTACCCTTAAACACCTCCAGGGCTGGCGAGTCAACCACCTAACAAACCTAACAAACTATTCCTTGACCAGTTCAGTCTTTAATCCTGATTTTCATGCAATTCACCAGGTAAAACAGAATTTCACATCGCAACATTCTTTACCTACAAATCAGATGAATGAGGAGAATTACTAAAAGGAACACAATCTCATCCTCCTTGGGTCTCTTTCTCCTTTCTTTCATCAACCAGGCGAGTCACCGGATCATAAAAGGAGATCAGGTTTGTCAGGCAAGACCTACCTCTCCTAAATCCATGCTGACTAGTTCTGATGTTGTGGTTATTTTGCAGGTGCTGCGTGATAGCCCACAGGACTATCTGTTCCATGACTTTGTGCAGGACTGAGGTCAGGCTGACAGGTCTGTAATTACTCGGGTCATCTTTCCTGCCCTTCTTCTTGAGTCACTATATTAGAAAAACACTGTATGGCAGTGGAAAGATTCAAAAGTTTAAGATGTATAAGCCAATGAAAACCAAACTGCACCAGGAACAGCAAGGGATATAACACAAAATGTGATGGATTATTCACTCTAAAAGATTTGGAACAATGGTGCAGGACCAAAAGTTATGCAAAATATTAACAGGATTTATTCACAAGAAGTCATACTTGTCAGCCATTTAAGTTGTCATATTTTTCAAATATATTAATATGAATATTTGATATTTGAATTTATTATTAATAGCTCTTTATAACTCGAAGTGCATGTTTTCATTGACCTGCAGAAATTGTAGATATAGATTTTTCTGATATGTGAAGACTAAGGATTAGACACGGAATAAAGAATAATTTATAACAATTAGATTCCTGTTCCAATAGTTTTGTTTGTGTATTTCTTCATCAGACTTTCATCACCCATGTCAGGATCTTGTATAAAATTTTCTATTAAAAATAAATCTCATTAAAAACACATTCTGAAAACCTCATTGAAGGTAATCTGGAAATGACTGATGAGTTCTTCATCTCCTGCAATATTTAAGAAATGACAACAGAACACACTGCGTATCACCAACAGATTAGACTGTAAGTAGATAAGGATGACTTCCTAATCCTTATGGTTAGATTTATGTTACTGATTTGAAAGTATAAGATGTCTTTCCTACAAAAATACCAGTAATTACTACTTAATGACACACATTGAAAATACTGGGCTATGGGAAAAGATATTGAATCATTTTTAAGTCCTCTGATGCTGCTTAATACAGACAAATTTATTTTGCATTGTAGAAAATGACATATTTTGTGGTTTTGTTCATACTTATCATATTAGTAATAGGTTTTGATTGTGTTGGTACTTAGATAGACCTGATGCCTCTGCAAATGCATTCTCCTGACATGTCAAGAATCATAGCTGTGACACAGTAGGACTTTTCTTGAAGATTTCTTACCGTTACTACTGTTGGTTCAACTACCCCAGTACCAAAACCACCTTACATAGAGGCGTAAGAGTTATGAACTCCTGCCTACTCTGTGCCGAAAGAAGTCATAGCTCCTATACTGCTGACTGGAAACACTTTAGGTTTCTACTTCATGTTTTTAATAGCAAAGGTTTGAAGGAGTAATGGGGAAATTAATGAAAAGGCCCTTATTCTGAGGAAAGCCTCCAAAGTTTAATTGTGTCGACACTCTAAAAATACAAAGAAACTACAGAAAATTATATTGCTGCCTCCAGCAGAAAAAAAAAAAATGTGATTTTTAAAAGTGAGGCAGTTTGAACTGTTCGCAATTAAAAAAAGCTCAGATGTGTGTTTTAATGTTGTTTCACTTTTGGTGACGCTTTTTTCAATTTTACTACCAATGGACCAATTTTGTAGTGAGAGTAAACCCATTTTACCATTAACTGCTTTACTTCTTTTAAATAAATGCTAGTGGGGGGCAGGGAGAGGGGTTTGGGGAGCAGTAGGAAACAACAGTTTTTCCACACAGAAACTGAGTATGCTTACTTTAACTTTCTGTACTTACCCTCTCTGCTCTGGTTCTATGCAAAGCAGTCACTTCAATCCAATAACACCCTACATTTCTGTAAAATGAGGCTATCTCACATCCTCATGTCCTAACCCTCTTTTTCAATTATTAACCCCTTCTTCCTCCCTTGCACTGGTGCCTGTATTCATCACATCTATCACCAAGAGGGAATAATGACTATTTAAACCTGGAAACCACAAATGATCTATTCAATTTCTACCAAATCAATTCCCTGACCTAGTTCACCAAAGGACTGTACAAAACCTGAATCACAATAGCAAGTTGAAATAGATAAGTAAAAGGAAGGTGGAACAGTCTTGTTCTAGTGGACCTCAAATAGACAAGTGCTGTAATCTAAATGAAGTTTTCAAACTGTGTAGACATTCTAAAAATGTCATAAACCCGAATTCTTAGTATTCTGATATGATTAGATAAAGATTTTAGAGTAGCCACATAATTAAATCATGCACTCTAAATTAACAACATTTTCTAGCCACAAAACATATTTCGATTCTCTAATTAATTATTCTGAAAACGTAGCTAAGTGCTGTTTAGATGAAAATTGTATTTTGAATGAGTCTGCGGCCAGAAGGCTGAATTGACTTCTGCCTCTATCCTTCTGCATCACAAATTATAACAAGTTGTAGAACTCTCCCCTGTGAAAGGATGAGGTGGTGAAAGCAGCGAGTGAGAGGTAGGACTAGTTAGCGATAATTCCACAGAATATTCTGAGTCGGAAGGTACCCACAAGGATCGTTGAGTCCAACTCTTAAGTGACTGGCCCATATCGATATCAAACTCACAACTTCAGTTTTATTAGCACCATATTCTAACCAACTAAAACCCTTCTTGCTTCAGTATCTCTATAGTATTCTTTGGTGCTTTTTGTGAAGACCTGAGGAAACTGATGGAGGCAATGAATATGACGATGATTACTATGTACTATTATTATTAAGCAAGCCATATAACTATCATTTATTCTGCAGTCCTTTTAAAGATCCATAAGCTTAAAAGTTTCAACTGTCTTACTGCTGTTTTGAAAAAGGCTTCTTTCTGTGAAATTAGGTGTCTAACACCTTAATTTAACACTTATTTGTTTTCTTTCCTTAAAAATAGAAAGCCATAATAATTTCCTTTATACAATACTTACTGCATTGTCACAAAGTTAATTGTGACAAAGTTCATATAACTTCCTAAACCCCTAAGCAACACCAACTATATTTTCTTCAATCATCTAGCTATCAGATGCAACCATTCCTCATAACTTAATAGGGCCAGCTTGCAAATAACAGTTGGTTTTGTAAAGGATTCAAAATCTAATAAAATAGTTGAGTGATAGTCATTAAAATATGTCCTGCAGATGGCTGCATAATTTGTTTATATTTTGTTCCTTTGTTACATAACCTTTAATTTGTTTAATTTTTATCCTTCTTGCAATTTAAAAAAACAAACAACACATTCTCAACACTATTTCAAACAGCTGTATATTCTCATGATTTATTTTAATGCTTTCTATTTTTAGAAAGAGTTCAGTTACAACAGTTAAATATATGTATTTCCAAATACTAACTCAGCTTAATCTGTGAATGAGAGAGATATTTATAGTACTTTTACAAAACTCAGACACAAAGAGGTTATGACCTCTCTGTTTATGACTCACTGATATAACCATCAACAAAACCAGGGAATCTTTTCATCATAATTTCAACAAAATTTTCTGAATAATCTTAGGTCATTTACATGTCCTCACAAACAAATACTCCTCTATATAAAATTTTCCTTTGAGGTCTGCTTGCCTTATCACATTGCTTAGTACAGGGCCTAAGCAATTTAAAAAAATAATTATAAGTATAAAAATTATTAATGATAATTAATTGATTTATACTTTTCCTGTACCTAGCTTTTCTAAATATTAAAAAAAAAAGTCTGAAAAACTTACTAGGCTCAAATCTGAAATTTATGTGACATACAAAATACTGGAAATCACAATGTACCAAAAGTTTTTATCTACACTTTCTATACTGGGCACAAGATCTTCTCAGAAAAAAAGAAAAGTATCTTATATCTCAGCTATGTAGATTCTTAGACTTCGCAGATGTGTAAGGTTCCTAAAGTCATTGCAGTAAAAATAAGGTTAATTTTTGAAAAATTAGTTTCTCTCTCTTCTCTTGTGCAGCCAAGCTCAACCTTGTTTTTTCTATGCCCAAATGTAAATGAATGAACTGTTATTATACCGTCGGCCCTCTTGCACTTCACACCCCCCGTATTGCGGCTTCAGATCTTATCAGCCTGATTTTTTAGCAAAGTAGGAGACCCGTTTCACAACTGCGCATGCGCGACCTGCCGCCGCAGCAGCCCCGGCCCCAGCCCGGGCGGCGGAACAGGCGGCAGTGGGGGCTCGGGCTGCAGCAGGGGCAGCACAGTGGCGGCGAGGGCGCAGTAGACGGCAGCAGCGGCCGCAGCGGGGGAGGGGGCACAGGCAGCACCGGCGGCACGGCCACCATTCAAGGCGGAAGTCAGGCTGCGCGGGTCCAAATTAAGACTGTGGGTTCACGATATAGGAAACACGACTATATGCATAAATTCTTAGTATTAATTAAAAAAAAGTGCATGGCTTTGTAATTTCTTCAAAAAACCAATCTATTTTACAACATTTGTGACTACAAGTAAGTTTCTCATATTTCAAATTATAGATGTCTGGACTTTATTTCTTTGGTTGCTTTGTAAACTAGAGGCAACAGAAAGAAAGAACTACCTTAAGCCCATGGGATGGAAATATTTCCTTTATCTTCAAAGAATATTTGGGACCAGCAAAAAATTTCTGGGCATAGAAGAAAGCACTAATAGTTGGGAGATAAAAAGTTGTTGAAAACTCTACTCTTTGGGTTTCTGCAATATGTGACAGATCAAGGATGTACCAACTGTAAAGATAAACATGAAAGTGAATTTCTCATGGGGTAGGAAATAAATTTGATAGAGTCTTTTTGTTCAAGTGACTTATTTAATTAGCAGGTATTTACTGTGATTTTATGGTATTTGGGATATACAGTCCCTACAGTCCTTCTCTTTCCTGTTCCTCTGCAAGGAAAAGTTCCTCAAATTCAATCTGTCAGGTTTTTTGGAAGGTTTTCATCCTCTTTCTGCCCAGAAGATGTAAGCTCAGTTTGACAACTGTGTGAGAAGTTGAGCAAGGATTTAGTTTTTTAAACACTTAATGCAATAGAAATAAACTTTTTAGATGAACTTCCTTTTGAATTGTCATGGGTAATTCTTTCCAATACTCTACTCTTAAAGTTATTTGAGAAAATGGAGAAAGAGTTTTACATCAAATTTCTGGAGAAAATTAAGCTCTTTAGCTTCATATGGAAAACACCCTGGAACACCTAGTTTGAGTCAAGGTCAGAGAGGCCTCTTCTGTATCTCCTGCTTGAAGAATGACTATCTCTGAGACTTCATTTGCTTTTTCAGGTCTCATCTATGTTTTTCAGATTGGAACTGATATTTTGACAAAATACTTGTGAAACATGGATATGAACAATACCGAAAACACTCCTACTGCTAATTTTCTATATATTCAGCAAAGAAAGAAGACCAAAAGCACTACTGAGATGGAGGAATAACATGATTTGCTTTCATAAAATAAATGAGTTTTAGAGATATAAAGCCCTAGTAGCCCTAAGCAGGTTTAATTCTTGATTTTCTAAAATATGTGAGGATTCAAAGATGCTGACCAAGATATGCAGACTAGGAAATCAGGGAAGCAGTGACCATGAGATAATAGAGCTTTCAATTGACAGTGTGATGAGAAAGAGCACAAACCAAACCTCCATGCTGGACTTCCGGAGGGCAGATTTCAGACTGTTTAAGGCTTTAATTAGGAAGATTAAAGGGAGACAGCTGTTATTGGCAAGGGGCTCCAGGAAGGCTGAACATACTTTAAGAATAAGTTCATGAAGGCACAGGGGCAGGCAGACCCTATGTGCTAAAAGATGAGTCACAGGGGTAGAAGACCAGCCTGGATGACCAAGGAGACCCTGAAAGAACTAGGGTTAAAAAGAAGGATGTACAGCCTTTGGAAAAAAGGGGACGTGAGTCAGTGCGTGTTTAAGAAAGTTCTCAAGTCATGCAGGAGAAAAATTAGAGAGGCAAAAGCCCAGATGGAACTCAAACTAGTTGTTCCTGTTAAGGATAATAAGAAATGTTTTTATAAATACATCAATAGCAAAAAGAGAGGCTGCAACAATCTACACTCCATATTGGATGCAGAGGGGATTATAGTAAGTAGAGATGAGGAAAAGGCAGAGATACTTAATGACTTCTTTGCCTCTGTTTTTAACAGTAAAATTGCCTACAGGACAACTGGACTTCTGAACTAGAGGAAGAGGTAGGAGTGCAATATAACCCTCCTGTAATCCAGGAGGAGGTAGTTAGAGACTTGCTGAGTGGCTTGGATCCTCACAACTCCATGGGACCAGAGGGGATCCATCCGAGAGTGATGAAATTGCTGGCAGATGAACTCACTAAGCACTCTCCAAAGTTTATCAACAGTCCTGGCTTACCGGTAAAGTACCAGATGACTGGAAATTGACTAATGTGACACCCATTCACAAGAAGGGTAGGAAAGATGATCCAAGTAATTATAGACCTGTCAGCCTAACCTTGCTCCCAGGTAGTCATGGAACAGATAATCCCATGTGCCATTACGCANAGAGGGCCAATGGCATCCTGACCTGTATCAAGAACAGTGTGGTCAGTAGGACTAGGGAAGTTATTCTTTCCTTATACTCAACACTAGTCAGACCACATCTTGAGTACTGTGTCCAGTTCTGGGCTCCCCAGTTGAAGACGGATGTCGAGCTGCTTGAGAGGGTCCAGAGAAGGGTGACAAGGATGGTGAAAGGGCTGGAGAACAAACTGTATGAGGACCGGCTGTGGGAGTTGGGATTGTTCAGCCTGGAGAAGAGGAGGTTGTTTACAACTACCTGAGGGGAGGTTGCAGTCAAGTGGGTGAGGACATGGCCTTAATCTACGCCAAGGGAGGTTTAGACTGGTTGTTAGGAAGAGTTTTTTCACAGAGAGTGTGATCCCTCATTGGAATGATCTGCCCAGGGAGATGGTGGAATCGTTACCCCTGGAAGTGTTTAAGAAAAGACTGGATGAGGAACTCAGTGACATGGGAGGCTCAGATGGACAGACCGTGGTGCCCATGTCTCCAGGTTTGGGGGAGCAATCCCTGTGTGGGAGTCCCTTGGGAGTTCGACTAGATGATCCTTGTGGGTCCCTTCCAACTCAGAATAACCTGTGAACTTGAAAATTAAGCTGGATTGGGGTTCTGGAAATATTATTTTTAATTTGGGCTTTCTTCAGTTTTACTTCTCAGTTTCTCTACCTGATCCAAACAAGAAAAAAGAACCTCTTTGAAAGAAGTGCTTGAAATATCTACATCAGAAGTACTCTACAGAACCCAAATACACTATTTACTTCACTTTAAATTTCTTTGAAGAGATATTCTGAAGATCAACATTCCTGATAGGAAGAATAGGTCAGAAAGCTGTTTGAAAATGGAATTCCTTTGTGTTTAATAACATATTCAGTAGAAAAGCTTCTAACTGTGCAACCAGAACACTCTAAAACCATTGTTTATCTCAAAACCAATTAAACATTCAGCTGCTCTCTATGTCAATACTTCTACTAGCTTCATTTGTTTTTAATTAAGATATAGTTTATTTTCCTTCATAGTACCTTATTTTGACCATTTTCTTCATTAAATTTTGTAGATATTCATCTCAGTGCATATTTTTCCAACCTATCAAAAATGAATTAAATTATTTTCTTATGACTTGCCAGAACAAATTTTTAAAGAAAAATCTCCAGTTTCACAGTATGGAGTGACAGTGTCTAAAACATCTCTGACCTCAGTTCTACATGGTTTGACAAGATAATAATTCATTCTTAATCTCTTCAATACACTAAATACAACTACCTTGATTTTCATTGCATTTATTTGGCTACATTTTCTTTCATGTAAATAAGTTTTTCTTGAATTACATTCAGAAAACATACCAGAACACACACACACAAAAAACCAACCAACCAACCAAACAAAAAAAAAACCACCAAAAAAGCCCCACCAGAACAAGAGGACATGGCCTTAACCTACGTCAAGAGAGGTTTAGACTGAGTATTAGGAAGAGATTTTTCACAGAGGGAGTGATCCCTCAATGGAATGGTCTGCCCAGGGAGATGGTGGAGTCACCATCCCTGGAGATGTTTAAGAAAAGACTGGAAGAGGAACTCAGTGACATGGTCTAGATAACGGAATGATGGGATAGGGAGTTAAGTGACTGTAAATAAATTAAAAAAAAAAAAATCATGACATGACCCTGAAGTTAGCACCAGGATTGTGGGTTCAATCTCTGTATGGATATTCATTTAGGAGTTGGGCTCGTTGATCCTTGTGGGTCCCTTCCAACTCAGAATATTCTGTGATTTTGAAACTATATCCCAAATCAAAGCTAAATTGTTAACATACATTGAGTTCACATCTTGTAATTCAACCATCTCCCTAAGCCACAGTTCAACTAAATTTTCTTTATAAAGTAAAATAAAAATAGCGAATGCAAATGCAGTACGAACTCACATCTTCTAATTTATATAAAAAGAGATGTTTATGTTTCTTCATCGACCAAAGTCTTTGTGATACAAGATCTTATTTCATCTTGTTATCTGAATTATAACACTATCTCTCCCTGCTGTGCCTCTTGTCTGGAATAACAATGCCAGCATGAACTCTTTACTGAATTTAGCTTTCTGGTCATGTTATCACAAATTGGTTTGAGTACACAGCCTGCAAAAATGGAGAATGACAAATCAAATAACCCGCAAGGGAGAAGAAAGCTT
This sequence comes from Pitta sordida, assembly GCA_013390025.1. Lineage (NCBI taxonomy): Eukaryota > Metazoa > Chordata > Aves > Passeriformes > Pittidae > Pitta > Pitta sordida. The sequence goes on along the minus strand of WEKX01018107.1, from coordinate 51,260 downwards.
TAATAGCTTCTTGCCTGTCGACGGGTTATTATAAGATGATGACAAACAGCATTACATGGGTAACTTTTCTAGACATTTGAACCCTGCTTTAGAACAGATTAACTCAAGATCATATTTAAAAAGTCAGAGGTCTCTAAAGAAGAAAAATCATATTACTAAGCCCACTTAGATTAAAAGATAATTATTTTTAGGAAAAATGGAACTCATTGGTAGTTGAAGACTTTAAAAACAAGTAATTGGAAGACTCCGCCAACTCTGGAGCTGTAGATCAAGTGATCTGGTTGTGTACATATTTTCTTCAGTGTTAAAACTTGGTAGCTTTCTTCCAAACTATTTCTTTTTGGAAAAACTTATATTTGAAGCAGGCAACTGCTTTTCTGACTTTTGACTTTTAACGTCCACATTATGTGGAAGTAACAAAAATGAACAGTAGAGGAAGTATAAATGCATACATGCGAAGTCAACACCAGGAAAAATGTATTACATAGTAAAAACAGTTTTTTCTCCTTTTAACATTATAATTACTTTCCTTTTTTTCCTACCACATTTATAGAATATGGGCTCCCTCCAGTGGCAAAATTAATATTCAAAAATCTTAACACTTTTTAATGTGCTTAATTGTGTAGCCTAATAAACAAAATAACAGACACACACATACACGACATTCAAAGCCCATTTGGGATGGGGGTTTTATTCATACCTATTTTCTTTCCAATAGTATCATAACTAGACAGCATCTTTAATCACGTCATTGAATGCCATACAAAACCTACAGGTTCAAAATAAAGCTTTTCAAAACAAGTTACTCCTTCTGAACACCTTAGCTTTGTAGTCAAGATAGACCTTTATCAGAAGAAAGTGAATAATTTGGAAAGATTATGAACCTTATATTTCACCAGTTACACTTAAAAAAAAAATCTTTGTAATATCATATTATACAGAATATCACTGATATCTCAGAAGGCTGCATTGCAAATAACATTAATTCTTTAAGGAAGAGGAAGACATATTTTCTGATTTTGGCCCAGATTTGTTCTGTTTCTGCCCATCCCAGAACACACAAGACATTTTAATTTTTAGGAGTATATCAATTCAAGATACTGTGAATAACTTACATGAATGTTTTTTGATTTGGCTAATTCCAGAGACAATACATCTTACAGTAAAACTGCTAAATTTGGCTGCATTTATCTCCTGATTTGCTCACTAGGAAATCCTTCTATTAACAAGCCTTACGGTATCATGGTTACATTTTGTTTTCTATATTTTTTTCTGGGGCTTACTGTTCTCTTTTCACAATGCTACACAACCTTGCATCCCTAGCAAAGAGAGTGACTGAAATATACTATCTCGATGAGTTTCTGACTGCTTGGAACACAAAGTAGTTAAGACACATGCAAGTGTGTCACTATTTGTTTTGCTTTTGTGGAACTAGTTTTTGTTTGAAGATTACTGTGGCTCAGAGCTACTAGATTTTGATCCTCATTATTGGGAGTTGGACTAGATGAACTTTGAAGGTCTCTTCTAAGCCAAATTGTTCTAAAAATAAAGACTGGAACAGATAGTCATTAAAACTCATGGTAAGACTCCCATATAAGTGAAATTATTAAGCTATAAAAAGAAATGCTAACTCGTCACAGTTACATTGGCTCTCCAAGGAGTTCCCTCCTGAGACAGTGTCTTATGTGGAAGTTGTACTTTTTGCATAGAAATGGGAATTTTGAACACACAATTTCCTTTAATATTATAGTCTGTTCTTTGGCTACTATGAAGCAAAATGTTGATTCAGCATTCAAGACTTGTTAAAAAAAACAACAAAAAACCTCAGTGGCAGAAACAGCTACATCTAATCATAATTTTGTTTTGCTTATGTTTTCTTTTCCTGAAAAAACCCCAAAATAAATTCACAGGTTCACAGGTTATTCTGAGTTGGAAGGGACCCTCAGGATCATCTAGTCCAACTCCCCACCAACTAAATTAATAAATAAAAGGCAAAATCACTAGCTCAGGAAAAAATAATAAAGGGCATATTGGCGTGATGCAATATCTGTGGAAAAGAATAAACTAAATACAGGCAAGTCAAACAAGATACAAGTAGAGTGAATATGTCTGAAACCTCAGGGATCAAATTTAAACTTTCCAGCATTCCTTGCAAATTTTACTCTTACCTGTTTCACTGTATTATTTCAAACAATTCAGACATTTGCTAAGGGGGAAGAGGACATAAATTTGTCAGTCATAAAAATTGTATGTGAGTTTTATCTGTGCAGTTGCCCCAGGTATGCACAAGGAATTTCAAAATATCCTAGTACATTAATTTTTCTGATCTATCAGCATATGACACATTTTGAGAAATGTAGTTGTAGAACAAAATCTCTCAGTCACAATCTCTATTTCCTTTCACACGATCATACTTTCATAACTCCAGCATCACCCCTAAAAGGTCTGCCTACTGTAATACTCAGATATAAAAGACAACTCACAGAGATGTATTCATGGTCATCCTAACAGAGAACACAAAACTACACATGCATGGGAAGGATCTAAGAGGATCTTGTAACTATTTATTTGATCATAAATTGTGACTTTAAGGTATGTATGACTTGTGAGTATTAGCAGTTAGCTAACAGGCATCTGAGGCACAGAAACTGCTGTTCTAAGCTGTCAATATGTATACACTGAATGTATCAAGCAACCAGCAGGAACTTGTTTTATGCTGCCTTCCTTCACTAAGATTCCCGCTTGGCCTTTGCTCAACAGGTTGTGTCCAGCAAGTAACTCATCAACCTTTGAAGTCAATGCTAGAGTATCGCTGATTTTAAGAAGAAAGGAGACAGATACAAGAGCTGGCAGTTATTGGACCATCCTCTCAAACTTTCCCATAATAGCAGACCTGATGCCACATGGAAACAGTGGCAAATATAAAGGCTGAACAATCCTTTCCCATAAAAAGTCAGACCAAAACATTTTTACCAGAGAGCTCCAAGTTAGCAGCTACATGATGCACAATCAAGTAGAAAGATTAAGGTCCTGGGAAACTTTTTTAGGAGTACAGGTTATTTTCCACCTTGCCTTAGAACAATAAGCATGTGGAAGTTTTTCTGCCCATCTTGGGAGCAAAAAATCTGATACCTGGACCTAACCAAAGTTACACAGCTGTGTTCCTCCTGCATATCACAAACAAGACACAGGGGATTAAAGTGTAGCAAGGACCCTCAAGAGAACAAGTGTAAGGCAGAAATTTAAGAGAATAAAGGCACAGGATGATACCAAAAGCCCTCAGATTACAAATCACAAATGGTCCAGTATGGATCACAGGAAAAATGAAAGTTTGATAACTGACTAGAACTGATTTTAGGATAGTACAGAGAGAACAAAAAGTTTGTATATGGCATAAGTAAAATATCCCACATACCGTGAACATAACAAGAGCATTCAAGACAGTCACAGAATGTACAAAGAATAAAAACAATGGAAGAACAAAAAGGGATGAATGTCTTCAAATGTATCTCCTCCAGTAAAAAACTCCATGCTTGATTCATTTGTGTGTGTCTTCCCTCACCTTCAGCAGAGGACAAACTCTACTTTTTCATTTGTCGTTTACCACACTTCATTGTAGTGCTATGCTTGTCATTAAAGTACTTTTTTTGATGCAGTGTTGGGTTATGAAAATAAGGACTCTAAAAAGCAGTACCTATGCATATCTGGTTTTGGTCCAGTCTTCCCACATGATACTTTGATTGATTTTGCAAAACCAAGTCACATTAGACTTCAGTAAAACAAGAGTTAATAGGACTATAAATGTATTAATTTACCTGTGAAATACTTGGTGATAACATTAGATTTCTCCTTTTTTCCTTAGCTTCCTTTGCTAGGATGAGATACCATCCATCACTTACACATCTCAGTCTGCTGCTGGGACTCCATCAACATGNTATTTGGTTGTTTTTTGTTTGGTTGGGTTTGGATTTTTTGCAATGAATACCAAACTGTATGAACTTTGTGCCAAAATTCAGGTTTACTTGCATTAATTATTTTTATTAATTTGTACTGAACTCTTGAATTTCTTCCATTGATCTCCAAAATATAGCAAACAAGTACTCACTAACCCAGTTTTC
>WEKX01018107.1:13364-47080 GCA_013390025.1 Pitta sordida | reverse complement strand
TAAAAACAATGGAAGAACAAAAAGGGATGAATGTCTTCAAATGTATCTCCTCCAGTAAAAAACTCCATGCTTGATTCATTTGTGTGTGTCTTCCCTCACCTTCAGCAGAGGACAAACTCTACTTTTTCATTTGTCGTTTACCACACTTCATTGTAGTGCTATGCTTGTCATTAAAGTACTTTTTTTGATGCAGTGTTGGGTTATGAAAATAAGGACTCTAAAAAGCAGTACCTATGCATATCTGGTTTTGGTCGAGTCTTCCCACATGATACTTTGATTGATTTTGCAAAACCAAGTCACATTAGACTTCAGTAAAACAAGAGTTAATAGGACTATAAATGTATTAATTTACCTGTGAAATACTTGGTGATAACATTAGATTTCTCCTTTTTTCCTTAGCTTCCTTTGCTAGGATGAGATACCATCCATCACTTACACATCTCAGTCTGCTGCTGGGACTCCATCAACATGCCCTTGAAAGAAGGACTGGTGTAAAAGGCCCTTGTATTTAGGAAACAACTTCCTGGAAGTCCACTTTCAATTTCTTTGTAACATGGCCTGAATGCTTCATGCTTTATGAGCTCAGGACATGGAGAGCTGCAATGGGATTATGTGTCCTGTAGTTTTCTATTACTTTCCTATAGCTTAATCAGAAAGCTTAGCCAGGAAGAAAGCAATGATGATATACAGCTGTAACAGACATTGAGCTTCTGTAACCAGGAAAAAAATCACTGACTCTAGGGAAAATAATCTATGAGCTATATCTACTTGTGCAACTCACTGTTACATAAAATCAGTGAGTCAAGTGATGTAAAATTGCAAAAGGCGACAGCACTTTACGTCTTTAATATTACTTGTTGCATAATTACATAACATTACATAACAAATTAATTACATAACAAATGCATAATCTATGATTCAGAACAAAACACATTATTTCATTTGCTCAAATTCTCTATTATTTTGGGTTTTTTCTTCTTCATGGCTATTTGTTTTATGGAGGGGTTGTTTTGTTTTCTTTTGTTTGGGGTGGGTTTTCTCTTTTATTTATTTGGTTGTTTTTTGTTTGGTTGGGTTTGGATTTTTTGCAATGAATACCAAACTGTATGAACTTTGTGCCAAAATTCAGGTTTACTTGCATTAATTATTTTTATTAATTTGTACTGAACTCTTGAATTTCTTCCATTGATCTCCAAAATATAGCAAACAAGTACTCACTAACCCAGTTTTCACCTAGCATACTGATGGCTAAAGCACACCTCTAAGAAGCAGAAGACCACATTTTTTTCCTCATAACCACCACAGCACACAATAATCAAACTAATGGGTTAGAACATGATTTGGTGTACAGTCATGTTAACTGCCATCCTCAGTAAGGTTGTCATTTTTTCACATACAAGTTACAATCCAAATTAACAATTTCTTCCTATGTCACAGAAGCACTGAAAGAAATTTTGAAAGTTTAAATACAAATCTGTACTTCTTTCTTCATATGAAAAAAACCTGAAATATTCTATTAATACAGTGCCTCTGGGAACAGAGAGACCGGGACTCTGTATATACCAGTGATTACAGTTATCACTGATTTGACTCTGATTTGAGTCAAATGAGTGTTTAAGTATCATATACATAGCAGATTGACTTTAGGATTGGAATTACAGGTGCTTTATTACAACAGTGACCTGTATTAAAAAGACATAAAATATATTATAATATCAGGTGTCTCAGGGATAAAAGAGAGAAATCCTTAGATGGTGAATTCTCAGTGCATGTGGGAGAGATAGGTAACTACATGCTCTGTGGCTGTGAGCATTTACGGGACAGTGTAGAGAAACCCTGTACATTAATTTATTCTGCATGTGTTCTATCTAGCCAGAAGCTATGTGCTCCCATTAACACTTGATTCAGTACATCTCACCTATTACCTTGGGCGTGACTTTTATGACTATATGACTTTTGTCTAACTGTAAAAATAAGTAGAATCATTTTCTGTCTATCTACATTCAAAAATAGCTCAGAGGCATATTACATAGCTCCCAAACCTTTGAGAACTCAGTGCTTCATACAAGGAGGTTGCTTTTAGTCTCATTGAAGCCAAGAGCCCCGTAATCTGATGAAATGTCTCTTTCTTTTAGTATGTGGAGCAGAGAAAATCTACATTAATATTAATGTAGCATTCAACAGATAAAATAGTAAGATAATATAAAGGGAGAGCTTTTAAACAAAGAATATAGGTCACTGATCTTACAGGATTTTTCTCATCTTATGTCTTGTCTAGTCATGATATAAAATTTTACAGTTAAATGTCTTAGAAATAAAGTGTTCATTAAGTGGTATTTATTTTTCGGTGGTAAAATTCAACTGAATAAAAGATGTAGAATTTTGAGTAGACAAGAAACATTACAAAACAGATTTGGTAGGCTTAAGAAATTCAAATAGTTAAATCAATGTTCTTAACATTGTTAATTTGAAATACTGTACTTTTGGAACTGCAGAAAACTAATCAGTCCAATATTTACTGTAGCTTACATTTCAATAGCTTATGATCTACCTACTGAGATGTGTACTAAATCACATATTTCACTCTTGAATGTAAATCAATAAGTGTTCATATGTTTCATTTTTTAAAAATGTAGAGGACATTGGTATTCCATGAAAGCTACCTATTAATCCAAGTTAAAACCTCAAATATTTGTCTTTTTGCTGAGAGATTAGAACTCTTTCTTCATGGGGATTAGTCATTCAGGTTTTCTTCTTTGATCACAACGTAAATTCATTGTAGACTCATACCTCATAATGATCCTTCTACTAAGTTTTTCTCTTCAGTAGCTGTTAAAATTAGCAGAGGATTTGTTGGTGGGTTATTTTTATTCACAACCACATTAAGGCAAGTCCTAAACTAATCAATTTGCATTATGCAGCCTTCCATGCAGTTTGCACAGATTTACAGCTTGGTTGCCTTATCTAGTCTCATGCCTGTGAGACAGCTGCTAGGAATTTAGGTAATCTAATTCTAATCCCCAGGGGGATTGTGATTTGTCCATTGGAAGGTAGATGCATTGACCACAATGTACCATCATAAGTATCTAATATTACTACAATTTATTTTTTCTTTATGATTCTGGATCCAGAATTTTACTGAAAAGGTTCATTAGAACTGCCTGAATAATCACAGTATAACAGCTATTGGCTAGGGTTTGCTTCTCAGTTTAATTTTCTCATCGGTACATTTAACATCTCTTGTATCTTTTAAAACTATCATGCTGATTTCAAGGGGTTGTGAGAAAAGATTTTTAAAAATATATTCGATCTACATAAAGCTATAAAGTGCTTTCTGCGCAGTTGTTTCATCTCTCCTGCCACTTAATTTTTTGTCTCTTATCTTTTTATGGTGCTTAAAGAAATAAGGGGAAGAGATTATACCTTTCCCTGTTTGATTATGTTCCTGCCAACAGATTTTATCTGCAAAAGATCATTCAGCTTTCTGATTAAAATTCACAGCCCCTAGATGACTAAACTTAATTGACAAGAACTCAAGAAACATAATCGTTTAAATTATGAACATTTCTAAAAACAGTGTATTATGATGAAAGTCATCTATTTATATTGTGCCATTTCGTTATGAGTGTACTTTCAATGGATATTTTATCTTGTTAAAAAAGTGGTAAAGTGAAAGCCTGACAAAACTGAAACTGCTTAATCAACTGAATATCAACAATCTTCAAAGTAAATTTATTTTAACACAGGAAGTGAATTTTTATTTTTAAAAGTTAAACACATTTTTCCTAATGCTATTTATATACTTGAGTGCTCAGCTGCTTGACAGCTAATAAACAAGCTTATATTTATACAAGAAACCATGATAAAGTACTAGCTATATAATAATCAATAAAAATTCTGCCTCTGCAATTCAGCAAACAGCTTGATTTAATAATGAAATCACAAACTATAAATGATAAAGATTATAGGCTGGTAGAAGGCTGTTCTTCTACTTAATTTAATGGCAAAACTGTCCAGACAATCTCTGTCCCTCTCTAGCTAGGCCATAGCCTGGTCTTAATCAAATCACACTCTTATGATGTAGTTGTCTTGAGCTGACCTCACACATCTTTCCTTTGTAATCCAATGTGCCTACTAAAGGTTGATGTTTTGCCTTGCTAGTTAGCAAGGGACTCTTAAAATAAGTACACTTGTTCTACACCCTTGCTAAGACTTGTACACTTTGGGGCAGCATGAATTTACCAGTGAGTGGTTAGAGAGAGGGTGATTTCACCATACTTTGTGCCCCTGGGCTTTGGGCATTGCTTCATGTCTGTGATGTGAGGGCTGCAATATGTTGGCACAAATTTGACCTTTGGAAAAGGTTTAAGAGAATGAGGAAAAGCATTAAAATGAACTGGCAAGTAGGAGCACCAGCTTTATCCATCTGTTTCCCACAGGCAGGTGTTTTCTTTTTATTTTCAACTCCAGTGTGTCAGGCAACCAGGCTCCATGATGGGGAGAACAGTAGTAACCTATAACAAATTTTGCCTTACACAGTCTAATCCATGTTTTTCTCTATCAATTCAAAGTCCAGTTGCTATTATCAAATACAGATCAGACAAATAATTGAACTTCAGCTAGTTAAACAAGAATCTGATTGCACTCAGTGTTGGCAAGATGAATTCAGAAATCATACTCTGCATGTTCCACATACAGTATTTTCAGACATCAACAACCGCTTGGGATTTTGGTAGCATTGTTAAATATTCCTACAGCTGTATCCACTATCAGTGAGAATTTCTCACATCTATGAAGATCTTCACTGCTCCTGAAACACTGAATATACACATCCCTGGACCATACCAGCTAATGTTTTTCCTAGCAAGACAGAGGGCCAGCCAAGCAGCATATGTTACTTGTGTCCTACTAGTATTTGCTAACCAGATGGTATTCAAAGAATGCAAGTCAGTGATGTTCTCTGTACATCCATCTGTTCTGAAATTCTTATAGATTAAACTTACCTCCTCTAAACATTAAGATTCAGTGAAATATGAGGTGGCTGTGACAGAACAATATTAAGGTCAGATATACACTCCATAAGGAAGAATATACACAGAAAAGTAAGCAAATTTTCCCATCTTGTTCTTGATTTATGTCCTTGCAATTTGCATTACAACTGCTTTGTAGCATTACTTACCATTCTGAGATCAGGTGGGCATTGTTTCCACTAGATTGTTATTAGTTTACTCTGCTGCATTTGTTCAGGTAAAGACCAAACGAAGTAAAGTCATCAAAATAATTATCAAGTGGGCCACCCCGAGTATTATTTCAACCACTCAAAACGTTTCATCTTAGTTTTAGTTCCCCTTTTATACTCCCTAAATACTTAAATTAGGAGAATTATAATTTCAAAAATAGATACATGAATGTCATTCAGCTGAGATTTAATCTTGGACCTTCAAATTTGTTAAATGGTATAGAAAACATGTCCTTCTCCCAAGAATAGTATTTTCCACAAAAAGCTTAGCTGATTCAGATTTGGATTTATAATTAAAACTATTTCTTTTTATTTTTTCAATGGAATTTGTAACTCTACAGCTAACTAATGGCAGACATCTCCACACAAGTGCTGATTAACTGCTTTCATTTTGCAAGTGTGAGTTCCCGATGCCCACTTCAGCTGACACTTGCTTCATCATCCTAATTTATTCTTGTCTTTGCAGAGCTTGTATTTCTGATTTTTTCAATGAAAAGATGGAGCTGTTTAGCTTCCTTTTCAAAACTTACATTTATTTCCCTTTCCCACTTTCCCTGAATCTGAAACAGATCTATGAGAAGAGAACATAAGAAATAAATGTTACTTTTGAAAGATCGCTTCAGCATTTTCTTTACTCGTAGTTTTTAGTGATTGTTCCAAGACTCCATAAAATTAAATACTTTTCTCTCAAATTTGAAGCTTCACTCCACCTCTAATGCAATATTATGGATTTTCAGTTGTCAAAAAAAAAATTAATTATCTAGATCTTCGGCTTCTTCTGCTTAAGGTTTATTCACAGGTTCACAGGTTATTCTGAGTTGGAAGGGACCCACAGGATCATCTAGTCCAACTCCCAAGTGAACGCCCACCCAGCGATCAGGCCCACAAGCGTGGAACCACAGGCAAGATGCTCCATCCATCCAAGCCTCCCAACATCTAGACCATGTCACTAAGCTCCTCATCGAGTCTTCTCTTAAACACGTCCAGGGATGGTGACTCCACCACCTCCCTGAGCAGACCATTCCAATGAGAGATCACTCTCTCTGTGAAAAAACTCTTCCTAACATTCCGTCTAAACCTCCCCTGGCGTAGCTTAAGACCATGTCCTCTTGTTCTGGTGTCGTCAGCCTGAGAGAAGACATTCACACCCACCTGACTGCAACCTCCCCTCAGGTAGTTGTAAACAGCAATGAGGTCACCTCTGAGTCTCCTCTAGGCTGAAGAACCCCAGTTCCTGTTACCATGGCAAACCATGTCAAAGGCTTTGCTAAGGTCCAAGTACACAGCACCACAGCCTTTTTTTGGTCAACCAGGCCAGTCACCAGATCATAAAAGGACATCCGGTTGGTCAGGCAAGACCTGCCTCTTCTAAATCCATGCTGACTAGTTCTAATGTCATAGCGAATTTGCAATTGCTATGTAATACCACACAGGACTATCTGTTCCATGACTTTGCTCAGGACTGAGGTCAGGCTGACAGGTCTGTAATTACTCAGATCATCTTTCCTGCCCTTCTTGTGGATGGATGTCACATTGGCCAATTTCCAGTCTTGTGGTGCATCACTAGTAAGCCAGGACTGTTGGTAAATTATGGAGAGTGGCTTAGCGAGTTCATCTACTAGTTCTTTCATCACCCTCGGATGGATCCCATATTCCTGTACTTTTCGCTCCATTTAATTTTAGAAAGTGGGTTTTTTCACCCTTTTGTTCTACTGATGTGGGCATACTGTCCCCCAGGAACATGAACATAAGAAGAACAATTTTTGTATCAATTTGTCAGTCTAAGTACTACAACATCAGAGAAATAATTTTAGGAAAAATAATTGAAGGAACTAACTTTTTTTACTTTCGAAGAACTTACAGAATTACTTTGTACAATGAGCCCCCGAGTTTCACAGTTCTATGGGCCCATGTTCGAAATGTAAAGCCCATGAATCACAAAGATAGTGATCTCATAAATATGTAATAAAGCCCTGGCCATCACCCTAGTATCTTCAACTCCAGTGCTCTGGAGGGCATTTCCAGCACTGCCCTGCACCCTGTTCCATCTCAGAAAAGTGAAGGAAATGCCTTTTGCCCCTTCCTGGCTGTGGAATCCTGGCTTATGCCCTGGAATCACTTTTCTGAGTACAGAAACCCCACAAGAGACAGTGCTGCCCCCGCCAGCCTTGTCTATGTTGTTACTTATGGGGGTTGCTGTTTCCATATGTGTGTGTCTTTTAAACTCAACTCAAATATGTTCAAACACAGTGGAGGTACCATGCCACTTGGACAAACCTGGTGTGGCTTGGCTTCATGGTCTGAGAAACAATTGGCTCACATGTGGGTGCGGGCCACCATCCTGTGCCACTCCAGAGCAGGACCCTGCAACGGGAGGGCTGGGGAATAGTGGTGGTGCAGAGCATAGCGGTAGCATGGGTACCCTGGCATTTTGTGACAGAAGCCACAGTCACCCAGGCTGGGACACACTTGCTAATCCAGAGCAGGCTGACACAGTCGCTGCTTCCAATCGGGCTGAGATACATCCAGCCAGCACAGGAGAGGGCTGTGACTTAAGCAGGCTGAGATGGACTCGCCAGTTCAGAGCAAGCTAACACAGTCACTGTTGCTTAGTTTGTGGGGGAGTTGTTTTGTTTGTAGTTTTTTTCCTGGGGATGCAACGGAACTGACTGGCCTCACTCCCTCCTCCTGCTGAGCAGCAGGCTCCACTGGGTCCCCAGTGTTCACAGCGCTTTCCACACACAGGAGCACATATGTGTGCCACTGCCCCCACTTGGGACTCTAGACTCACAGTCACATGCTGCCACTATTCAGTGAGTCCCAGCACTGGGGGCTGCTGGTGGTTCCCCCACCCTTATATGGCACAAATGGACCAGCTGCACCACTGTGCCTTCCAGGGAAAAGACTAAGTTCAGCTTGGCTGTCTTGGCACCACTGAGTGAGGCAAACTTGCCGCGGGATGCTCCTTTGAGCTGGGCAAAGGAGTTAGTGGCGTAGTGCCTGCTCCTGGGGCTGTCCGTGGCCCTCCTGCTGTTGCTACGATTCCTCAGAGATGCACTAGGTGGGAGCTACCCCCACCACAGTGGTACAGGAGAAAGGAACCAGCAGCAGGCCCAATCTTCTGCCTGGCGCGCAGCCTAGGGGAGCATCAGCCCATGGCACTTGATGCCCCAGCAGGGGAAGATGAGGTGCTGGGGGGCAAGCTTTGCAGCCACCCAGCCTGCGTGAGCAGCCAGGCTGTTTCTCCCCAAGGTGGGGTCTGGCTGCAGCCCCAGCCAGAGTCTGCTCCCCTGCAGGATGTGATGCCTCTGCACTCACCACTCCCCTGAGACAGTTGATGGGGACTCCGATCAGAGCCATGATGTTGCAGCTTCCCCTCTTGCCTTGTCAAGTTGATCTTTGTTGGCTTGGGGTCAGGGCTAATGGTACCACTGCCCCAAGGCAGCCCCAGTACAGCAGCAGGTGCTGTCATCACAGTCCCCTCCCAGAGCCTGACCCAGCTGCAGCCCCAGCCCCAGCCCCTGCTGGGTTTGCCACACGGCCATTGCACCTTGGCAAGCACCAAAGGGTTTGTGGCTCCACTGCAGTGTAGAAGCAGGCACTAGGACCTTCTTGTGGGTGGCCCAAGGCAGTGGGGGGTGAGTGCTCATTCGCCAGAACCCCTAGACACATAACAAGGCCTTCAGCAAGCAGGACAGCACAGACACACAAAGAGCTCCAGGGCTGAGAGGGGTAGTGTAACAGGCGGGGGGCCTCATTTACATGTTCATGAGATTATTAACATATTCTTGAGTTGTCATTTTTCATGGCATTATCTGCACATGTGCAAACTCCCACTTTCACTAAAACATTAAGTGTGAAGGATTGGAACCACAAAAATGTGAACCACAAATAATCAAGGGTTTACTGTACCATGTAATGCAGATGTGAAAATCCACCATCACAGGAGGAAAAAGGTTTCATCTGTATGCGTTTTCAGAGGTTTAATTAAAGGTTTAACAAATTTTCTGAGAAATCAGATTTTTCATTTTCAATTGTATTTCAAGAGTTACTAGACTTACATATAACCATATAAAATATATCTAATTATTATGCTATCTTAAAAGTCAAGTATTTTTTGTTGATATCTTTATTCATTTATTTACAACTATACTTGTGAAGCTAATTTTCTGTCTCTAGCATTTATTCTTTGATTGAACAAACACACAACCAAAGAAAAGACATAGGGAACTATACTTTCACTCTAATGATGTGCACTTTTCTGTTTATTCTTTCCTGTTCCATTCATCCTGTAGTTATAAGAAACTTTTATATGGATAACAAAGGTTATTATGGAAAAACAGGTATATATTTCAATATAAATTAAATAATTATAAAAAAGCACGTATGTGAATAGTAGCTATTTAACTGCTGCTGAGTATTTCATAGGAAATCAGTTTAATGTTTTTATTTGGATATTAATTGGACAAACAACCGGATTATCTCTAAAGAAAATCCAACAACTCTGTGCACCTAGCAAAAAAAATTAACAGATGAATACTGACTAGTTCATACCTCTAGTGCTAGCTTTACCTGCTCTACAAGATTCTCTTTCCTTTAGTACCAATAATTAGCACTGATCATTCCACAAAATTCTTTCAAATCTTCATATTCACAGAGACAACTCAAGTGGAGAGAACATTACACTGGAGTGCGCTGGAGTACACTTAGGAGTCTCTACCAAGTGAAATACAATTTTCCTGACAGTTCAATGGCTGCAACAAGGACCATATTCTCAAACACATTAGCAGTGGTTTCATATGGGAAGATTAAAAGCAAATTTTTCAAAATACATTTTAATAGCTGCTCCAAAACATAGATAAAAGCTTTGCATGATTAACAAAAAGAGCTAAGTTGAAAGTTTGGAACAAACTGAAAGAGAACTATATCTGTACCTGTCAAAGGTGGAACTTTGGGCATTCAAATGGCTTCTAAAACCTGCCTTTCAGTAACTGGTGCTCTTCCAAAAAATTAACATGCATGTGGTTAAGAAAATTATTTTTCTTTTCCTCATCCAATGAGGTATCAAAATGTCTTAATCTGAGCATTTAAATTCCCTGGATATATGCTTGTTCTGTTGCTAATTTAGCACAACCTTTTTTAAAGTACAGTCATACCTCTGTAGCTGCAGAGTTCAGGTCTCCCTAGAGTCCCACGAATATTCTAATCTGTGTGTCATTAATATGCAAACAGGCCACGCCCGTCACTCCATCCCCAGCCAATCAGGAGTGCTGGGGAGCATTTTCCACTCCTCCCTCCTCCCCATGGACTCCCACAGCACAGGGAAGGAAAGGGAAACATTTCTGAGCCCTCTCTGCCTGGGGAGACACCCGGGAATCCCCGGGCTTCTCTTTGGCCATGCTGCCGCTTCCACTGCTGCTGATCCCGAGTGCAGGAGCGGCAGCTCTGGCCGTACAGACTCAGCAGAGCACTGGCTTCACCTGCCACCGCGGGGGGAGGTGATGGGAGAACAGAAGCCTCCTGGTGTGGCTGTGGTGGTGTGGACACGTCCCACCGCTGTCCCATCCCAGCACAGAGCACTTGTCAGTTGGCTTCCCTGCAGTTTAGCACACCTGTTGGCATCGCCTTCCCTGCCTGTAGCCATGGAAACACTCATGCACAGACGCATGCACACAGGCCGTCCCTGAAAGGTGCTGGCGGGGACAAACGCTTGAAAGAACACACAGGCAAGTGGACCAGAGGGGGAAAGCAGACAATACCTCTGACTACAGCCCCCGTGGATGACAGTAGGCACGGCACTGCAGCAGTGCTTTCCCAGGGACTACATCCATGTATCACCGGATCCGCCTGATTACGTACAACATACTATTTACATAAGCCTTTCCGGCCACAGAGACACACAAGAGCGGGGCAGGGACTGTGACATGGAACAGCACCACAGTGACATGGTCTAGATGGTGGGAGGCTTGGATGGATTGAGCGTGTTGCCTGTGGTTCCACACGTGTGGACCTGATCACTGGGTGGGCGTTCACTTGAGAGTTCAGTAAATCTGTGGTTTTGTCCTATAAAAAAACCAAGACCAGTTCCTAAGAACCTGCATCAGAATCTTAGGAAAAGTTTTTTTACTAGCAGTTAATACTAACCCTTAGGAAGAACTATAAGTAATTTTAAAGTGTCCTTGGTGTTTTCTGAGAAAATCTACCAGAAATTCTAACCACCAAGGTCACCAAACCTTTCAACACTTGTACAAATAATTAACTGTTTAAAAGAGTCCCATTGCTTTGCCCTGGCAAATCTATTCCAAATATTTCTACCTGATGCTGAACATAACATGGGAGTGAGGATACAGTACATAAGTTAAAAAAACAAATTTAAGCGTAGGTTAAATATCATACGCTATGTCAATACTTAAATTTCTGCACATGTATTCTAAATGGCCCACATATTTTTGTATACAGAAATTTAAATAGATTTTGCCTTCTTAAGGAAGGTGAGGCAAAGAGATTTAAGAGCAATTTAAATGAGTTTAAGATAGATAGTAGATGAGAAAATTTACAAAATCTATTTTAAGCTCATGTATGCAACTCTCAATGTATTTGAGTTTGAAAGACAAATACATCACTGATGCAACTAGTTTAGTTTGCACGATTATCTTAATCTTATGCAAAATACACAGCTCTACTTGAGGATAAAAAATAAGCTGGAAAATGTCAAGAAGGCAGCCTCTGTCAGATAATTGTAGGTCTACTGCTTAAGCAGCAGAACACAAAATTCAGGGCACTAAATTTAAGCAAATTATATGTCTTCAAAGCTGAAATGCTATTCAGTTTTTTTATATTATTATGGGAGCAAAAGGAATGTTTTTATTTTATTAGCAACATATACACCTTCCATTAATAACAATAAAATATTAACCCCATATTTGAAATATGAAATAAAAATATGGAAGCACAAGGCATTTTTTTCCTATGAGAAGAAAGACAGTGTATAAAAAATCCTTCTTTTTGGATAGTCTCATGAAGTATGTTTTTAGAGAGGCACTAGTAATAGTAGGACACCAATAAAATCCTATTTTACAAAACACAATGATGACGTTTCAATTTGAGAATCTATTTTTTTCAATGAAAACCTCCTCTAAATTGGAAAAAAGTTTTCTTCCACACTTCATACATTTGACATGAAGTTTTAAGCAATTTTTTTTTTAAGATGTGAGATTCAGAGGTACAAGAACTGTACAAACACAAGAATATCACAGTTCTATTTTCATTGTGAATTGCAATGGTATTTTTATAGTAGAGGAAGTGACAAAGGGACTCGAGATACATTCATAAAAAGATACATGGAAATGTCCACACTCCATTTCATGTTCTAGAGAAACTGAACATTAGCATGGCCTTCTTTACAGTAAGTTTGAACAGTGCTCTTCTAGTCACAGAATCACAGAATCACAGAATACTATGAGTTGGAAGGGACCCACAAGGATCATCTAGTCCAACTCACCATCTAACACCTAACACCCGTACAGAGACCGAAAGCACATCCCAGAGTGGTAAACATAAACCTAAATCCTTCAGAGGCACACAGGCTACTCTGAGTCAAGAGAGACACACAGGACNCTTGAGACCGTGCCCTCTCGTTCTGGTGTCATCAGCCTGGAAGAAGAGGTCTACACCCATCTGGCTGCAACCTCCCTGCAGGTAGTTGTAAACAGCAATGAGGTCCCCTCTGAGCCTCCTCTTCTCCAGACTGAACAATCCCAGTTCCTGTAGTCGCTCCCCATAGGGCCTGCCCTCCAGTCCCTTCACCATCCTCGTTGCCCTTCTCTGCACCCTCTCAAGCAGCTCAACATCCCTCTTAAACTGGGGAGCCCAGAACTGGACACAATACTCAAAATGTGGTGTGACCAGCGCCGTATACAGGGGAAGGACAACCTCCCTGGACCGACTGACCACACCATTCCTGATGCAGGCCAGGATGCCATTGGCCTTCTTAGCCACCTGGGCACACTGCTGGCTCATATGGAGTTTCCTGTCGATCATTATTCAAGACAAGAAACTACAGATTTTAAAAGGAAAAGAATACCAAAAAAAGCCAACAGGGTCACTGTCGTGTTTATTAGGAGTATTATGCCAAGCTTCCATAATGTTAATTATGACTATCCTTTGGTATTTTTAACTTTAGAGTTTATTATCTTTTTTTCTTGAATTGAGTAACAGGATAACCTCTACAGACTGAAAGACATGATATTAATATCAAGGGCCACATAAGGAGATCAATTTAAAAAGTGGTATTCATATTAAAAAAAAAAAACAACAAACAAAAATCCCCTAAATACCCTAAAAGAGTTGTTCCAGGTCTGGGTGTACTCGTTGCAACTGCAAAAAGGGGGCTCATTTTTTAAATATTTTATTCAGAAGATAGTGATATTTTTTGTATTCAGAACAACCTTACTGACATTTTGGCAGGTTCATAATCAGTTATAATGTTGTGAAAAGGAGAATAATATCAGGGATGCTAATTTTCATCAACAACATCTGCTAATGTTCTCAATGAATAAAGTATATCACTGCTCTGCAGTTTTATAATTTACACAGAGAATGCAGTCAATGACCCTAAGAACATATATTTCATAGGATATTTTCCCACTTTCTTAACTGTGCCAAGCCTGGATAAATCAAAACTTGTCACACTCTGGTGTTTGGGTGGGAATTTACTTCTCAAGGAATAAAAATATCCCTTTCAAACACACTGTGAAGAGTATAAGCTAATACCACATTCTGCCTTACTGAAGTGATTTACTGCCCCTTCAGCCTAAGTAAAAAGCCTTCTAAAAGCTTAAGTAAAAGTCTTTTACATGGTGTCCCACAGTATCCTTCTTTCTAAATTGGAGATAGATGGATTTGATGAATGGTCTGTTAGATGGATAAGAAATTGGTTGGACAGTTACATCCAGAGGGTAGAGGTCAATGGCTCAGAGTCCCTATGATCATCATCAAGTGATGTCCCTCAGGGGTCTGTACTGGAACAAGTGCTATTTAATGTCTTCATTAATTACATAGGTAAAGGGATTGAGTGCACCCTCACCAAGCTGAGTCATGCTGTTGAATCATCTGAAGTACAGGACAGCATCCATAGGGACTTGAACAAACTCAAGAAACAGGTCCATGGGAATCTCATGTGGTTTAAGAAGACCAAGTTCAAGGTGTTACAGCTGGGTTGGGGCAACCTCCAGTATCAACAGAGGTTGAGTGATGAACAGATCAAGACCAGCCTTGACCCCATTTGGAGTGCTGCGTCCAGCTCTGGGGACCCCAACACAGAAAGGACGTCAACCTATTGAGGAGTACTACCAAGCTGATTACAGGAATGGAGAATGTTTCTTATGAGGAAATGCTACGAGAATTGGGATTTTTCAGCCTGGAGAAGAGAAGCCTTTGGGGTGATCTAATTGGGACCTTTGGGTACCTGAAGGGAGCCTACAAGAAAGATGGAGAGAGACTATTTACAAGGGTATGTAGTGACAGGACAAGGGGAAATGTTTTCAAGCCAAAAGAGATCATGTTTAGATTAGGTATTAGGAAAAAACTCCTTATGGCTTCAGGGCATTCCTGGAAGCTCTTCGTGTGATGTGAGCCATTAGGGGAGCGAAGGGGGTCTCCTCTGCCCCATGCGGCAGCTGCAGCAGGCAGAGGAGGCACCACAGGGTTGTATGTACTTCTGAGCCCTTCCCTGCTGTGTTGCCTCCTGCAGGACATGCCGGGCATGGCACAGCGGCAGCTGAGGGCAGCTGTGCATAGCTTTGCTGGCACTTAAACGTGTGAGTGCGGTGGCTCTGGTGGCTGCCTTGTCACCTTGGTAACACTGCTGATGATGCACTGGCAGAGCATCATCCCAGTGCTGGGGAGAGGTACTGAGGACATGCTACATTCTCCAGGAATTTTGCAGGCTCCTGGATGCACCCTACAGGGGCCCGACTAGCAGTTTAAACCCATGTTTGGCTGCAGCACTAAACTTAGGTATTTAGATGAAGTCAAGTCTAAAGTAAACAAACTTTTTCCAGAAATTGAGCTTAAAAACTACATAAACTTCAAACTCCTGCTTTCAAGAAAAACAAGCAAACAGACAAAACAAAACCTCTGCTAATGTGTACTGTAAAAACAAAAGCTTTGTAGAAAAGGTGACAAAATAGTCGATTAAGCTGCAATGCCTCTGGCTTTTACAGCTGGCCCACAGCTAACCTCCATGGTAACATGGGATGCAGACCAGGGACAGCAGAGTGAGCGTGTCCCAGCGCCTCTCTGCTCCTTTCTGCATGAGGGGGGAGGGGGCAGGAGCAAAAGATGCAGGGGGGAACCCAGCAGGGATTTCCTTTTTTTAAAAATTTTTTTACAATCTGTTCTGGCTACACCTGAATATGGGGATGACCGAGGAGGACCTCACCCTGTAGGGTGGGCAGTACTGTCCGAGAGGTAGTGGTCCTCCATCTATTATATACAAGTTTTCCACACCTCTTGGCCAATTTGCATCTGTAAAAGACACACGTGTTGCAGCTTAATCGCCTGTTTTGTAACCTCGGCTTTTCATCACTGGGGTGAAATTTGCATATTCATGGCTGCCTACTTTGAATACTCACGAGTGCCAGGTGGTGCATGCACAGTCACGAACGGTCTGCGAAACGGACCTCTCCAATCATGGAAAAATTATGCCATGAAGAAGTGAAGCCACGATACAGGAAGCGGGAAATGGAGAGGGTTTGCTGTATTTACAACTGTCAAGTCTGTTTCAAATTAATTGAAATTATTATTCTAGTTGTATTATTCTAAGTTGTATTATACTTCACTACCTTAAATCAATTTATCATATGTGCCATTGTCATTACAAAGATCAATATTAACTAAATAATCATCCTACAGTTCATTCTTATCCCTAATCTGTATTAAATGTAAGTAACAATTAGAAGAAGTACTTAAGAAAGTCAGTTGCTAATCATGGCTATTTGACCGAATCTTGAAGAATAACTTCTAAAGGCAAGTTCAGGTTGACAGCTCCATCTTGCAGCTAGTTTCCATTGTAATTAACAGATCACGTATACAGAGCACAGTGTTTTGTAGACTTGTGGCCAAAACACATAAACTGCTAAGATATAGTATCACTAGGCTTAAAAAGAAATGTTCAAAAAGAGATAGAAAAATATATTTTAAAGCAGTGTTCACAATAAAAACAATCAAGCTTTTCAGAAAAATATCAAACAAATTAGGGATTTTTTTTCTTTATTTTATATGGTTTCAAAAGGAAATAAAGTATTGTGGCAGAAACAGAAGCTAGGTCTAAAGACATAACCATATATTTCAGGAACTGATGGTTCATTTTTTCAGATAACTTCATCAGCAGTCCATTTTCTTGAGAAAGATTATCCTTCAATAAGTTAATTACTAATCTTTGCGAGGACTACACTCCTTACTCAGATGATAATGTGAGAGTCCTTAGTGAATTCCTAGGTTTAGGATAACTCCTAAGGTATACAGTGTACTTTCAAAAAGAAAGACCGGAAGAATACACGTATCTTGATCAGAAACCAATATCTAACATATTTTCTACAGCAAAATGGAAATATATGTATTTACATATAAGTCTTAATAGCTAGGTAACCATTTTTTCTTGAGTTTATATAAGCATTACTTGTGTCATTTTTCATACTTCTACATGCATGGACCTCAAAGCTTTATATTACAGAGATTTTCTTTTCTGTATGAAGAATGGTCAAATTAGTATTTCTGGATTCTCTGTAATTGATAAGAAAATAGAAACCTATCAATGCCAGAGATGAAGATTGATTAAATATTAAGACCATCTGTATGTTTATGAGGGGAGTTTTTGTGTCAGCATATGTGCATTCTGCCTCTGTACAGGACTTTTTTAAGAGGCAAATGACAAATGGAGGTCTGAGGATGACTGGGCAAGTCTTAAGGATATTGCTCTCCTGGTTGCATGGCTTAGCAATATAAGCGTATCATAGACAAAATAGGCAAGGAATTTGGTCTCAAAAAATAGAGTTCTCTCCTAAGCACTATAGGCATGGTCTGTAAGTCTCTATCCACATTTGAAACAGTTATCAGGAGTTCATTTTATCCTGAGGGGACCTATGTAGGTATGAGGAGGGAATCTAGGGCTGTTATCTTAAAATGAATTAGAAGTGGTTATTTGGTCAGAGAGCAAGAAGCTTTTATAAGATGAGGTGCATGATGAGAATGAAAGGTTGTGAGCAAGGAGTAGACCTGAGGGAATTGCTTCATAGATTATCTTCTCTAATATTTCATCTACTTTCGTTTGTAGTAGCCATCTCCTTACAAAGCATTTATTAAACAGGTTAAATAGTAAAGATTGTCAATATCTGCAGAGTATTCAGTGGACTGCTTGATGCACTGTGTATGATCTGGATCTGCAGCTGTCACCATTCTCCCCTGACCTGCTTTGGTTTTGCATAAACAATTACTTTTTTTCCTTTCTTTTATGCTTCCAAATTTTTCCTCTTAATTTATCTGTTTAGTTGTGTAACAGAACACTCTTCTGACCACAGAAAGTATTCAGAAGTTTGCAAACAGATATTTCCTTTCACTACCACTTCCAAATGTCAGGCAGTGAGACCATATGGTACAAAATTTGTTAACAATGATCAATCGCTTTGATTAAAAGTAACTACAGAGACACTCTGTGAGTTAAAAGAATAGCTGAAGTTCTTTCCAAGATCACTGATTCTGAGGATGTTTGAGAAACAATATATCTTAGTAACTTATCTAAGTCAAGACGTAGGCAGAATGGGCTGAGATATTTTTGTGTGTGTGTCATAATCTGAAATACATTTGGGGTGATACTCTAATCAAGGCTCAGGAAATAATTTAATCACATGCCTTTGTTAGAAAATCAAACTAACAAAAGAAGATTGATTAAGTTTTAGAAATTCTGTGGGAAATTAAAGGCTATTCAAAGTAATTTGGACACAGAACTCTTGAGAAGGCAAATGTCATCTTAGAAAAACTTTCTGTTGCTAGGAGACTATAACAAGAAGATATCTATGCAGTAAAAGTGCGTACTTCTAATATATCAAGAGGAAAATTTCTTGGTTAAGGAAAAAATTAATGTTAATTAATGTAACCAATGGCAAATAAAAGCAGATTCATTCAATAGTAGCAGTGCCAGAAACCTGTCCTAGCTGCAGTCTTAGTTTTCTTCAGAGAAGATTCTCTAGCTGCCATTCATTCCCACCCCCAGTAAGCCTACCATTTGTTCATATACATATTTAAAAAAATAAAGGTCATCTTTCTCTTCTCCCAGCCAAGAAATATATAATTATTTCCAGGGGACTAATTTATACTTCAAAGTAACACTTGGGATACATTTCAGAACATGCAAAGAAATCCTTCTTGGTTACAGCTGCATGATATTTTTGAACTTTATTTTTCTCAGAACTGTGAGAAGGTAACATCTTTCCCTCAAACCTATCAGCCTTATCCTCTGTAGCCCCAAGAACCTTGGGCAATGAAAATAATAGAAATCAAGTACAGTAAACCCTCAGTACTCCACGGTTCTTTTCTTGCCGGTTCAGTTCATCATGGGTTTTTTTTCTGTGAAGATGGCCCTATTCTTCGTGGTGTTTTCATGTCTGCACAGGCACAGTCTCTCTGCTGCACCAAGGGCAGATACTCCGCTTGGGGTGGTATAGGCATGCCGTGTGGGGCAGGGAGCCTCTCACTCACTTGAGGACTGCCTATAATTCACTCCCCGTGACCAGAAATGGTGGTTGCCACACCCTTGCAGACCCCCATGCCCAGAAGCAACAAGTGCTGGCCCCACCACCTCTCCCAGGCCAGAAGCAATAGCTGCTGGCCCCCCGCAGCCCCCACATGCAAAGAAGCAGTGATTGCCAGCCCTGCCGCATAAGCAGCAAGCGACAGCTCTGCCGCTTAAGCCCTCCGCTGCCCCCCACAGCACCATGGGGGCCAGAGGCATCCTCTGCTGCCCCCACCCCCAGCACCACAGGAGCCAGGGACACCCTCTGCTGCCAACCCCAGGGCTGTGGCTTATTTGTATATTCATGAGCTGCCTATCTTGGAATATCGTG
This sequence comes from Pitta sordida, assembly GCA_013390025.1. Lineage (NCBI taxonomy): Eukaryota > Metazoa > Chordata > Aves > Passeriformes > Pittidae > Pitta > Pitta sordida. The sequence continues at coordinate 27,721 of WEKX01018107.1, read as the reverse complement.
GGCTTCACAGGAGGTAGGAAGACCGAAATCCCTGCAAAATTTGAAGGTCAAGTCTACTCTTTCCCAGCACAAGTCACTGTTTAAAGCCAAGAAGTAAACTGGAAGAGGATTCAGTTGCTTCACACTGACCTGGAATTCCAAATCCAACCATTACAAACCTATTTTGCTGTATAGGAAGACAGATACTTAAAACAGCAAAGTAAGTGTCTCCACCTCTCATGCGGGAGACCGGGGGTTCAACTCCCTCCAGGGAGGACGTGGAGCCATTTAAGAGTTGGACTCAGTGATCCTTGTGGGTCCCTTCCAACTCAGAATATTATGTGATTATGTGATTCTGTGATAGAAAAAATCCTTATCCAAATTTATGAATGTTATTCAAGATGCTAAATTTTAGTATACTGTTTTAGTATACTGAAATTTAGTATATAATTTTTTACTATACCATTTACTAAACCCCAGCAGTAACTGAAATAACCCATAGCATTGCTAGCAAATTTCATCATTGCTTATACCATACAGTTTCAGATGAGCTTTTAAAAGGTCAACCCACAAAAATGTAATACAATAAATTTGTGCTACCTCATGGAGTAGGTGAAACAGGAGATTTTTTGTGTTAAAAACTCAGTGAAGACAGACTAGTAAAAATCAGGTAAATATTTAATAAAGCTGTGAATTGGCACAGGTATTTATACACTGCTTGACTGTTCATAGAAACTTCCCAACATCATGAACTCAACATCATCAGACACACTCTCAAGTTCTTCCAGCACAATAATCCTTTTTTTTTAATTACTACTATTGATTTAAAAGGTACTTCTAAGGAGGTTAAAGATTTATACAACTGTATCATACAAAAGGTTGAACCAAGTCAATCTAATGAGAGGGAAACTTTTGTGTTAATGGATACCATTTTAGTTCTATGATTCAGAAAAAGAAAAAAATAAAACTCCACATAATGACATGAAAGATGGACTTTGATAAAAAGGATATCTGTTCTAGTACAAACAGATATACACATCACGCCAAATGGACCATAAAATGTACCCATTCAGGTCTAGCCTATAGAAACTTCAGAAAAAATTAAGTGTATCATATTGCATTACTCTCAGTCAGCATAAGTAAAATTAGTACAGATTAAACTTTTCTACTGCATTCTCTCTTCATAGAAAGAAAACTGATCAATGAACCACTTATCAAGCCTGAACAATATAAATCTGCTGAATTCAACAGAGCTGTTTTGAAAGACACTTGAATAGAGCAAATGACTTAGATAAAGGTTCTCTGGCTGGCCACTGAGGACCTCCCATATCAGAAGCAATAACGACTTATCACAGATAAACACCTTGCTAAAATCTTTCAAGTACGCCTGTGAGAGAAGAGTCTGTTGATCTGGGAATGCGGCTAGAGCTGTAATGCAGTTCAAAATAATAGTGCTTTGAATTAAAGTTCTCAACAGTTCCTGTGAAACCAACTATCAAGATCTGTCAGACCTAACTATAACAGCTTTCTACAAAGTGAAGTTCTCTATAGAACTTTATTCATGTGAGAACAGTTACTCTCACACAGCAATTGTTCCTGTTTAGTATTTATCTAAAACGTTTTAGACATATACATACACATATGTCATATTTTCATCTCATGTAAAGGATTCAGGTTCATGAGAGATACATTTCAGCTTTGATTTTGGTGCTGATTTCCAACCACTGGCTGGAGAATAAATGCTTGAAGAAGCTGCAAGAAATAAGGATAGAAAAACAGAAAAAGACAAGCAGAATATATTTAGAAAGAGTAGTATCCAGCTGGAGTTCAGAGGTTCACAGGTTCCAGGTTATTCTGAGTTGGAAGGGACCCACAGGATCATGTAGTCCAACTCCCAAGCAAATGCCCACCCAGCGATCAGGCCCATAGGCGTGGAACCTCAGATACCACACTCCATCCATCCCAGCCTCCCAACATCTGGACCATGTCACTGAGCTCCTCATCGAGTCTTCTCTTAAACATGTCCAGGGATGGTGACTCCACCACCTCCCTGGGCAGACCATTCCAATGAGAGATCACTCTCTCTGTGAAAAACCTCTTCTTAATATCCAGCTTAAACCTCCCCTGGTGTAGTTTAAGGCTATGACCTCTTGTTCCAGTGTTGTCAGTNATTTCCTGATGATGGACTCAATTCTCTCATCCATATCGTCAATAAAGATATTGAACAGTGCCGGGCCTAACAGTGATCCCTGTGGGACTCCACTAGTGACTGACTGCCAGCTGGATGTGGCACCATTCACCAACAGTCTCTGAGCTCATCCATCCAACCAATTCCTAACCCAACACAAAATAAGTCTTGGAAATCAGAGGCACCTTCATAAAATAATAAGTATTTTCTATCTTACACCACTTCTAGGATTAGACCAGGAGAAGCTCTGAAACAGAAACCTCAGTGTGGATCAAGAGCTGATTACATCATTATTGGGGGGAGTTGAAATTACATAAAAAGGAGGTGTGTAAAGAACTTTCTTATTCTCAAAGATCAAATTAATATCCTAGTAATACGCTGGAGTAATTTCGGGTTTTGCAACATTGTCTTCTAATTACAATGGGTCAGAATGCCTCAAAGTAAATTAATACAGTTATCCTCCACATATTTGTGGGATTTGAATAGTTGAGGGTGATTTTTCAGAGAGTTGTGCGACCTCAGTACCGCAAACCTGTCAACTGCAAACCTGTGAGCTTGTGAATAGATAACGAGCTTATGAATATATAATTGCTCCTATCCACTGTCACCACCCACTAGACTTGCCGTACATGCTTCATTCTCAGCGTTTAAGGCAAAGGGGAATGGCTACGATCTCTGTGAAGCCAGGAGTGCTGCTGCATGGCCAGCACAAAGGCACCGGAGCCATGCAAGAACTTCTGGGCATGGCAGCGTGGCGCTGCTGCAAATCGGGGGATGGCAGGGGATGGTTGCTTTGCTCAGGGCTGTTACATTCCTGGAAAAAGAAACCCCAGACAAAACATCTGCCCCAAACAAAGCAGCAGCACATGACGCAGCCTTGCTTGCATCACCAACCCTCTCTCCTGAGGGCTGGTTGGGTGCACCGCAGCCCCTTTGAACAGCAGGGACTGTCCCAGCCTGTTCAGCTGTCGCCCCCACCGTGGAGTGCCAGAGTACCTACAGCGCTGCCCCAGCCAGAACTCATTCCCCAAGCCTCCCCCAGAGTCCTGCTCTGGAGCGACGTGTTGCCTCTGCTGCATTTGTATACAAGAGACACACACCAGCAATGAGAAATCCTGATAAAACCCCCAGTACAACCCAGCACAGACATGGCAGGGAAAGGACAGTGGCAGGAGGCTCCACACCCATTCGGATCTGTAGGGTGGCCGGGTGCCGGCTTCACCGCTCCCAGCCGTGCCGGCTTCTGGGCTTGGAAAAGAAGTTCCCTTCCAGGAGCTGGGAAGAGGTAAAAGGTGTTTCCTCCGCTTTAATGAGGCACTACAGAGGGACCTGCGCACTCAGGACCACCCTCCAGACCTTATCAGTAGATGGCTACAGGTGTGGCGTACTTGAATACTTAATGGGTTAGATATCCTCATATATTCCTGAACTCTCAGGAATCCAGGCAGACCCAACAGCCTGCAAGTTCCGGGTGTCGACTGTATATCTGACAGAACTCTTTTCTCTTCAATATGATACTGTTAAACTCAATGAGTACCACAGATGTAACATCTTTAATTATAGAGGTTTCCACTAAATCTATCTCATATGATTTGGAAAATTTACTCCTTGAAGAACCTTCTCTTTATACTGCAAATTCCTTTCACAATAGAAATATATTGTACCCTTAACTAGCATTCCTCCTCAGCGTCCTATCTATCTACCTTTCTGTAATGCATATAGGCTCCTTATTAACAGAGCAATCATCTGATCATCATTTATCAACTTTTCTTTCTTACAAAACAGTTTCCTAATTGAATTATTCAACTCAAGAAAGGCATCGCTTTTCATAGAATCCAACAAATGGGTAGATAGTTCATGATAGAAGAAAATTTGAAATCTGAGCATTGGCATGTTCATGTTACAATTGGATTTTTTAGTTGCATATTAGGAACTCTTTCCCAAGCTATTCATCAATTTCTTGGTTATTCCTTCCCTTTAGTGGTGTGATAACATTTGAAAAGATGAGTAGCTCTCAGTTCATTGTGTAACTGAAGACTGTGTTATAAGGAGAAGAAAAATCGTATACACATATTTCAAAAACAAACAGTAGGATTCAAAAACAGGTATAGCAGCAGGAATTAATATAAAGTGATGTTAAGCCAATTTAATCTCTTTTAATCATGTGAAGAGACACAGTGAAGCAGCAACACTTTATTATTTGTTACGTAAAATTAAGGTTTTATCCAGCACAGCATAGCCTGAAGCCACACTGTCAAAATAACAAATAACTCTAAAATCATAGATGCCATCATTTTGGCACCCAAATACCACATTAAAGCTTAGGTTTCTTCTGTGTGTAATATCTAGATTTCTGATTCCTGTATGAAAATACAGTTTAAAAGATTTTCTTGCATTTGAAAAACAGCTCTACATACTTTACTGGTTCTTTTAATCATGAAATTGCCTTTTGAACTCAATGGGAGTTTGAGTGAAGAATTCTGATGAGAGTATTTGAAGATAGTTAAAATTGTCTCTACGAAAAATTATAAGAGGTTATATTCTGGAAGGCCAGATTTTTTTTCTGTGAATATACCATGTTGTATAAAAAAATTTATGTAGCTAGGATCTTTAAAAGGAAAAGAGAAAGTCCCACTTAATAGCTTGCAGCAGCAGAAATGCATTTAAATATATTTATTAGTTTACAAATAGCCTTCTCAAGGTACCTCATTGCATTTTTTAAGTGAAATATTTTCAAAAATATCTGAAATGTAAAGTGAACTGCATCATAATTATGCTGAACTGTCTTGAAGTTTGAGCACCTCTGTATCATTATCTACTCCTGAAGACTATGGCTCCAAAACTTCAGCTTTGGATCACTGTGTCAAATCCCTCTTCTTTCTCTGACTTTTGCACTGCATTTGGAGTATTGTATAAAGCTATTATTGTGATAAATTGACTCTATTCAGGAGCTAAATGTCGATATTGATATCAATGATGCAAGAATTTTATCCCATGCTTACCATGGGATAACACTTTTAATGAAGATTGATCTATGCACACAAGACAAGGAAATGGAATAAGAAAGTCAATAGCTGTGAGAGCCCTAAAGGGCATGAGGAAGGCAATAGATAAATCACATTAAATTTTTGAAAACGTGTTTATATGGTTCTTGTACATATGTTTGCTCACTCTGCCACACAGAAACATTCTGATTATTATGCCAGGGAATAAGATATTGGAGTTATCTGATAGAATTTGATCAAGAAACTGTAAGCGTCCCTGTACCATCACCAAGCAGACTTTCAGATTTGACAAGAAGCTCTCCTTTTCAAATTACTAAGTTATTATAGGCAATAAAAATAATAAAAAAAAAAAGTTAAAAATAACATCATGATCAAATATGGGGGGAAAACATACTTCCTGGACAAAAAAAAGTACTTCATCTTACAAAATTAGAATAATTTTATTTGACAATCAGTTGTTTCTCTAAGAAATGAGATTTATTTCCCTGTACAACTTCCAATGAGTAAGGGCCATTTTTAGGATATGATCAATGCTAGCTTCCAGTGAATCATGTATGTCTTATTAAAACAACACAAATAGAATACAATTAAACCATCAAGCAGGGACTGCACTTTTCTGAGGGCTGAATGTATCTGGTAATATGTAGTAATGGGCACGCAAATAAAAATAAAAGAGAGTATAAATGCTTTCTTGAATAATTATATCACATACTGAGAATGTTTCAAGCTACGGTTCTTATGCAATTGGGAATCAAAAGAGCAGAGTTGTTGATAAGTGTAGCTGGAGTTAATGCGATTTCTATAAATGTAAAATAGTGCTGAGTTACATATATCAACTGTTATCTCTGCATAAATATTTCAAAATGTCAAAGAGTATACTAGTAATTCTCTAGAAGGAAAAACACTAAAATTCAGCATTGTAAAACCCCACATACTATCTGTATATATTTCACTAAGAATTACTTTAGAAATCTTGAACTACTGGTCTACCAGGCAAAGAACAGTTGTTGTGTGTACCCTGGAAAAAAAAAAATAATTCCTTCAGCTGAGTTATCAGCATTGTATCTAAGTCGTTATTGTATTCCTTATATCCCAGAAGAGAAGTTTAAGTTTCTGGTTGTGAACAAAGGAAAAGACCACAATCATATATAATAGATCACAAAACAAAACAAAGAAAGTACATTTAATTCGTTGAGGATAAGCAGAAATGACTAAAAATTTTAGAGATGTAGCATATCGTAATCCAATAACAACTGTTAACATTTATCATCAGTCATTCTTCATATAGGAAAACATATATGTCCTGCATGAGTTACCATCCATTAATCCATCAGACACAAATTTATACTGCATTACTCACCTGCTAAGATTATTAATCTCTAAGATTAATTTATATTTACTGTTTATTCTGCAATGTTCATAACAAATTTTATGAACCCAGAGATTCTGACAAATGATAACTATAATCAAAGCATGGTCTCACATTTTTTAAAAATGTTATTCTATATATTCATAACAATATTTAGACATTTACAGTCACAACACACAAAACTGATTATTAAAATGCTGAGAGTCAAATTTTTATCTGCTGCAAATAGCTAGTATTATAAGAAAAGTATAAATCCATTTGCCATACTTGGGGTTTTCTTTAAAGTAAACACTCAAAATGAAATATAGAGTAAGTCATTTAATGGTAATTTACGTATACAAGGTCAGTGCACTATAGTGGTCAAAGAAAGGCTCAAAGCTTGAGACATTTCTTTGCATACAGAAATACAAAGATATCCTTAAAGATTATTATATTTCATGACAAGAAGTATGACTGTGTTGAAAATTCTATCAGCTTTCTTTGACAGTCTAATAGCAAGAATTTTAACACACTGCTGCTAAAAACCAGTGAAGCATCATATTGCATTCAAGAAACAGCTAGATTCTAATTCTCTGTCTGGCTGAGAACAACTGAAAATATCTCAGCTGCTACACATTACTTTATTTTTCTCTGCATCCCATACAGAATAAATCAAGAAAAATAACATTAAAAATGGATTAATGAGAAAATATCCCCTTTTTTTTTCCAAAGTCCTGTGCTTTTTCTTTTTATAGTCTCACACATTAACTTACCCAACAGCATTGCACTCACTGCTAATGAAAAGAAAGCAGGCAGTACAAATCTTCTTAAGCCTCCCGTGGCAAGAAAACTATTACAGAATAAATAGAAGAAAGTCTCTGAAGCCTTTTCCTTGTCTGCTTGTTTTACAAAAAGCAGTAAGTATCACACTGAGAGGTGTCAAAGCTGAATAAACCACTAGCAATTGGGTTTATACCCTTTGGGTAGTTAGTCCTTCATAGATGATGATTCGACTTTGCCCCAAAAACAGTATGTGAGAAATAATGCAGAATCTACCTGAGGCTGTAGCCAAGCTTAAAACGTGGACAAAGAAACAGCATGTTTCTAAAGGTTTGCAAGGAATAGCTTGTCACAGGACATTAATTCAAGCAAGCTGCTGTTACATCAAACCAGCGCATCTAAATACAGTTAATCTGAAGATTTTCATATTGTGTTCTACAAGGCATTTGGCTGCAGCATATTGGAGCCCCTGAGTTTAGTGTCTCTGAAGAACAGGAGAGCTCTCTGCTCTTCCTTTTTACATTAAAATGCATATTTCGTGTTTAGAAAACCATGTGGTTTGGTGCGGATGTTTTGCCCAAGTTTTGCTGTGAGCTGTAATTGATATCTAATACAGCATATCTTAATCAAATTACTCTTCTTGGATTTGCTGTAAGTAAACTCAAATATAAAGGAGTTTTAAATAACAAAGTATAGAAAATTTTCTTCTAAAGCTGTAACAAACATTAGGGGGAGACTGCATTTTTCGTGAAAAAAAGCAAGAATAAAAGAGGTAAATCTGTATTTGTTTTATTCTTTTTCCCCATAATCTTGTATTCACTTTAGATAGCTTATAGAAAGACCTGACATGTGGAATTTGCATTTGTCTTTGACAATTTCCTACATAGAAATATTGAGCTATTTATGTTTTCTTGAACTGTGCAGCGACAATTTTTTTTAAAGCTTATGTATCAGTTGCAGTAAACAAGAACTTCCTTTGTGAATAACAGCACTTTAATATTAATTAAAATAGAGGACTGGTATATTCAAAATCAAAGTAAGTATGAATAACTATGAAAATGAATTAAAGTACAGCCTATGTATTATATATTAACTTGTTAATAATGAATTCTAATCTAATCATGGACTTTCATTTTTTCTTTTCAAAGGTACTCATATTTTGGTTGTATTTCATCATGATGTCATCTGAACCAAAGATAATATTGACAAGAACAATGCATTTCTTTTCCCCCAACGTATTTTAAAATATACAGAAAATGCCTCAGTGTTAGGTTGGTCACCCACCCTTCCTATTTGGGCTCCTTTCCCCATTCCATGACTCTCAGGTACTCATGTAATATTTTTATCCTTTTGTGTTGACAATAATAGTATTTGTCTGTGCAAATAATCATGACACTACTGACAATTTCCATTTCTGTTTGTTCTTTGGTATTTCTATGGAACAGGCCTGTGCCTTTACCTGTCATACTGCCTTACCATAAAAGTATGTACTGAATATTTAGAGAAGGAGCACAAGCAGAAATTGGGTCAAGCATGGATATTTTTATAATTTACAACTGATCTCTCTGTAGGGTTCTTTACAATAAGTCTCATCTTGAAAAGTGTTTATGTCATTCCTGAATCATTCATTTTCAGTTAATCATGTTACATATGACAAATCTCAGAACTTTAGAGGATTGAGTTTCTCTGATACATAGAGGCAAGAGAATTGCCTAGTTGATAGCCAAAACAAAAAAGAGGAATACTAGTCTGGTCCGAAAGAATACTATGGCAAGACATATCATTAATACTTACCTAAATGTTGTTCAAAATGTCTGCTGGTACGAGAATATTTTATGATGACAACAGATAGATTACAAACAGGAAACCCTTACACCATAAATCACAGCAAATTGAGTACCAGACAAAAAGTAATTAAATTTCAGTCATTATTTAATGTCTTTATAACAGAGTATGAGTGGCAGAGCTTATTGCAAAGGAAGTTGAACTGTGCTGCACTACAGTAGAACGTGCTAGGGAGCAGATTCCAGCACCTTTGTACTATTAAAATAACAATTTATTCTAAGCTTTACCAGTCACTTAATCCCTTCAAAGCAAGTCACTTGTGACCATATCTCCTTGGTGCTAGAATAACACAGTTTGCCCTTTCTATTGCTTTCTACATAACTCCTTGTGATGGGCAACCTCTCTACAGAACACGTATTCACTGGAGATATCTGATAACAAAAACATTGAAGGGAATATAGAAAGTAAGTCAATCATGCTAAGTATTCTAATATACTAAATATAATTAAATGTACAACATATTGTACTCCAAAAGTTTTTAAGGGAATAAAACAACAATCTAAAATGCAGAGAAAATGTATTTAGAAATAAAACTTTTGTCACTGATTTATACCACTGAGCTGGATTTAATTTGGATTAAGTTTGAGTTTGAAAATGAAAGAAATTTTAGGTTATATTCTTCCTCAGTGCAAACAACAATATGGGATATAGCACGAGGAGTGTGGAGTCCTTCTAAGAATACTCTACCCAATGGAATAGGGCATGAAAAAAATAAGAAGGTCTTTTTACTAGGACTTAAAAAAAAAATAAAAATCCATGAATTTTATGTTTTCTAACCCAGTCCTGAGGACATCTGGATGAAAGAATAATCTAATTCATACAGCTTTTCTGTGCAATCTTCCTGTATCTAATTCATTATCTGCTAGTTTCCTGAAAGTAGCACAGGGACACTCCAAAGAAGACTCATTCATTTTCAGAAACCTACATCTCCATGTGCTTAGTGGACATGATACTCCCTTTGTAGTAGGAAAAGTCTTCTGTGGACATTAGCATTAAACCCCAACTGGGCTGCTGTTTGGGAAAGAATCCGTAAGGACTCTGGAGGAAAGAAAAAAAGAAAGGACAAGAACAAAGAACAGAAAAAATAGATAAAATGGTTTTCATTATTATTACAATGAGCCCCCGTGTATTTGCGGTCTGGTATTTGCGAGCTTCAGTATTTGTGGGTGATTTTTCCGTGAGTTCTGCAACCTCGGAGCATGCTCAGAACGTACTGGGACCACAGTCAGTCTTGCCACTCGCGCTGAAAGCACAGCTGGCCCTGCCCCCCCCCATCCCGCATCACACTCAATGTATAAAAATTTCCAAAGAAGAATGACAGGAGGTACCTTCAGAGTAATTGTGTGCCTTCCGAAGTAGTTATGCGTGACACATTCCTGCTCTCCTGGAGATGGCAGAACACTTGCTTGCCCATGGGAACTGATGAATGAATTCCCCGTTGATTTGCTTATGTGTGTGACTTTTACTTTACCTAGTAAACCTTATTTATCTGATCTCATGATTTTTCCTACTGATTTTCTTCTGATTCTCTCCCCCATTATACCATAGGGGAGTGAGTGAGCAGCTGTGTGGTGCTTACTTGGCCCTTGGGATTAAAACGCAGTATTTTACAAGATGTTTGCAGTACAGTTAAGTTAGCAGCTTACAGGTAATTAATAAGTGTGTAAATTTTGTTTGCATTTCTATGAACGTTGTTTTAGTATAAACATGCGGAACTTATTTGACTTAAATCCAGATATTGAAATTCATTATTCTTGTCAGTAGATGTTATCACATGCTTAGATTTACTTTTCAGATCTTTGAGCTTTCAGATCAGTTTCACAGTTAGTGCACAGACTCTCTGTAACCCTAAGAAGGTATATAACATTCCTTCAGCATTACAGTTACCCCTCGATACTTTGCGGGTCATCATTTGCATCTTCAGTACATCGTGGTGGCTTTTATCCCGCAGCTTTACCTTATTTACCCNAGCATCCAAATCTTTCAGCTTACATCTTATACTCAAAATTAACATAAAAAAAATAAAACCTATTTGCTTGCTAAAGCGGCTATGTAGATGGAGCTCGTAAAGATGGCATATCTTTTTCTCAATTCCAAAAACTCTTATGTATAGTTTGGCCTAACATTTGCACTGATATTCTCCATGTTTTTTCATTCTTGGAAGATGGTGACTTTTTTAAAGTTTCAGAAAAGACACATCAATCACTTCCAATCACAAGAGTTGTTACTTTACTGAAATAATTTGACTATTTCTTGCCTCAAACTGTATCTACTTCCTTGCATTCTGATTGAATATACATGTCTGATTTACAGAAGTTAATTTTTAAATAACTGCATAATGTGCTATTCCTTTTACTGTGATTGCCTAAAACCTATCATTAGCCAATCAAAGAGCAAGGATCTGCACAATCACTCTGGGATATTTTTCAGTAACTGCTCTGTGAATATGCAATTTTCCTCCAATATGCAAATGCCACAAACATATTCCTAGGGTTCTAATTTGACCTGTGGTTCAGAATTTTAAAGTTTTTATCCATGGTTCACAGCATCACAGTATTAGCAAGGTTGGAAGAGACCTTGGAGATCATCGAGTCCAACCTGCACCCAACACGCAACCCATTGTCTAAACCAACGCACTAATAGCCTCATCGAGCCTACTCTTAAACACCTCCAGGGATGGTGACTCCACCACCTCCCTGGGCAGACCATTCAGATGAGTGATCACTCTCTCTGTGAAAAACCGCTTCCTAACATTCAGTCTAAACCTCCCCTGGCGTAGCTTAAGGCCATGTCCTCTCATTCTGGTGTCGTCAGCCTGAGACAAGTGATCCTCCATCCAAACTTTCTTATTCCACAAAAATCTAAAAGCTTTAGAAAATGAAAAATGGAAAAATAATGGGGGGAAAAAAACTGAAATAAAACATAAAAAGGGGCTTCCATGCACAAACATTAGAAGACTCTACTTGAAGAACTCTAAANGGAACTTATTTGACTTAAATCCAGATATTGAAATTCATTATTCTTGTCAGTAGATGTTATCACATGCTTAGATTTACTTTTCAGATCTTTGAGCTTTCAGATCAGTTTCACAGTTAGTGCACAGACTCTCTGTAACCCTAAGAAGGTATATAACATTCCTTCAGCATTACAGTTACCCCTCGATACTTTGCGGGTCATCATTTGCATCTTCAGTACATCGTGGTGGCTTTTATCCCGCAGCTTTACCTTATTTACCCGATTTACTGTATTTACCATATTTACCGCTACTTTACAGATTTCGCTTGTTGCGGCATCTTTCTGGAACCGACCCCCTGGGAAATTCGAGGGATTACTGTATATCTAAAATTGCATCAGATTTCTGGAGTCTGTTAGATCAGTCCTGTCCTATGCAAATATCAGAATGGATATTAAGTCTAGCACCTACATTTAACACAGTGCAAACCATGCTTAGCCTTATGCATTTAATAAAATGGTGAGATTCTTTGTCTCTAGTCTACATACTAGTAGGTTTCTATTATTCACCTATTATATTATATATATATATATNGCTCTGTGAATATGCAATTTTCCTCCAATATGCAAATGCCACAAACATATTCCTAGGGTTCTAATTTGACCTGTGGTTCAGAATTTTAAAGTTTTTATCCATGGTTCACAGCATCACAGTATTAGCAAGGTTGGAAGAGACCTTGGAGATCATCGAGTCCAACCTGCACCCAACACGCAACCCATTGTCTAAACCAACGCACTAATAGCCTCATCGAGCCTACTCTTAAACACCTCCAGGGATGGTGACTCCACCACCTCCCTGGGCAGACCATTCAGATGAGTGATCACTCTCTCTGTGAAAAACCGCTTCCTAACATTCAGTCTAAACCTCCCCTGGCGTAGCTTAAGGCCATGTCCTCTCATTCTGGTGTCGTCAGCCTGAGACAAGTGATCCTCCATCCAAACTTTCTTATTCCACAAAAATCTAAAAGCTTTAGAAAATGAAAAATGGAAAAATAATGGGGGGAAAAAAACTGAAATAAAACATAAAAAGGGGCTTCCATGCACAAACATTAGAAGACTCTACTTGAAGAACTCTAAATTCAGGCTCTCAGTTTCAATGAATTACCACCATGGTGCCTGCGTAACAACCACTAGCATATGTGAAAGAACAGAACATACCTTAATCCCTCCTAATGCTGATTCTCTTAACAGAAACAAACAAATTAAGTCTATATAGAAGCATATTTTTAAACCATGTGAAGTGTCCTTCAGCTCCAAAATGTATGTAGACTTCACCAATGACTTTAACAAAAAGATTGATATATCTTTTCCTTCTTTGCCCTCTGCAAACTGACCTAAAGCAACTGCCATACAATGTTGACTTATTGTATTATTTTACCAGAATATGAGTGTGCAGTACCAGTTTACTTGTTATTTCTATCTAGTAGAAAGAATATCTCTAATGTTATTCTATTAATCACTATCAGTTTTTGCCACAAGCATGGATACCAACTAGAAGTTAAAAGCAATATTATTTCGGTATTGGGCCACTATATGAATTTGATAAAAATTCCAAACTCTTTTGAGAGCAAATATTTTACTGAAGCATAAATAATGTCACATATTTATGTAGAGTGTATAATTTAACATTTTTCTAAGTATATGTTAAAACTATTGGACAGGTTCTTTGATACAATAAGGGAAGAAATAGATAGGAAACTCTGACTATTAATACCTGTGTTTTTGCCTACAGGGAAAAAGCTGCTACGACACATAGATTAACAACTCCAGATCTCCTGGGAATTTTACAACTAGTTGCTGGTATATAGAGTGAAAAACAACATTAACAATTGAAAATGTGTGAAAGTGAGCATTTTCATATAAGGCCATAAGCATATGTGGTACTCTTTATAGGGAAATACCATGGAAACTTAGAGTACTGTAGTTACTGTTTCCAAACACACAATAACCATGTCATTTCACAAGGAGAAGATCCAAACTGAAATAGTTTTATAAATATTACTACTTTTAAAATACAGTGAACCCCTGTTACTCATGGGCTGTCGGGTCTGGTCCGCCTCCCGCGAGTTGTGAAATCCGCAAAGATAGCGAACACACTATGTAGTTGAGTATGCCACGCCCCCTCCCCTAATAAGGTCGGGAAGAGGGTGGGTCCTGGGAGCGGGGCTTGTTTGAGATGTCTGGCTGTGCTCCACCGAGG
>WEKX01018107.1:0-13284 GCA_013390025.1 Pitta sordida | reverse complement strand
GCGAGCGCTGTTGCTGCAAGCCGCAGCAAACGAGCGGGACAGGGTTGGGGCGGAGGTGTGGCGCGAGCCGCGGCAAGCGAGCAGGCGGGATGGGGGTGAGTGTCGGTGCTGCGAGCCGCGGCAAGCGAGTGGGACGGGGATGGGATCGGGTCGGGAGTGCGACGTGAGCCGCGGCAAGCGAGCGGTACAGGGACGAGGCGGGGGTGCGCCGCGAGCCCTGCAAGTTGGGCGGGGGGAGCGGAGACGGGGCTGGCTGTGTGAGCAGGGAGGCAGGGGGAGGGAGGGGCAGAGCCAGCACTGCGAGTGGCGGAGCTGGGGGCTGATCAGACTGAGGTCGCAGTAGGTTCTGTGTACGTGCCGAAGTCACACATCTCGCAGAAAAATCACACGCAAATACTGAAACTTGCAAATAATGGACCACGAATACACGGGGGCTCACTTTAAAACTAATGAAAAGCACATTCCTGGGTTTAGAGGATATTCTGCTTTTAGAACTAAGAACAGGAACAATCTATTATTCGCGAGAGCCATAAACACTGACAAATGTGATAGAACTTTTGATCCTAATATAACAACACACAGATAAATTCATTCTAGCAGGAAAAAATACATCTGCTTACACTCCAGGTGAGCACTAAGTCCAGGTGAAACACTTACAAGAACCCCCAAATCTGAGGAGAAATTCCTGAGATAAATTCAAATTTTCTGATTATGAATGTAATAATTATGAATGTAATAATTAATTATGAAATTACAGCTCAACCCGAATGCATGTCATCTTGGGAGAAGACAGAGAGGGACTCAGCAGCATATTATAACATATATGTAGACAGGTTCATTGTTCCAAAACAAGACTTTAGAGATACTTCAATTTGAAAGAAGTCTTAACACATTTGAAGGGGGGTCATTAATAATATTTAATAACCATCTCATAATTTACCAACCATTGAAAATGAAAGGAGAAGGTTCTGACTTATGTGCAGAGTAGAACCAACTGCTAGAAAGTTCCAAAGTTATTTTTATTCTTCCCCAACTGAAACATTACTAAAGCTTCTGGCTACAGCGGGGCTGGAATACTCATGGATTTTCTATGGTATGTATTTTGGAATCTAATCCAAAGACTAATTTGGAGCCAAACCTTTATATTCTGATTTTTTTTCTATGAAATGGAATGTATGTCTTTCATCCAGTTCTGCTTGCCTTGGCACAAAATATCACTGATCATCATACAAGAGTGAAGTGTTAAAAGTCAAGGTAAACAGGCAGTCCTATTATTTAAATACTTGCACTTTTAACCTGCTGAAATACACAAGTACTTACTGAGGTTTAAAATGAAAAAAAGAAACAAATGTGGAGTTTTTCATTGGTTTGGGTTTTTTTAACCCAATGAAGAAATAGATAGGAAACTCTGACTATTAATACCAGTGTTTTTGCCTACAGGGAAAAGTGTGGAGTTTTTCATTGGTTTGGGTTTTTTTAACCAGGAAATCTATTTAACAGTTACACTTGCACCAGATGCAGTTATAATTCATCATGTCTTAAGTTTCTCGAGAAAGGAACTATTTACTGTGCTGATGTTTTTATGTTTAAAACACCACTTTTTCAGTGTTTCTGCAAGATACAACACAACTTTTACACGCTTTTGTCTATGACTTAAGTTTCATCTGGTTTTCTAGTGAAAATATGATTTAAATATTATCTGACATTGAGCAGAAATGGAAGAAAACTTGTTTCAAGTCCCCCAATCTCAGAAGGATTCGCACACAGTGTCAGAGGTTGACTAATATCATAGTTAAAATACTTTCAGTTGTTAAAAACCATTCTGGTACAGTTAAAACCCTAACACAGGAAAAAACCTGTTTTTCAGAATGATACTTATTAACATTTTAAAGAGGAAGAATTGCAAAAATGTCACAAGTTTAAAATCTTTTGAGGAAAAGGTCTTACTACTTATGGTGGTGACTAAATAAAAAGAGAGGAAAAATTTGTTCAGTTTTGGGCTCCTCACTACAAGAAAGACATTGAGGTACTGAAATGTGTCCGAAGAAGGGCAATACAGCTGGTGAGAGTCTACTGGAGAAGTCTTATGAGGAGTGTTTGAAGGAGCTGGGGTCATTTAATCTGAAGAAAAGGAGCCTCACTGGGGACCTCATTGCTCTGTCAAGCCTTGGAACAAGGCTTGGAACAAAATTCTTGGGAGAATTTTCCTCTTAGTCACTGCAAGTGGGCAAGTACTCAATACAAAATGAAGAAAATGTTGCAGCACATAATACAAGAACATAAGTAACATTTAGGTCAAATGCAAATAAAACTCAAGAGTATAAAGAATATTATTCTTTTCCCTAGTAAACATCTGAAGTAAATTTTCTTCATTTTAAGGCAAGCGGAACATAGCAGAGGAAGTGACCTCTTGTTCTGGCAATGACATTACATCAGAGGTCCTTTCTATTATATTATCTGTGGTCATCTATACTGTTCCATAACCTCATCTGGTCCACAAGATTAACGGCAGTCTAACTAATTCATCCCATTGCATCCTAAAGCCAGATTCAATCTGAACTTGAGTTCATAGACTGTAAAATTACTTTTGTGTTTTTAATATAAATGGAAACATTAAACCGTCTTGTATTTTTGTCTCCTCCACCAGATTTGTTTATATATAAATATTTTATATTTAATTATATATGTATATTGTCTGTGTTGCAAAATTATTGCATATTAAAGTGCTTTCCTTCTTTTAGCTTCATTATTGCCTTCGCTACTATTGTTTATTGTTTAAATAAAAATGAGTATCTCTCCCCTTTTCTGGCTCAGCTCTTGTCACTCCTTGTGATGAAATCTGTAAAACTATTTTAACAGGAACATGTTATTGCTCCCACTGATACAAGGAAAAGCATTTACTAGTTTAGTTAGAACACCACAAATGACCAGTCAGATATCTGATGAAATTACCTTCAGATTTTTATCTTTTCATTTTCATTTCTAATTCAAAATGATTTGTAGAGGTTAAGTTCTGAAATAATAACAAATGTACTACAATTTACCGCTCTGCACTATGCTGTAATTCTCTCTGAGCATATGCCATCTAAAAATTATTCTCTTGGGTTTAATTTTTTTTAAAAGATGAGAAATATTCTCCTTCCTCTCAACCCCCACCATCAGTGCCACAAATATTCTAACACCTCTTATATAAAAATTTCCTATTCACCTATTTCAACATGGTAAGTCTATTGGAATATGATTTTCAGATCATGCAGGTTTATCTGCAAAACAAAAGTAAAAACAAGACTCTATCCTCTTCTTTGGTGAAGAGTTCTTCAAGGTGCAATCAGGAGTTCAAAAAGCTGCAGAAAGCTCATAATCTTGCAGGACTGAATCTGCAACATGACAGAAAAGTACAAAAGACTTGACTGTGCATTAGATTCTTCCCTCTAAGAAGCTTGTTTAGGACTTTGACTGCAATTACTATGTATATTGTTGGGCCATGAAATGCCTTTAATCAAAGCGGTAGGTCTCCTGGGAACGAGTCTATAAACAAAGTCAGTCTCTGTCCTCAACAGACACAAATTATATTCTACGATTTGAGGCACAACATTAACAAGACAAGGAGTGAGAGAAGTATGATAGTATGGGAATGGAAAGAACCAAACTAACTGTAATTGTCTATAATAAAAATACAAATACATGTTCATTTTGATGGCTTTCAACTTCTTGAATGTTCAACTCTTCTTTTAAAAAAAACTCTTCATATAAACAAGCCTGCTTATCTCTCATAGGCTCTTCAATTTAGGCATCTCCTTGGTAGTCAGTAGTGGGGCAAGCACTGTGTGTTGGGACAGGGCAGCAATGGGATGTGCCCACAAGTTAAGGTTTCCCAGGCTCCAAGAGCACTGACCACCCCTTCCCGGCCGCAGTGCCAGAGCTTCCCCACCACGGTGGCAGTGCAAATATGCATGGTGATTTTTGAAGAATTTAAATTATCAACTGGTTTGCATGTTTGGGGTTTTTTTAAAGCAAGGACACCATGCACTTCTTTCTACGATTACACAAGGGAACCTGCTTTGCATTTCATTACTCTAACATACAGTATGATTTGAGGTTGTGCAAGGCTTCAGTATCAATATAATCTCAAAAATATTTCAAACAAAATTGTAAATCAGCCCTGGTTTTGAAAGAAATTATTTCCATCCATTTCAAAGACATAAATTGCTGCATATATTAGCTATTGACTTTTGTAGATGATTAAAACTGTCACTTCGGTTACAATAAATATCACTTTTCACCCACCACAAAACGACAGTAAAAATTACTGCAATAATTTCAGAAAAAATACTTACTTCTGC
This sequence comes from Pitta sordida, assembly GCA_013390025.1. Taxonomy (NCBI): domain Eukaryota; kingdom Metazoa; phylum Chordata; class Aves; order Passeriformes; family Pittidae; genus Pitta; species Pitta sordida. The sequence goes on along the minus strand of WEKX01018107.1, from coordinate 8,941 downwards.
CTTTACAGTGCAATTGTCAACAAGACCATCGTAATACTATACAGCCATAAATTCTGAAAACGTCTGCATTCACATATGAAACATGAACCTCTTTCACTAAGTGGTTTTAAACATCTTTTTTTTGTATGACATCTAATCTGCAGATTTTCCATATCTCTGTGGGCCTACTTTTCTCTTAGAATATTTTCCTACCTATGCTGACTGTGACTCCTGATTTACCTTGTTTACTAAAATATATTTGTATTATTAACCTTCATCTCAAAAGATTTCCATGCAGAAGAGTTTGCAGTTCTGAGATATTTAAACTGGAATGATTACAGGAAAGCCTTACTTTAACTTTTGCATACTGGTAGCTGAAAGTTTTCAGAGCTAAATAAACTATTTCAGCCTTCCCAGAAAATCATCATCTCATGTCTAAAGCCTTCTTAGAACAAGAAATTGTCAAGGATGTCTCATCTCTAGTTTTCTTGCTTTTCAATTTTATTCCTCTATTTTCCCCTTATTTTCTAAACCTGTGCTGTAAATTTTGATAAGATTAGGCCACAACTTCTTAAATGAAGAGGCACAGCAAAAGAAAAAAAAAAAAAGCTATTCTCCCTAAAACAGGTGAAAAGTGCACAAGATTAAAGAAATATTAAACATTTTTCAGAGTTTTAGCACACAATTATGAGAAATTAGTATCTCTTTAAAACTCTTTCTCAAAATAAACAAGGTATTTAATTCACTCTCTCAATTCGTTCCCTCCTTCTATCACATAGCTGAGGGTTTTTCATTTTGGTTATGCACCTTAAAGAAAAATTACATGTATTCCACTTCCTAATCCCTACAGTTAATCAATTGTCTGGCAATTTGGTGATAAGTATTTAAGTGGCGTGAATTATAATGATAATAATCTCATTTTATGTATTCTCAATCATGAATTCTCTCTAAATTATGATGGAAAAATATTAGTCCTGAATTTCAGGAGTAATGTGACTTTAGAAAATAATTTTGGTAAACAGAACACTCAGTTCTTCCTAAGAAATCATTCCATCTTAATACAGTCTTACCTCTATATTCATGGGTCACGAGTCTCCCATAGGTTTCTCAAACCTCCCAAACTGTGAATTAGGTTCACAGCAAAAAACCCCACACAAATATGTGAATACGGGAAACTAAAACCGTAAATATTCAAGCACTGCGCATGCGTTGACTGGGAGACTCCACAAATACTATTTGCTGATTAAGGGACCACGAAACAGTGAAGCCACTAATCAGAAGGCGTGAATGATCAAGGTATTATTGTTGTCGTTCTCTAGCCATAAGCAGAAGTTCAGCCCCTCAGTAGAGCTTTTACAGCTCACAAAGCTGTTATCAGAAGGTATGACACTGCACACACCTGGAAATCCAAGCTAAAGCTATGACAAAACTTCCACAATATGTTAACACGGCTGCTTAGATCTTTTTTTTCCACAATGGATAAAACCACAGTCTTTGCCTTCAGCAAGAACTCCTTTTCTATCACTTCCTGATGTGCTGCCAATTGGTGTACCTTCAAATGCATATTTATTGATTTGTCCTCATTCAATCTTTGAATCATGTTTATAGGAGGGATATGACTTTTAAAACAGCCTAACCGTGACCTCAGCAGCCACAGAGGAAATTATTTTTCCAAGATCTGCGATCACATTATTATGCAAAAACAATTTTGACAAACAGTAAATCAGTTTCATTAATGTGAGTTATCATGGATCTTTGAGTCATTCATTCAACTCCCCCATTCAACTGCTCCATGTTTTTTGGAAATATCCCCAGTGTTTTTGATCTCTGAACAGCAATGAAAAGCATTTCAAAAGTGTCTGACTATTAACTCAATGCAGAAATACTCTGACTTCCAGAGAAAAGCTCTGCCTTTGCTTGAACATGGATCAGTTATGGCTTTCAGATCAAATATTCTGATATCTTTCATGGCTCTTTTGTCAGTAAATAAATGTGAACATTGTAATGGTCTACTCCTTTCCATGATCTGGATAGAAAACTAAGCTCAACTAAAGAGCAGGAAGATGTTTAAGGCAGGACCGGTTGTACTTTTTACCTCCCTTTCCCCACAGTCCACACCAGACCCCACAGCACTGGGCTGCTGTGGTGCACATTCAGCTTCACCAAACACGTAGTTGACCTTTTTCTCATAAGCTTGCCTGGTTTCTTGCAAGTAAAACTTCATGTTATGCTTATCGAGGTCTCTCGTGTCAAATACATATAATTTCAACATGTCATTAAAATGCAAAAAAATCCTTATTGAAAGCATGACATTTTAAATTAAACTTCAATAATATACTACAATTTCTTCTTTTTTCCTAGTGCTTTGTTCTTTTTTAAAACAGCATAGGTATTTTTAAGAAGTTGTCATAGAAACCAGGGTATATAAGTGCTGGGGCTCTTCTTCAACTTGGAAATATAATAACAATACTCCTTATTCTATGACATAGGAACAAAGTTTTAAGTTTTTCATTACAAAATATATGTCAATAAAATATGGGATATGTGCATGCATGTAAATATAGATGCATGCATATACCAAAAAATGTGGTGTGATACATCACATCACGTCAGCTTTAAAAGTACTGACATTCACATCACACATCCTATGGGCCACTCGTACATCAACAGATTTAGCAAATACGTATACAGATTTACATCCAAAATGAATACTTTACAAGACAGAGAAACACAAGTGGTCCTACGGAAAGAGCTACTTTTTTTCATATCCTATGAGTAAATTTGGTACCTACAATAATTTCTGCACTGATTGAGATAGGCATAATGGTGGAAATATGAATCTCAAAGTACCAGAATGAATGTTATTTAATCATGCGGAGGAAAAATTTTATATCTCTTTCCTACCCTGTGTTTTACCCTGGTTTTAATATGTTAGTGGTATATCACTATATTTCAGCTTATTTCATTTGTTTCCTGAGAATGTTTGCTCCAGGAGTACTGCCTGCTTTACACTGTGAAACTACATACATACTCTATTACATACCATTCTGATGTTTTCCCTAAGAAAAAAAAATGCAACAAAGAATACAAACCTCATAGTTTTATAAAAGGTTTCCTATTCTGGACCATACTTCAGCACAGCCCTTAACTAGTGCAAGAATTCAAATATCATTCCAGTAGCATCAAAGCATATTAGTTCAGTCATTTCCTAGTCTTTAGAGTGTTTAATTTCATGAGCTCAGCACTGCATGTGTCATATCCTTTCTAATCTAAATGGGAGTAACAGCCAAGCATAGGATGGAAGACAGCAAGTTAAAAACATGCTTGCTGGACACAATACAAACAAGGTAGTCATCAACAGATGAATGGCTTGGGTTTTAACATATGACATCTATTTTCAATGAATCCGTTTGGTTTTTTGGTTTGGTTTTTTTTTTTTAAGAAAAAATATTTGTTGCTTTATAAAATATAAAAATAGACAAAAATATTAAATAGAATATTTCTGTTTCCAACTTGTAATAAAAGAGATTTAACCTCCAGTGCAGTCATGATACATTGTTTTCCACAGTTTTCAACAGTGAATCATATCCAAATTGTTCCCAGGAGCACACTGAATATTCTTCAAGCTTTGATTTATTCTCACTGGTAACTATTATAATTTATGATAGATTCCATTTTGTCTATCCATGCTTATAAAAACAAGCACACGTAAGCAAAAAAACATCCAGGAAGACAGAACATCGCAGTGGGAAAACAATTTGGAAAAGACAGTTACTTTATAATGGCTAAACTCTGTGAAGGAATGGACGGAACAATATTACAGGAAGAAAAAGAAGTATACAAGTATTACAGTTACTATTCAAGTCATCATTTTTGTCTGTCCTAAGGTCTAGTGATACCACTTAGTGGAAATCTTCAACTGGAAAGCCTGAAAATGCTTCAAACAAGGCAGCTGTAAAATGAGTTGTAGCGTGTTCTGACTATCCTCTGGGAGCTTGCAAACACCAAATATCTCACTCTCCTGAGCTACTAATTGTCAAAGCACACTACTATATCCTGTAAATAAGAGAGGTAGTTTGTATCATAACAAGGTGCTCCCTGTTTAAATCCTATTATGCAGTGAATGACACTGGTAAGTGGAACAAAAACCATAATTTTACTATAAAAAAACAGTACAACTAGATAATTACAGCAATTGAAAAACTTCTAATGATAAGATCTGTTTGTGATTAATTTATTTAATGTATGCAAAATATAGTGACTGGCATTTATGACAGTGGAACTGCTGCCCTGGGAAGCATTCATTACGTGTGCTGCCACAACCCACATGTTTAGAATTTCAAAGGCTGCTTCCCAGGGACCGTGGCTGTAGCTGGGTTCAAAACTTTCACAAAAACACGCCACACCACACCACACAGTTAAACTAAGAGGAGTGGAAGTTTTTTGTACACACTGATTAAAAGCAGTCACTTGCCTTCTTTGGCGACAGAACAGCCCAGTTGTGTTGCCGAGGCAACATAGCTGCCAGTTGAGTCCACTGGCAGCAGCTGCACTGGCTCCGTAACCCTACCTAACCAACGATAACCCTAAGGCAGGCCCCAGAGTGCCTACGGCAGCTGCTGCTCACACCCGCACCATCCCAGGAGCGGCAGGGCCAGGGCTAGTGAGGTGTAGCCCAGCTGAGAGTCTCCTCCCTGGCGTAGCCCACAGCTCGAGCTCCTGCCACTTGCGAGGCAGTGGGAATGGGCGGTCAGGCTACCCACTGAGCCCCGAGAACCATGAGCCCCACACTCCTCAGGTTCAAACAGTTTGCCTGTTTTTCCCATACCCCCATCTGCCTGATACAACGTGAAAACAGTCTATGAACTGCCTGCTTTCCACCTGGACGGACGCACAACCCCACGGTGGGTTCTCAGCCCACTGCCACTGCACAGAGGTTTGGCAGAGCCCTGCAGTCAGTCAGAAGCCCGGCACCGCTGCCACCACTGCCATAGGGAGTCTCCCACCGATTCCCTGAAACTCCCTGCCAGGAAGGGGCAAAAGGCATTTACCTCACTCGTCTGAGGCACTACAGAGTTAGAGACTGCGCAGCACTGCCAGGACCGTCCTCTAGAGCTCATTAGCAGAGGAGGCATGACTACAGGCAGGGCCTAATTTAATATTCAGGGCATTAGGTGTCGTTACAGATTTCATGACTTGCATGGCCTGGCCAGACCCATACTCCTGTGAGATCTGGGGGCTCACTGTATATATATGTATATGTAAAGATAATTTCATGAAGACTTAAAAACTAGGAATTTCATGGTCTGGTTTAGAACTAATCTTAAAATACATTAAAATGTATTGTGAACTACATTTAAACAGATTTCTGCCAATAAGAAAGAAACACTAATTCATAGCAGAAGGCATATGCAAGACTGAGTTTGTCCATGAACATGAGGTGGGACAAGAGGTTCTTAATAGTATTTACCAAAGGCAAACTAGAAAAATCTTTAAAAAATGTTTCAATTTAAAGTATTTTCTTTAAATCAGCCAGATGGATAGAGAGATAGAAAATACAGAAAAATAGATGAAAGAATAATGATTATTGTGCTCCGTATGGATTGTCTTCAATCTGTCAGTGCATGAATACATTAAGTCTCTGCCTCAACACTATGTGTGATGTCTTCATGTGACTTGCACATGTGAAAGCATGCCTTCATATATGACTGAATTGAAGCTATCTGACAGCAATTCATCCCATACAGTTAACCCTTCTTTCGTAATTCCTAGTACTTGACAGTGCCATAAACACTACAGCACAGGTCGCCACCAACATCTGACTCTCTTTATTCTACCTGCTAACACAATGTTAATAATTGTAGAATCCTAAAATTGTTTGTTGGAAATGACTTCTAAAATCATTGAGGAAAGTCCACCACTAAATCACCATCTCAAGTGCCACATCTACACATCTATTAAATACCTCCATGAATGGTGACTCCACCAATTTCCTGGGCCTCCTGAAAGGGGTTAACAATCCTTTCAATGGAGAATTTTTTTCAAATACATGTATTCAGTCTAAAAATCTTCCTAGGTGTAACTTAAGGTAATTTCCTTTTATCCTGTTGCTTCTTACTTGGGAGAAGAGACTGACATCTCATCAACACAGTTTAAGCAAATGCCTGTTCCACACCTGTGAGCACAGTGCTTTCCTTGGCTAATTGCCAAAGGACAGAAGCATTATCTCCTTACTACACAAGTTTCTTTCTGATATCCTGCAGGAAATGTCACCTGCCAGTTCACTTTCTGTTCTGACTTACTAGGGTATTAAACCTCCAACTGAACAAGGCTTTGAAAGGACCTCCAAAACTGGAATAAAATTGCCAGAGGAATGTAATCTCTCCACCAGGTCCCTGGGCTGAAGTGAAAAGATGAGGAACAAATTTAGGCACGCAATTTATTCTATCAACAAAGGAAGAACTCCTCATCCAAAACTGCAGTTAGCACACCTTCCAACACTAAACAGATCAAAGCAGCTGTAACAAAGCAGCAGTAACAAAGGGACAGACCACTGTACAAACACAAGAAAACTTCCCAGTGTAGAAAAAATAAATTTTAATGGATGAAAGAAAATTTTCCACTTTTTCTCTTCTGAATATCAGTTACACTTCTTAGTCATCCAGAAAGAAAGAAATCAAGAAAACTTATGATCAAGCTTTGGCATTCCTGAATTATTATGGAACAATGTCCTAAGAAGACAGACAGACCAGAGAGAAAAGGGACAGTTAGAAAAGGGAAATCAACTGGAATATTAGTCCATGATCTAATGTTTGAAACATTTTGGACTTGATTTAACCTCTTTTTACCTTCATGTCTCTTGCAAAATTATTCAGGTTTCACTACGACAGAGGCAAATCTACTCTGTCTTCAGTAGCCTGAGAATTGTTTTTTTATTGTAGCCTGTGGATCAGTGGCAGCCCACAGATGAAATGCACAAGGAAAGCAGTAACTCCTATGAGTTCAAGTTTTTAAACTTTGAGGCAAATAAATGGCCTGTGATTTTCAAGAAGATGAAGACAAGATCTAAATATTCACTTGGTATGCAAGTATAGATATTAACTTCAAATCATGTAAAGAGATCACAAATTTTTTGCCTCTTTCCTCAACTTTGCTGGGATAAATAAAAAAATCTTCTGACAATACAGTCGGGTCTCCTATATCGTGCACCTGCAGTCTTAATTTTGACCCGCGTATCCTGACTTCCGCGTTGAATGGCGGCCGCGCCGCCGCCACCGCCCGTGCCCCTCCCTCAGCCACCACCACCATCACCCATGCCCCCCCTGCCACCCGTGCTGTTCCAGCTGCTGCCCGCACCCCTACCACCACCCATTCCGCTCTCTGGGCCGCATGCCAGGTCACGGATGTGCAATTGTGAAACGGGTCTCCTACATTGCTAAAAAATCATGCCGCTAAGATCTGAAGCTGCAATACGAGGGGCGCAGAGTGCAAGAGGGCCAACTGTATTTACTTAATTAATTGACGTGAAAAAACAGCATCTAGGAATGAAAGACTGGTTTTAAAAGCAGATTTTTTGACAGCCTGCAGAAAAGACACAAAAAACTATCCTACCCATAGAAGAGAAGCATTATGAGAAGAGTAAATTAGTTGCACAGGGTTTCTATTTTGAAAACATAAAAAAGCAGGTAAGATTTTCCTAGCTTCTGTAAATAAGGGATGCCTCTCATTTGTACATTTATATACATAAATATATGAATATGTAGACAGACGCACATTAAATATAGATATGTATTTTGAATATGCACAAAATATCTAACTGAAAAAGAAATAATAGTTTAAAATATTTTGTATCTAAAATATGAGAGAAAAAGGTTTTTAATATTCACTCATTCATCTTGACACATACATTGATCACCAGAGAACCTGATAGACTGTAACAAGCATCATGTGATCCAATGGTGATAATGAAACCTGGTATTGGAGGCACCAACTGCAAGAAACTGTTATGCCACATGGAATACTCTATTATCTTCCTTTTTTTTTTTCACTAGAAAGTACCTTGACAACAAAGAAACTGATCCTGATTATAAATAAAATATTAAAACCTAAAGAATTATTTTTCAGAAGTATATTTCAATGTCAAGTTGCACTTGATATTTCCACCTGTTTCATTGTATTTTCTGTTGGAACTGTAGCTGTTGATCATTAACACTTTTATCACGAGAAAGGCACAGACTCACACTTGTGTCTTTCAAATTCATTGACCTGGATTTAAATTATCATAACTTAGTTTACTAAAACCAACACTTTTTTGTTACTGATTTTATTCTATTTGCTTTTAGAATTTTAATCACAATTTCTGTTCAGCTGCACCTCATTACACTGAAAATAAAACAATACCTCTGAAGCACTATCATACAGCTTGTTTAAAAAATGCAAATGGAATCATAAGCTCCCAGGATTTACAGTATTTCCAACTTTCTGTTATTCTCACCCAAGATATTATAGTAAATGTCTTATTGGTAAGGATTTTACAAGGAGTATCTTAAAAAGTTTGACACAAAAAAGTTATCTAGAACACATAAGTATTTCTAGCTCAGTAACAAATCTTTGTTTGGGGGAAAACAACAATAAAAAAGTGAGATTCATTTTATCTCTTTTATTTGGAAGAGCCTACTTGGAATAAACATTTAAGAAACATGAGTTATAATCTTACAACAATACATCTGAACTCAGACTGAGAAATATCATGGTTGGATGGCCCAGAGTAATTTCTCCAATCAAGGCATTTTAGGGTTTTTTTTATATCTTATGACAGAAACCTGTGGCATAACAAAAGGAGAAAATCAAGCATAACACTAATACAGTCTTAACTTGCAAGTCGTGAGGGTTTGGGACGCCTCCTCTGCCATGAATTGCCCAATCCACAAGGATAGGAGCATCATGAATATGCAAATAAGCC
>WEKX01018106.1:441526-502853 GCA_013390025.1 Pitta sordida | reverse complement strand
TAGTTCTCCAATACCCTTTTTGAGTTATTAAAAAAATTAATTAAAATTAAAGAAAATAAAACACATTTGCGTGAGGTGTCTCATTTCACAGGATCACACAGGATCACAGGATATTCTGAGTTGCAAGGGACCCACAAGGATCATCGAGTCCAAATCCCAAGTGAATGCCCACACAGGGTTCAAACCCATAACCCTGGAGCCACGGGCACCACGCTCTGTCCATCCGAGCCTCCCATTATCTAGACCATGTCACTGAGTTCCTCATCCAGTCTTTTATTAAACACCTCCAGGGATGGTGACTCCACCACCTCCCTGGGCAGACCATTCCAGTGAGGGATCACTCTCTCTGTGAAAAAGCTCCTCCTAACAACCAGTGTAGCATAAGGCCATGTCCTCTTGCTCTGGTGTCGTCAGCCTGAGAGAAGAGATTCACACCCACCCGACTGCAACCTCCCCTCAGGGAGTTGTCACCAGCACTGAGGTCACCTCTGAGCCTCCTCTTCTCCAGGCTGAACAACTCCAGCTCCCGCAGTCACTCCATTTCACAGACTTACAAATACTTATAGCCCGGTACATGAATGTTCTAGCTATTTCAACATTCCAGTTGAAAACCCACGCAAGGAAAAGCTAAATGCAGCCCCAGTAATGCTACTCAATCATTAAACTACCCATAACATGATTGCGGTTTTTATTTGTTTCATTTATGATGCTGCTTGCTTACAAACAGCCCTGGAATTTAAGGGTTTCTCTTAAAAAAACACCACTTGGTCTTCTGTTCCCATTCTTACCCCGGCCTCACATCAACTGTCCTGTAAATAACACTGTGATTCCCAACAGGAGTTCTTCAGACTTCTGGTGGATTACACTGACTTTTCAATCAATTAATCACATCAGTTAATTGCTGAAACACGTGTTCAGAGTGAAGATGCAAATTTTTACGACAAACAAAAAGGAGAGATAGGATTGTAGATGGGGTTTACACAAACTAACACCACTTACCAGCCCTCAGTCAGTGGTGGCAGGACCATTTTCCTGTTGCTGATCCTTAAGATTCACACTTTAAAACATCCAAAAATTTTAGGAGTTTGCCAGCTTTATCATTCTCATATTCACTGCAGGCAGCTGCCTTCTCCCCAGGGTGCTCTTCTAGACAGACATTTCTCCTGGAGTGTGAGCACCCTTAACTGCAGCAAAGCTCCAGCTTGGGAAAAATCTTAGTTGCAATGGGATGGTGAAGATTAAGAAGCTATTTAAAGCTCAGTGCCTGAGGCTGACACCTGTGGACAGCAAGGGCTGACTCGAAAGGGCCTGAGACCACTTCTTGAGGATTCAGTGTAGGAGAAAACAAATCTCTCAGCCTAAGGACTGCTCCGGTCCCTGTTGAGTGAGAAACAGGAAGAATCTCTTCTTTAAAACAAATCACAATGCGCTGGATGAAAATCCGCTGCTTTTTCAGGAGGGATTCCTCTATGTGAGATGGTTTGTCACATCCCTTGGAATCACGGTCTCCCCTAAGAAGCCAAAAGAATTACAGCATTTTCAGGTTTATTTTTAGAGAAAAAAAAATAAAGCAAAGGCAGCAGCAGCACCAGGAATATGAACTTGTGCCTTTAGAGGTCAGGTGATCACAGCAACATTGAAATTAAAGTAACTGCCTGAATTAACATCTGACCTTTCAGAGTACGTAATTTTGATAGAATTAAGCAAGAGGAGATAGAATGCCTTACGTATAATTGCAAAGCACTACCAAAATACAGCAGCTTGGAACTGCAGCACACGTGGTGGATAGTTTATACAGCTGTGTGCCTTTGATCTGGGAGTGTGGAAGCTCCAGAACTGGGCCAGGAGAGGGGAAAATATTCCAAAGGTCATCAATGCTTACCCTACTAGATACAAAAGGAGTGTTAGTCCTGTTATTAAAGCAGTCATGTTTTCACAAGTACATGGGATAAATTAGATTAATTTTTAAAGGAATGTTTTTAGTACGCAGAGTCCAAAAGATAATTATTAAGTCTCTAGAACCTGGTCCTTTTCCATGTGTGTGTGGTCTCCAGAGATGAGCTAGTCCATCTTTCAGTCCCAAGGTAGGATCAGGTGCAATTTCTGATCCAATTGGCCTTCAAATAACTCTATTACTAGAGTTTTAACACTGTCCCATATAATTGATTTCAAAATTTTCCTCTCCCAACTTCTAGAAAGTTGAGTGTTTTCTTATTTTTCGGCTGGTTTTGTGGTTTATGCTTCTCATTTCCTTTTCTGCATGCCACAAACATGGAACCACATTTCATGCTGATTTTTTTGCTGGAACACTTTCCATGTATGAAAATACATGGAATATATTCCCATATCCAGCATGCTGGCTGGTGAGTGACACGGTGGATCTTTCCTGTGTGACACATTCCAGAGAGCTCCTGATATCCCAGCAGTAGCAAATGCCTCACACTGGACTCTGCTGGTTCAGAAGTAGTGTAGAAATCAAATGGGGTACCATCGTTTTGAGGCTTTCACCCCTTTTAGAAGCCTCTCAACGTTTCCACTGAGAAGGGGGTAAAAAATTCACAGTTGTAACAATAATTTCACTGTGCAGCACTAGGTGGAAACTGCAAGGGATACGTTGCCTAGAATGACTGTATTAGGGTTTCTCCTATTGCAGTGAGATCCTTCTGAGCATGTTCGAATCTGAAGGTGGATAAAGGGGATACAAGGAGACAACAAAACCACCCTCCCAATACCCACTGTGGTGCAAGAATGAAAAAAAAATAGGCAGAAATGACATTTAACAACTCACAAGCAGCATCTGCATCTTCATGAGCCCTCTCAGGGGGGAAGCTCCAAAATCCCTTAAATACTTTAAGGTCAAGGTCAACAGTAGCTGAGCAGCTGAACCTAGAGATTGAAACAAGCTGTTATGCAGTGAATAAAGTTTGTTCCTCTAAGGCAGGAAAACTTGTGGTGTGGCAGGAATTGCTGCTAGTGCTCATTAGATGGCAGCCTTCCTTTAGGTTTGGGAGAGAAGGAACAGCTTGGCTGGTTTTGCATTCACTACAGTTCCTCCAACAAGCATAAAATAATAAAAATAGATTCTTCCCACTTGTTGTCACTGGCAAGTTTTCATATTAGTTGCTATGTCGACCCACCACCCACACTGAATTCACCTCACCCACCCAAACCTTCCCTGCCACAGCAATCCAAACCCATTCCCACTTGCAGCTCTTGGGTGACTCACAGCCATGCTGTAGGAAGCCAAAGAGGAGCATATTCCTCACTCTGAAGACACCTCCACATCCCTCTTGGTTGAAGGGATTCATACACAGAAAGATCCAATCCATGCACAGTGACATTATGTAATTTGGCAGAATAATATACCATGAGTGACAAGGGCTTCAGGAATGGGAGAGAGCCTGGAGTTGAATGCAACATACAGTGTGGTCAGAAAGGGTCAGTGTCATGTTCATGGAGCATAAAAAATTATTCTAGTTTATGTTTTTTCATTCGTCATCAAACTCTGTATGCAAAAAATTCATTAATTTTTTTACTTTGCGTTCAGTAATTGTCTTCAGGATGCTCATGCTGCTGAATTTTTTTTCCACTTTTTTAGCAGCAAGAAAAAAATCCCTTTCCATTAGAATATGATTTATCTCTACAGGAAGTTCTTTTAATTGATTTTGGCATTCATCATGCATTTAATTGACTGCTTAGCCACATCATGGCATTTAATGCCAAATTGGACTTTTTTTAAGGGGCTGTCCCTTCTATTTTCTACCTTGGAAAGGCAAATTGTTAGCTTGCAAATCAGCTTTACTGTTCCTCTAGATTTGAGTGAAGAGAACTTGGTTAATAGAACTAAACCTAAAATAAAACAAGCTCTGTGCTCTATGAACCAATAAAACTTTGCTCAAGACACACGGAAAATTTATAATAAATTGCTATGAAAATGATGGGATGGGAGCAAATCACAAATAAAATATATCTCTGCCTTCATGGCACTCAGAAATGAAGCAGAATTAATTGTCGCTGAGGTGAGTAGTCCATGCTTATTAGAAAGCCAACTGGTGTGTTTGCTAAATTTATCAGTGCACCTGATACGCTGTTAAAACCAATAAAGCAAGTGACATTTACAAGGTGAAAATGTAATAAAATACAATGTCTCAGTATCTGCAGTTTAGCAATTCCGAAATTGATGCTCCTGCCACGGTAAATTACTCGGAATCATTTAATTTCTTTGAACACCTGCTCTGCAGTTTATTTGCAGACATTTTGCCACATGAAAGTGGAGCTCTCATTCATCTGTGTTCCCTTTGGTACCTTTCAGCTCACAAGGATAACAGGGAAAGGGAAGTTGGCTGACTCACATGCCTTTGCTGCTATTACTGCTTTTATTATGTTTGGACTTAAGGACTCAGAGGTCCCTGTGGCGCTAGACATTGCACTAAAAGGAGCACACAGGGCTGCTCCTAAGGAGTGTATAATTTGAGAAATGTTACAGCCAGGATGGACAGAGAGTTGTGACACAGAGAGAGAGAGACAGCAGCTAATTTGCACTCATTCCTGCTTGTTATTTTCTAGGTAAGCTGGCGTTTGTAGAATGTATGGACAAACAAACAGGGAAGAATTGTAGGGGTAAAATAAAAAAAATCAATGGCACGGTACAGGCAGCTCACTGGATCTAGAGGTCTGAACACACAGCATCACAGAACATTCTGAGCTGGAAGCGATGCACAAGGATCACCGAATTCCAACTCCTGGCTCCGCACAGAATTAACTAGGTTGGAAAATACCTTTGAGGTCATGAAGTCCAACCTACCCCTAAAACCACCTCATTAACTTAACCACGGCACTAGGTGGCACATCCAGTCTTTTTTTAAACACTTTCAGGGACACAGGACACAGGACAGCCCAACAATCTGGTCCTGAGAGCATTTTCCAAATGTTGTTTATGCCCTGGCAGCCTCAGGGCTGTGACCACTGCGCTGGGGAGCCTGTTCAGTGCCCCGCCACCCTCTGGGTGAAGAACTTTTCCCAATATCCAACCTAAATAACCTGTGAATCTGTGAACCTGTAAACCTCCCCTGGCACAGCCTCACTCTGTAACTCAGATGACTCCAACTAATTAGTCATGTCACCAAGGCACCTTATTCCAGGACCTTGCTGCCTTGCATTTCCTATAATTAATAGGTGGAGATGGAAGAGAAAGATCCATATGATATATTTCTTTAGAATCGCTTCTCTGCCTCCTGAGGAATTCGATTTTTTAATTGCCTGAAAACATCACTACTGTAGCAAACTGTGGAGGGAATTGAAGATAAATCTGAGGGGAGGAGGCCACAGCCCACAAAATGTTACGATGTGTGGAAACCCAGGGACGATTCTCTGGGTGTCTGATGTGTCTCTAAAGGAGGCCAGTGGCACTTTCTGGGTGTGTGGTGCTTATGTCGTGTGAGTCAACTCAAAGGCCCAGCTCAAAGGGACCCTTTATGCACAGACTCAGCACTAATCCCCTCCCAAGCGTAAATGAATTTGAAGAAACCAGCATTTTCAGCTGATGCAAAAACACCATTCCTGTGAAAAAACATCATGCCTGTGGCAAAAACGTCATGCCTCTGCAAAAACAGGCTCCCCTCCCCACACGAGAAGGTACCAGGAGGGTTTCTCAGGGTATATAAACCCAGTGAACTTTGTGTTTCCTGGGCTTCTCTCCCCGACCACTCCCCAACGCACCGAGACACCAACGACAGCAACTATCGAGTTCATCAAAGACACTAACTTAACTTTTTCCTTTCTCTTCCCTTCGCTCTTTTCCCTTTAACTCTTCTACTTTTCTCTGTCTTTTTGCTTACACATTTTCTTGAGTGATATCGCTATGCTTTTATATTACCTTATTACTATAGATAATAACAGTCAAAGTGGCTACACACCTGTTTTCCTCTGCAACTAAATTGTTCTAAATTAAATCATATATATAAATATACACAGTTTATTTATATATTTATATATATATACATATATATATGTGTAAACATTGATCATAACATTAGCTGCAATTCAAAGAGTCAGTTTCCAGAGAAACGTCAGAGAAAGTTCCCCATTAATGCCATTTGTCATAAGTCCTTAATATCACAGTTGCCTTTTAGCCTTACACATCAACATCCAGAGGGAAAAAAACCCAAGAAACCTTATGAATAAATCAGATTTGACAGAACTTTTCTCAAGAACAATGGCTTAAAACCATCTGGAAAAATGCTTTTAAAAATAGACCAAATTGATCTGTCGCCTTTGAAAAAAAAATCTATCTAAGATGAAAGGAAAAAACCTCTATTATTTTTCTTCCAGCTTCTAATAATTATTTTTGAAGTCTGGGTTTCACCAAGGAATCCTATTCAGTCAGTTCTTTTAAAATGAGTTAGACAGTTCATCCATTTTTTTCTATTTTTTATCTCCTTGGTGTAGCAGCATTGTACACAACGACTTTCATGTCTATATGTAAATAAAATATGTAAAGACTAAGAAAATACCATGAAGAACAACCTAAAGTAAGTAAATTCCTACTGTTGCTGAACAGGTTATCAGAGTTGCTTCCATTTATTTACAGATTAATGTTTTCTGAATCTCCGACTGGCCAAATGAAATCAAGTGGTGTAAGATACATAAAAACCTTTCAATTAACAATCACTTCTCTGTGAATCCTGATAAGCTTGACATAGATATACAAATCTCTGCAAATCAAAAATATCCTCAATATAAGATAAAATACATATATACACATATATATATTTATAATATATGTACAGACATTTTAGCAGGGCCTGTTGTGACAGCACAAGAGATAATGATTTTGAACTAAAAGAAGATAGACTCAAACTATACATAAGGAAGAATAATTTTATTTCTTTTTATGAGGAGGATGGTTAAGCACTGGCACATGTTGCCCAGAGAGATGTTGGATGCCCCAACCCCAGAAACATTCAAGACCAGGTTGGCTGGTCCTTTCCCATGGCAGGGGGGTTGGACTAGATGACTTTGAAAGTCGCCTTCCAACCCAAACCATTCTCTGATCCTGATTCTGTGATTCTATGACACCTGGTAAGCTCGAAGTAGGTGTATACAACATTACAAGTCCAAAATGCCCTTAGCAGGATCAATCAATCTATCTGTCTAGTTAGCTAGCTATTTTGCAAATCCAAATATTTCACTTTAATGTTCATCAAGTCTACGGTTGTTGATTGTAATGGGCTTTGAGTACAATTTGTAATTTCAAGCTACTGCTACATGTATCTGCCATCTCCCAGACCAGACAAATGATGAGGAGAGAAGAAAAGTTCCTCACGCCTCAGGGAAAAGCTCACTGGGACATACAAACACATGTAAGCTTTTGGAGAATACACACTGACACACACTGGTAGATTATTACTAGGATTTGTTTATTGCGTCCCAGCTCATTAGTTGCTCAGAAAAGGAACTAATCACCACTTGGCACTGATGATCTTTGGGGCCTGACTTCAGGATCATAAGTAACACGACTTGGCCAAACTTTACAGCTAAGTAGACTTACTTGAGGATCTTCCAGCTTGAAGCCTTGATGAGACATTGCAAACTGGACTGTGAGCTGGACTAGGATACTCACTCATTTGTCCTGTAGCTTTGGGAACAATCAATGTCTCTGTTTCACAGGAAATCACAGGAAACTGCACGAGAAAAATTCAGCATAGACTTTTGTATGAAAAATTACAGAATCACCTATCTCCCAAGAAAGCCTTTTCCTAAATATGGGATTTTGCAGTTGCTTTAAACCCTCAGTCATTCTGGGGACATTTTTTTTTTGTTCTGATGTAAGTCTATTAGTTTGTTACCTGACTCTTTCAATCAAACAAATCTCACTCTAGTTTAAGACACACTTTTCTCAATGTTTGTTTGCATTGCTTGACAGGCTGTGTAATGAGCCCTCTGGTATTTCACAATGTAATTATTACATTAATCACCCGGTGAATACATTAATCATCAAATGATTGCATGACAAGCAAGACTTCCAGACAGTACAAAACTAGGATTATCTGACTTCTATGCTGTTACAAGTTCTTCCAGTTTGGGTTAGGATCATGTTTAAGGTATCCCTGATTCTTTTCTCCCTTCCCTTTCCCCTGCTGGCACACACATTGTACTCGATCCTGACCCCTCTTTGTGTCTCAGAATGATGGCAGAACACTGAATAAAATCCTGGGTTTAATAAGCAATGCCAGTTTCCCTCCCTGTGATGCATCTGTGCTGCAGGGGGGACATCCCGAGGCCATTAGGTGGGACTGATATGGAAACAAGACTAGATGTTCTGTAAAGCTCAACATTTGGTAGAAATACAGAAACCATGTTGTAGAACAGAGAAATTTGAAATGAGACATCTGGCATTTATGTGTGTGTGTGTTCTCCCATTCTTTTCATTTATCTACATTTTCCCGGGCATTAAGATGATGAGCCTGTTGACTTCAGCAATAGAAATAAACAGATAATGGAAGAAATTCACTACAGAACAGGTCTATTTCTCTGAGATAACCCTTGACAGTTGCATCCTCTGTCTAAAAATCCAAATTGCCTGATCATCCAGAGCAAGTGGGTGGGAATTGGTAGATCCAGAGCACACAAGAATTTTGATTTCAGATGCAATCAGCCAGTCCTTTATGTTCCAGACAGGACTTAAAAATGCCAATAGTGAAACAGGCTGAGAGCAGCTTAACAAAGCTGAAGATCTAAAAAATTTTGGGTATTATCAGTGAGGATAATAATTCAAGTACACCAATATAACTGGAAATGCAAATATCCTCAAAAAATCAGCAAAAGAGGGGGTTTAATGGGTAAAAATGTTGAAGTCTGAAAAACTTGCTTCTAGACAAAGTTTGGGGGGAATTCTGTGATTAAAAAAAAGAAAAACAAACAGATTTTTCCAAATCAAAACGACTACTTCACTCGCTTTAGTTAATTTCTGCATTCCTTTTTTTGATTGTTGGCTCTATCTGGTCAGGATCTTCTCTGCAAGCCCACCATGGCCTAGTCTCACTTTGTCTTTGCAGATATTATACAAATCGGATAAATATTATATTATATTATATAAAGATTAAGTAGATTTCCCTCTGGAAAAAAAGAAAAGAAGTGGAAGATGGCTATAAACTTAACATTCCAGCCTACTAAAACTTCATACTAAACTTTATGCATTATTGAGATTTTAATATAATTTCCTTTAAAGAAATAACTCACTGTGTTCACTGGGACTCTCTCTAGCAATAACAATGTTCACAGAATAAATTCCTTCTTGACCTGAAAGAAACTTCATCAAATATCCAACATAAATTTTTATGAACCAAATACTTAATTGTGCGCATATGGTCTTGTAATTGCTAAGTAATGATTTAGTTAAATATAAATTTCCACCACTCTAATATTTAAATGCAATTAAAACAAAAAGTTCAGGCAAAATTTATTTGAAACATAAATAGGATGCTAAGCGGATGTGTTTTCTTGACAGCTCTAGTAAACACGGTGTCCCAGGTGATATTTTAAACTGATTTAAATTAATGCAACATGTCCAGTTTGGAGTTTGATATATTAAATTAACTAGAAGGCTTTATGGGAAGTTAACTTTGCAGAAGGAATACAGGGAGACATAAAGATATTATGTGTTGATTAATACCTCCTCTAACTCCACACCTCTGATGTGATTTTTTCCCCCCATTTTTTTACTTAACAAACTGCAGTTAATCACACACACAGAATCACAGAATATTATGAGTTGGAAGGGACCCACAAGGATCATGTGCTCAGAGAATACATATTACCAAGTTTATATTTGTGTGAAAGATTGAGCAGAAAATTAATTTCCCCATGGAGAGCAAAGCAGAAGCTGCATTGAGAAAAATGAGAAAGAAGTCAAGACCACCCCAACAAAATGTCAGAGGCAAAACTTAACCTGAAAATCGAATAATGTAGACCACACTTCAAACTAATTAATCAGAAAGGTTGGTTAATTGGCTTCTGAGTTTGTGAGTATTGATTCACATACAGTGCAGGCTGCAGGGATAGTATAGGCAGGTTTGCAGCAGTTAAAACCCATGAAAACTGCTAAGGCATTAACATGGAATTCCAGGGAACATCCTGTGAGTTAAAGTGGGAATCTAAAAGCTTCTTTTCAGTATGTTGAGAGAATTGCAAACGAGGAGGTGAAGACAATACAAATTACTATGTCAAGTTATGATGGATAAAATTCAAACAAAAAGAGAACATTTCTAGTTCCTACATACTACATTAGGTTTCTGTGTCTTTGCTTAACTAAGATCAAACTGCTGATCATTGCAAAAGCAAACAAAGTGAGCAAACAAATCCTACTCTTGACTAATGGACTCTCATTCTTTCCCTCTGTCCCAGCATTTTTTGGCTCTTGTGCAGGAGCTTTTGCTTTTGAATGGATAGAGAAGCTCAAGTCTGGGTGCAAGGGGAAGCAGTATGGCATAAATATTAATTAATATGGAACTAACATTACATTAAACAGTATATTAGCTCTGCATGTTAGAGAGGGCTTTCATAGTCTAGAACTAGTGACAGTAAGGTTGAGTGTTCCTGGGTAAGAATCAGGGAGAAAGCCAACAAGGTCATGGTGGGAGTCTGGTCTAGACCACTCAACCAGGACAAAGAAGCAGGTGAAATACCCCATAGGCAGCAGGAAGAATCACTAGCCCTTGTTTTTGTGGAGGACTTCCAACATGCCAACATCTGCTGGGATACAGCACAGTGGAAACCGTCAGGAAGATTGCTGGAGTCTGTGGGGGACTCCACTAGGGAAGGCACTTACTGGACCTGCTCTTTGTAACCAGAATTCTGGGTGATGTAATGGTTGGAAGTCATCTTGGGCAGAGTGATCACAAAGTAAGGAGGGACTGCTGCTTTGGGCTTCCAGAGGCCAAACTCTGGCCTCTTTGAGAACCTGGTTGGTTAAGTCCCTTGGGAGGCAAGGAATGAGGGAGCCCACAAAGGTCAGACATGCTTTAAGAAGGAAATCTTAAAAGGTGGAGCAGCAGGGTGTCCCCACATGCTGAAAGAGAAGCGTGTGGGATTAGTGACCAGACAAGGAGTAATGTCCATAAACTAACACACACAAAGTTCCACCACAACATGAGCAAGAACTTCTCTACATTAAGTGTGGCAGAGCACTGGAATAGCTTGCCCAGGAATAGTGTGAAGTCCCTCTCTCTGGAGAAATTCCAAACCCAACTGGATGAGTTCCTGTGTCCTGCTCCAGGTGACCCTGCCTCAGCAGGGAGTTTGGACTGGTTGACCTCCAGAGGTCCCTTCCAACCCCAATTATTCTGTGGTTCTGTGATTCTATGAATATTTTACTTTCTGTTCGTGGGATCCACCTTAATTTAGCAATTTAACACTTAGGAAAGGCAATTTTCTTAGTCAGAAATGAGAGGTAATAGGAGGAAAGATATTCTGAAACACATGTTGACATTGCCATCTAGAGAGCTTTGGTATTACTAGAATTTGGTATCTATTTATTATGTATTTTATATATATATATTAGATTCAGTATTTATTATATCATATAAATAAATACTGACAGCGCAGTGCAGTGCTGGGGCTGATTAGTTTAAACTAAGTGTTCTCCAGATTTTCAGGAAATACATTTTTGTTTCCCTGTGCAAACCCAGTTATTTTTCTCTTACATAACTTTAGTCCAAATTTTTTGCAGACTTGCTACTCACAAGTGCCATTTAATTTCATTTTATTGAGAAATAAGATTTTTCATCTTTCATTTCTGGGAAACAGGTACAGTTTTAGGGGAGGGAACAAGACTACGGATAGCCCATGTTTGCAGCCTTATACTGTGGCAGGATGTAAAGAAATGATGCAGGAAAATGTCTACTACCATCATTATATTTGTACTGACTTTTAGAAATTTTAATTTTAACATGTGAGCATACATGACACCATTTTAAACCAGCAGTTAAATAAAATCAGGGAACGTACACTTAGGCTTCTGTTCCCTGAAACATTTGGGATTCTAGTCCTGTTTTTCAAAACTCCAGTTTTAACCAGGGTGAGCAAATGCATTCAGCTTTCAAAATGTGCAGACATGAAGTAATAACTCATCCCCACAACCGTGAAAATAAAGACAATAAATATTAATTAATTCACAGAAGCATCTCTACAAACTCCAGCTGCAGCTGGAGCTCAACAGATGATGCAGCTCCCTTGAGTCTGTAGGATCTGGGGCAGCAAAGAGGCAGGAAAATATTCACCTTGTCTGCCTCAGAGGATTTGCCGTCAGACTTATTTATTTCAGTTCCTTTTGTGGCTCTCACATCAGGTCAGCTCAATGCAGGTTAGTACAGGATGGAGTGCTACCAGGGAATTAAACCTGAAGCACGACCCCACCCCTTGCACCAATTTTTACCACAAAAACCTGCAAAGGTTAGAACAAGACCATGGTCCTTGACAGGACAAGATAAATCCTCAATATAGATAGAAAGTATTTCCTAGTTTAAAGCCATGGAACGACAGAATATTATGAGTCCAATTTTTTTCTTTTTCCTTTTTTTCCTTTCCTCTCAGTTCTGCCCCAAACTTTAGCATCTTCTATCTTTCTCCTAGGTTGACTGAAGTTCTATACATTTTCATTCATTGCCTCTGAATCTACTTGTAATCACAGCCAGCTCTGTGTAAAGCCAGACTGCTCTGCTTTGCATCTGTAAGGCAGGTTTTAGCCTTTTGCAGTTCTGATGTGTAAAGCTGTGATAGGCATCATGTCCACCTGAAGGCTGAGCGACTTAATTTCATCCAACCCTAGACTGAATATCACCTGGTACTGGGGTTTCATTGCTGTCTGCTGCTTCTTGTTTGGTGAGAGACATAAAACAGTTGCACTGGCTCCTCTGTTTGGTTCAGTGAGAGTTTTCTAGGTGAGCAAAGTAAGTCTTGTAGGACCATTGGGGTTTAATGTGCCCTGAGAGCATTTTCCAAGTGCTTCTTGAGCTCTGTAAGGCTTGGGGCCATGACCACTTCCCTGGGGAGCCTGACCATCCTCTGAGTGAAGAACCTTCTAATATCCAGCCTAACCCACCCTGACACAGCTCCAGGCTATTCCCACTGGTCACCAGAGAGATCAGTATTGCTGCCAGTTCATAGACAGGGATTAAGACACCAAAATCAACCTGAGTGCTCAACCTTGGTTATATCCTTTCAAAAATAGCAACAGAACTACCTAGCACAGAATCACACAAAAATGTGTTTGATAGACTAGATAAGAATCCAAATACCTTCAAATTTCTCTGCATCCTAGGCTGCTAAATGCTTTTCTTGTCTCCTCCTGAGCTCCCCAGATTGCAATCAGTGGGATACTTTTGACTATTCTCCTTGACTGTTATGCATTTTAGAAGTTATTTTAGGGCTGTCTGTATTTAATATTGTTAGGGGCTCATTTTCAGTATGCATATGTATTTAAATGTATTCACACTCCCCCACCTTTCCATGTAGTGGCTGTCAGCTGTGCCTGCAAAACCTGCCAATTACTGTAACTTCCAGAACAATAACAGCCTAATTGATAGGGAAAGTAAATGAAGGAGCAACGAGGAGATCATCAATGCTGGCAAGAGAATCAACAACACTCAAAGTGGTCACTGGGTGTTCTGCTGCATAAGGACTTCAAAGCAGCTCATAGAAATTCGTATTAAAATGCATAATGTGTCTGATCCTGCCTGATTCATTCAGGTTAGAGAGTGGAGAATTTAAAATGATACAGGGTTTTAGAGCCTTGTTCACTTGTATTTGAACTAAGTTTTATGAGGGGGGGATTGTAGAGGAGGATCTGTCACAAAATTTTGCTTGAGTTGTGCAGCTCCATATTTGCCTTCAAGGGCAAACAAAAGCAAAGCAGCACAGTCAGGAGTCTTGGTATAAATCTAGGTAATATCAGTATTTTGAGTCTCAATTCTGTATTTCTGTGCAGTGGAAAATATGTAGCCAAATACTTCAAGTATGCATTTATCTTAACCTTACTAAAGGTGTGAGATAAATAAAATGGCAATTCCCCCAAAAGAGGCTTCAGATGGCAGATTGAGTCTTTGAGATGGTAGGCAGTTGATTTCTACTCTCATCTTCTTCCCCTGTTGTTGCTGTGGTCATGGATTGATTTCTTGGGCTACAAGAAGGAGATAAACTCCTGGACAAAAGACTTCTGGTATGTCTGTGTCACAAGTAATTTCTATAATTTGGGACAAATACTATCCTTAAGATGTTTTTTCTGTGTACTAAAGCAGAGGTTTGGGTTGTGGATCCATATCCGCTTGTCTGATGGTGTTATAGTTACATACACTCTGTCATCTTGTCTTACTTCAGTTATACTTTGAGCTTTATTTTGTTTTTATTGAATTAAGTCTATGAATATAAGCACATAGAGCCAAGAAGAGGGAAGTGAAAAGTGACAAGTGCAACAGGAAAAGTTCTCGTTTTGTGAATAGAAAACATGGATGTTATATAGGATTTTAATACAATATATTATATAGTAATTTAAAAGCTGAAATCACAATTTTTGTAGCCATTTAATGTCCTTGATACAGAATAAGACTAATAATAATAATGACAAGAATTCTCTAATTAAAAAAATGAAAACACAATGAAATACAGTTGATTGCCTCCACCATTAGATGTGATCATTGGGATATTTTTAGTCAATTAAAAAAACATTTCACTCACTACAATGTGATGAAGAAGAATTTAGTGTTTGCAAAAATGTGTGTTATGAGTGTCTTTAAGCACATCAGCAGTTTCTTCAGTGCTATGTCAAGCTATGCAAGAAAAAGACTAAGAATTTGCTTGATGAGTGGAGCAATCACTCTGGATTTGTTGAACCAACACTAGGATGAAAATAAAACCAAAACAAAAAAAAATCCTCTACTTGATTTTTCTCATCTATTAAACATAACATGTTAAATTGTTGCTTTAAATACCAAAATTCTCAGAAGCTTGGAAAGCTGGAGGATGAGTTGCTCTGAATTGACCTATTCATCATTTACCTCCTGCAACTCCCTTCACACAGCATGTTCAGGGGTGGGATGTTATCCTGTGTGCTTCTTTCATCTGATCTGGGATGGAGAGTCTTACATACCTTTGCGTAGAGTGAGAAGAAACACTGGGAGTGAAGAATTTGTTTTGTTCTCTGTGTCAGCTAACAACTTGAGTCAAAACCACTAAACCATGAAATTTTATATATGGCTATAAAGTGAGGTACATTAATTCATGTTTGTTCCTATTATTCAACAAATAACCCAGATTTCCAGCATGCTTTAAATGAAGAAGTGCTAGCATTCCACAATTTAAAAACACCCCACTAGATGAAACCATTATAATTTTAATTTTGACTGTGACTGCCTGAGCCTCAATGAAATTAGACATCTTTATCACTTAAAAACCAGAGTATTTGGGGAAGCCTGAAGAAGATTGTGGAAGAGATTTGGGAGCCAAAACATTTTTCACAGAGCAGAAAATAGCACTTATTGTATGTATTTTCCAAATTTCCTCATGCTCTAACATAGAGCCATAGAATCATGGAAAGACAGAATGGTTGGGGTTGGAAGGGATCTTAAAGAGCATCTCATTCTAATTCCTCTGCCATAGGCAGGGACACCTTCAGTAGACCCAAGTTGCTCCAAACCCCATCCAACCTGGTCTGGGACACTTCCAGAGAAATGGGGATTTTCTACTCCTTGTTAAACAGAAATATTACTAAATTATAGGAGTGACAACAGCAGTGCCAACGCAGGTTTGCCTGGAGTGTCATTCAGATTCCAAGTCTGCCATGAGAGGAATGTCCTTTGTCCTTCCTTTAGCACATTGCACATAAAAGAACTGCAACTCGGGAAAAAAGTCTTCTTAAATCCCCTCTCTGTAGCAAAAGACATGGCTGTACTTGTAAACAAAAGATAATGGCTAAGGGGAAGGGAGACAGCAACACTTGAAATAGAATCTACTTTGAATTTTTTTGGACATTTTGAAATCAATTTAGCCATTATCTCCCCTCCAACACCACATGTGCTTCAAGACATCCTGATACAGCCTGTCTCAGCTTTCACAGCAGCTACAAACTCTGGTTTTTTGCTTCTCACAGGTTCACAGGTTATTCTGAGTTGAAAGGGACCCACAGGATCATCGAGTCCAACTCCCAAGCGAACACCCACCCAGGGATCAGGCCCACAAACGTGGAACCACGGGCATCGCGCTCCATCCATCCAAGCCTCCCACCATCAGAGTGTGGAAGAGTGCTCTGAGCAGATGGATTTGATGCAGCACAAATAAAATCCCCGGCAGAAATCAAACTCTCATTTCCCCATCGTTCGCTGCAGAGGGTGCTGTCTGCCCACATTCCCGGTCCTTGGGAAACAGGTGGGGGAAAAAGGGTTGTGAACTATTTAGAAGTTGAAAAGGCAGATCACAGGATATTATCAAAATGCACTAAAAATATGAACAATTAAAGACATAAAGTTACATTTCAGTAATGACACAGTAATCCACAGTGGAGCAAAGCTTTTGTCACAGCCTGACAGAATTCTAAACGAGCACAGTGCAGTCAGCCCTGACTTTTAATTAAACAAAAATGAGGCTTTCCTCCCTGCCTTTAATGAAATTCAGTCTTTCTGAAGTCATCCACACAGTCAGTGATGCTAAAGCATAAACAGCAATTCCTTCCTGGTAAAATCACAAAGTTTCAGGAATCTGTTTTCATACTGAGTTTTCATTGGACTCTGGAAACCAGTGGAAACATCAGAACTTTGTAATGGAACGAGGAGTGGGGTTTTATTTGGGAAGTAGCATCCTGGACTCAAAGAAAGCCAGTCAGTCCTGTCCTGTCATGTTTATAGGAATGGCAGGGCAGGTCTTTCAGCTAAAGTCACTCATCTGAATACACCAACAGTCAAGACTCTTGTCCCTGTATCCAGAAGTGTTTATGAGTTGTTTTGCTTCATCTATAATCACAGAATCTCAGAATTCTGTAATGTATGCTGTTTAAAAGACAAAATGAGAATCTTTGGTACGCAGGGGAGATGTCAGATTTGCCCTTACCACTTCCCTTCGGATCTCACGCTTTTCAAATTTCCAACTGAGAAAAAGGTTGTTCTGTAAAGAGTGACCACCCTTCCCGAAATCCACCATCTGGTGGGAAAAGAATTCCCTTGGGTTACAGGATAGGTCATCCCATGCCTTAGGTATGTCCATGGCCCACTGTTCTTTGTGCCACCTGATCCACTGGAATGTGCCCCTGCCCATACCAGGGGAGTCAGAGGATCTTGAAGGCCCCTTCCAACTCAAACCATCCCATTATTCTACGACCTTATCAAGTCAGAATTGGTGACTTTGAATGAGAAAACGAAGTCTTGAGGTGCATTAGATAGGAGTAATGGGACAGTCTTTGGAATACTTTTGAGAAGACAAGAAGAAAATTCTAAGTGGAATGCAGGAGATTCTGGCAACTACAACTCCATCTGAACTCTCCTCTGATCAAATAAAGAAGGAACATGGAAACAACAGGAGGGATTTCAACGTAGAGATTGGGTACAGCTGATTTCTGCCAGGACAGGAGCTGTGCCCATCATAAATAGCCAGTAAGCACAGCTGCTGTATGGGCCATGGAAATTTTTGCACCTTTTCTCACGCTGAATGTGTCCAAGAAAGCGGTGTTAAAATAGGCTCTTTATCCAGCCAAAGCTGTCATCAGGTTCACAGAACATTCCCATGCTTTGCTAAATTCACCTTGGGGGTTTTTTGTTATTCTTGTTGCTATGAAAAGATGCACTGTCATGAAATGTTGTGTCTTAACCTGGAGAATATAGGGTTGGGGGAATTTTATGAATGAAATACCTTCCTGCCATTTGATAACCATGATGTTGGCTGAGTCACTGTATAATCGTCCTCCATCGCACGATTTTTAATGAAAATTCAGATTCTTTGTTCCCAATCTTGGAGCATTTCAAAACTCTCTGTCTCATTGCCAAGGTTAAGTGCTGTTGAAGTGGTGCTTTCTGTGTGTGAGAGAGCAGGGAGCAGAGTGAGGGAGGACCAGGTTTAAAACCCAGAATAGAATTATCAATCACAACAGCTAAAATTAGGACAGGAGGGAAAATAAGTAACTCTCACTGTTGCTATTCCTGCTCTTTGAGTCTTTTCTTAAGAAATTGTTGAATTCTGTCTGTATGAACCTAAGGACAGAAAGTATCAAGACTTGACTGAAAAAAAATTAACTCTTGTGCACAGTTAAAAAGTCAGTTGTTTACTCAATTTCCATGTAGTAAATTTGCCTTCATTGCTGAAGCAAAACTCATGAAATCTGAGTTGAATCTAGGGAAGAATCTATTGCCTCTATGCTACTGAAAAATATTTTGCCTCAATCAATTTTTCATGGCATTAGACCAGCGAAAGTGAAGTCACAAAGATTTGAAATCCTCATCAGTTCTAATGAATATAAATTATATATGCAATGATGACAAATTCATGGAGTTGTTTGACAATCTTCCCTCAACAGAACATGTATATAAATCAAATTAAACAATTAATATTTAAAAAATGTGACTGAAAACACAGAAGTCCACAGTTGTATTCATTACATAAAATAAATATTCCTCATAGAGAGACAACAAATGACATGCCTCTGGGGGTTTGCCTTTCCAAATCCTTGCCAGCAAGAAGTTGCTGTGCTCAGTGGGGATTTTGCCAGAGCTAAATTTCCAGAAACAATTCCAGAAAATCAGTCAAGCAAAATGATGGTAAACAAGTTGTCATAACAATTCTCTGAATGCAGTGCTTCTGGCTCTTCTCAGCAGTACCTGTGCTGGTATTGAGTCTCCTGACAAGGACAATCATGGGGGGTTTTTTTTGTTAATTCTTTGCATGCAGTGAATTACTTGGACTTATCCATAAGCATTCAATCTGGAAATGTGTCCATCCAGGCTGATTAAACTGGTCAGAGATAAACAGCAAACCCCTCAAGGAGCACAAGGAGCAGGTTAATGGCTGTCACAGGATCACAGGGTGCCCACAGCACCAGGCAGAGCCCTGTTCTCCAGCAGCACGTCCGTGATCTGCAGAAATCCTTTGCCTAACGAGATACCCCCATTCCCTCAGTATCCCACTTTCCTGTGCCAGCCTGGCATGCCAAGAAAACAGGCTCAGGTGACTCACACAGCCAGACAAGACACTCCAGGGTGTCCAAGATTTGAAATTAAGCGTGTAAAAATGAGACTGAATGCAGGTGATACATTTTTTGGTATAAATTGTTCCAATTAACCTCAAATTTAAGAATAGAACAATAGAACACTGCAATAGAACACTCAGTTAGCTAAACTCTTGGACAGTGGTAAGTCCAGGGAAATTCTGAGAGGGTAGAGTAGAAAGTACAACTTTGGAGAATTAAAAAATTAAATCATTAAATAACTGGTATTTCAGTGACCCTTCTTTTCACAACATAGGGTTTTTTTCCTATAAAATGTGAAGTCTGCATTAGATACATAGTAACTTGTGTTCATATCACATACTATGTTTAAATTTGGCCTACCTAATTTCATTAATATTTAATACTTAGAGATATGCCAATAATAGCAACTTTATTATCCTCTTTTAATTCCTCCTTTCAAAAAAAAAATTTTGGAGGGCAGATATATTCTTCACTAAACCACTAGTGAAAACTCTCCCTCTGCCTTTCATGCCAACAAGGCTCATCAATCTTAACATCACCAAGGACTTATTTATACCAGTAATAAACTCATCAAACATAAAGAACACACAGAGTGTGGCACAGCGCTATGATTTTTATGCCATAGTGCCTATAAATTAAAACCATGTAGGTAGGCAGTACCATTAAATTAATTATAAAATTCATGTCTGATTAGATTCTGGAAGGTTTTTTCAGTCAATGGCTCATGCACCAAGATGCAACCACATTGACCTTGGGTGGTCTTTGGGAAGTGCTGAGAAAATAATTGAAGCATTTACTGTGACCCTCAGATATGCAAGTTATTTGAGATATTAAACTCCATTGGATACTCATCTTGAATGGGGAGGAAAAATGCATATTTAGCACTTCAGCATTTGTGCCGTGATTACTGAGCCGCAGAGGAGAGATGGAAACAGCAGAGCTCCTCTGACCTCTTCACACACAACACTAACAATAATTAGCTCATGTGTGAAACTAAGGAACAACAACATTTATAGGTGCTATTAACAGAGTGACACCCCACCATCACTTTATACTGCGAGGAATTCCCTTATGTTACTGTGAAATGTATTCCTGCATTATGGCATTATCAAGTTGCTGTCACCTTCAGCCTTTGAGCTGAGGTTCACAGAGACAGCAAACATCAAGTGTAAACCCAAGGATGAGAATACAACCCTGAGGAGTGTAGCTGACCTTCAAGATACATAATCTTTTTTTTCTTAACAGTAATGGCAAATGCAATCCAAAATTTAATTGGGTAAAATTTGTTAATGAGCTATTTCTGAGAACAGATATTCACTGTGAGGATAGAATCTAGTGATTCCTCATGGCTTCCCTGTCCTCCAGCCTGATGCCTTGTGATGCAGTTTTCATTTATTCAGTGCAGATATTGCACAGAATATTCTGAGTTGGAAGTGTTTGGGTTGTGTAAGGTTCAGACCTGCTTTTGCACAGAACTGACCACATAACCACATTCATTACTTGGCATCCGTGGCATTTCTGAAATACCAAAACAAAGCAGAAGTTTCTGAGCTGCTACACTGGCTGACTCATATTCTTCTGCAATACACAAATGGAAAAAATCCCTCGTGTATTTTCTTTGTTCTTGAGAATTGTATTATGCTTCTCTCCCACCTTGCAAATCGTTTTCTCATTTATTGCATCACTTCTCAACTCCTTGCCACACCTACTTGTTCATTTAAACATCTCCTTATTAACTGTGCGTAGTGCAAACTCTCAGTTTTACTTCCTGTCAGATTTAATTACAAGCTTCATGTTTCTTCCACTTACACATGCCTTTGCTGATGTTTAACCAATCTTTTCTTTCAGGGAAGAGTGAGGTTTACACAAAAGCTCTGATTATGTTAGAGATAATTGCATCTCAGTATTTGGAGGTTTGTGCTGCTTAGGCATCAATCCTTGCATGCTCGCAGTCCCTGCTATGTCAACCAAAACCAGAGGAATTGCTCAGCCTCGTCCAGGGATGGGTCCATCCTGGAACTGGCTCCTTGGGGAAGCTTCCAGCAGCTTCTCCCAGGAGCCACCCACTACTCAAGCCTTCCCAGGCCAACCCAACACACTTTCTAATCTCTCCTTGCAACTTGTTGCACATATGGTCTGACCAGGAGTTCTGAGCAGTTTATGAGTTGTTCATTGTCTTTTGTTTCTAGATGTGTTCCGGAAGCAAAAGGAATCCTTTTAAAGCTAAATTCCTTCATTCTTGACCCAAATTCTAGTTTTTATCTCCTTTACAATGACCACAGTGGCGGTTTCAAGATCTTTCTCGCTTTTGATTTGCTTATTTTGCAGATATATTTGTTTTCATTCTAACTTGCTGCCTGACATTTTATGTTGTATCTGTGGCTGCTGTGAGTTCCCTCACTGCCACTTCAGCACAGAGAACATCCAGTGCTTCCATTTTAATGATGCAAAGTGACAAGGTGTTTCATGTGAAACCATGGAAAACTTCGAAAAAAACAATGATTTTTTTCCCCATCTTCAGAAGAGATTACATATTTGCATGTTTAGACACAGTAACTAAAGGACCTGCAGTCCAACTACAAACCAGTTTCATTCTATGCCTTTAAATATATTGCTGTACCTACCTGAACCACCATATTTCAAGAATTCTTCCCATTTCAGGAAGAAATGCTTTATATGATTGTTATTTTACTTCAGAGGGAAAATCACATGGCTTTCTTTCCTCCTCCCCCAATTTTTTCTTTCAGAATGAAGAAATTTTGCTTTATTGTGCAAGATGAAAAGGAAGAGCAAGGCTGTTCAACAACAACCTTCTGTGTTTTCAGATTTTGAGATTTCATCTTCAGGTCCCACAGTTATTTTTAATGTATTTCAGCCCTTTATTATTTATAGTTTGTTGTCACTGGGACTTTAAAATCACCTGAGCATCATTAAACAGTAATTTAAATTAAGGAATTACAGGAATTAAATACAACCTTCCTCCTCTGACTACAATGGTGTTTATCACACTAAAGAGTGGTGAGAACAAAGTTTCCATTCAAGCAGATTCAATGCCATAATGACCAGTGTTCTCTTTTTTCAACCTCACTTCTACGGGTTGAAGGGAACCGAAGTAAATCTCACAATAGCACACTCACCAGGACTGAATTTAATGGTAAAAAATGAAGGCTTTGAACTTCGAGTGGTGGTTTTTTGATGCAATACAGAGGTTTTTTGATTGGAAGTGACTGGGAAAAAACCTGTGTGCACTGAGAGATCACAAGCCAGCTGTTCCTGGTGCTCCAGCCCCTTCCCTGGATCCCTTCCCTTCTCTGGACATGCTCCAGTCCCTCAATGTCCTTCCTGAGTTGAAGGGTCCAGAACTGGACACAAGGACTTGAGGTGGGGTCCCACCAGTGCCCAACACAGAGAGATAATCACAACTCTGGTCAAGTTTTCACCTTAGAGAGAAAATCCAAATACCTATTTCAAATTCTGTTGAAAGAAAAGGTTTAAATATTTTTAAAAACATGGGGGACAAAATGGTCTGAGAAAACTTTCAGAATAATTTTGCCATTAAATCATATTGTCTTGTGCTGGAGTGATGTAACAGACAGGAAAGATTCAGCCTTGGGTAAGGAAGGGAGAGACTCAACTGTTCTTTTGTGCATTTAATGTCTTCCAATGGCTTGGGCTAAATTAACTTTGCTCTAGAGGACTTACAGAACTGAGAGATACTAGAAGATATTTTTGATTTCTTTCGGATGATGCTTGAGCTTTCAAAGATGGAAAAGCTGCCCTAAAACTGGAGAGAACCATCCATCCAGGGGGAACAATAAAACTTTCTGCAGGCAGCCCTACACAGAAAGGTTTTGCACTAGAAAACAACTTTGGAAGAAAGATACTTTTATATTTAAGTAGACTAACATCCATTGTTTTGTCATGTGCTGCAGATCGGCTACAGGACTAAACAGGTAGCAAATAAAGTGTTTGATCTTTAGTTATTGCAGTACTTAATGAAGGTGATTGCCTTGAGTTTATTTGGTCTTCAGAGTCTCCCAAAAAAAAACCTGGGGCCTCCCTGAAGGAAGGAAAACCAAAATAAATCACTGAAAGCTAAAATGGCAAATTCTATCTGTGCAGATGCTACAGCAGTGGGCACCTACCCTGAATAGGTGGGAATCCTTGCACGTGCTTGGATATGAAATATTTATCTATTATTTCCTGCTGGTAATGTTGCTGCCAAGCCCCTGATGAAAACTAAGGATCTGCTCATAACCTTTGAAACAAAGTGCTGTCATGTTGTGGGAATGATGGAAATATTAAAATAAATACAGTTTCTTTTACTTTCCTGATTATGCATTTGTTATTGTCAGTTAGAAACTCAGTTTGGACATCCACACACAGGCTTTTAGAGTATTATTAAAGCCTTTAATGTATGGACCACGAAAATATGAAGTTATTTCACATCTCAATACAGATGGAGCACAGTTCAAATGTAAAAGCAGATACACCACAGATTCATCTAATAGTCACTTCAGCCAGAACTTTTTCAAAAGACTGTGATTCATCAAGGAACAGAACAATTTCCATGTCCAAAGCTGGTTTTTTTTATTGTATCTCTAAGTGCCTCACAATCAGTGGAGAATTGTCATTTTCCAGCCCACTTTATGCCACGAGCTAAGTGACTAACTTGCTCAAAGTGTTCAATGTCAGCTTGGAAAACACAGAAAAAATGCAAGCAGGAGAAAATTAGCCTCCAGTGAAGTACAAAAAGCTCATGAAAAGCTGAAAATTCAAATCATCTCCATTCTTACCTAAAGGTCTACGAGAAAGGATTTGCACTAAATTTTTGATTGATGATGTATCTGAAACTAAGTTTTCCCCAAACAGAAAATTTTATCATACTAGAAAAGTTGGCTTTTAGAATGTGTGAAACTTCTGAGGAGTCCTTGGAGTATTGTCTGTGTAGGGACAGAAACGAATGGAACACAAGATAAAATTCAAGCTTCAATTAATGTGGGTAGATAATGCCAGAATAACCTGATAACTTTCTCTAAAAGTGTAAGAGACTTTCTAGCAAGTGTCACACATTTAATTTGTGGATACAACATCTTCTGTAATGCCATGGAGTTACTGCCAGAACTTTGGTGAGGAGACACCAAATAAAGGGGAGGTGACAGCAAACAGCAGGGGAAGAAGTCACTGGTAGAGTTCACCAGGAAATGGAACTCAGGTCTCAGCTCATTTCATGGTTTCTTTTATGAATTGGCACAAGATGACATTCTGTTAATTCAATTTCCCAATGACCCGAAGCGAGAGGGGCATCTCTTAATGACAGAAAAATAAGGATTTTATGTCCTCAAAGCTGCATGACCTCAAAAGCTGGAATTAAAAGAAAGCTGAAAGGAATTTAGTATGAAAAAAAAAGTTAGATCACACACTTGTAGACTGACCACAGGCCTTTCTGTTGCAAGTCAGGACACAGCAGCTGGAAATGAGGGAGAAAGAGGACCAGTGGTGTAGCACAGCTGATAGCAGGTGACTGGGAAATGCTGGTGTGATGCCAGCAAAGAATAAACTGGATGCAATAGCCAAAAACTTTTTTCAGTAGACTCAAGGAAAATTATTGCCCTGGTATAAGAAATGGAAGAGATCCCATTTGAAATGCAGTATTTGCATCTGGCCTTTCATGGTCAGTAAGTTGAGCCCCGGGGAGGGGTGAGGAAAGGCTCTTTTGGCCAGGGGACAAGGAAAACCCTCCTGTGGGATGGAGTGAGGGAAAGACAGCCTTGGTATGTCAGGTGGAAGGAAGGTCAAGAAGAGCTATGGTTGTCCTCTATCAGTTCATCATTGGAAAAAATTCTAGGGAAAGAAAAGATCTTTTGAAGCTAACCCCCTCCCTTCCTCCCAAATTTAGAACAGGAATGACTGATTTTAACTGTCAATGAGTATGTTCGAGCTGATAACAGAAAGATTTCACATTTTAAGACCAGTGAAGTTTTGAAATAGTGTTTCAACAGGAGAGAAATAAATCAAGTGGTTTTGTACAACTACCATGTGAGATTCAACTTCAGTTTCCGTCTCTTACAAGAACACAAGGAAGTCTTTCTGAGCAAACCACTCTCATTTCTTTTAGGAGCTTCTGGCTAAACTCTTGTCTCTGAGTCTGCAGAGCAATGCAATCATGGCTTCTTATTTTGGCAGATGACAGCATGGAAAACAGTGGCACATCTGCAAATCTTGTTTTACCCTCTTAGAGTGGGGCATGATGAGAAGAGACTCTTCTCTCCTGAGCCCAGGAGTGGATGCCCATGCTGGTTCCTGTGTGGCTCATCATGATTGATGCTTTCTGATTGAGATCTCTCTAAACTGCTCAAGAATTTCTGTTTATACCCTGACAAGCTCTAATAACTTAAATGTGCTGCTCTACTCTTAGAATCTTGCCATTTCAGACAGTTTGTAATTAAAAAACGTTATTAGTTATATATGATCTTCTTAGCCACTGGGAAAAAAACTACCTGTATATTATTTCACTTATCCTCAGCTCCTGATTGTTCTGAGTGGAGGCAGAGTGAGTCCACAGCCTAATACTGCCACTGGGCTTTATTCCTAATTTAGTTTTTTTTTCAATTCAGTTAATGGAATTGAAATTAAATTAATTGGAAAGGGAAAGGGATTTCCCTTTTAGCTCATTGCCCTAAATTCCTTGAGACACTGCTCACTGCTCCTTTTAATGCTGCTTCACCTAAGTTTAACTCCTGCCTCTTCTCTGTTTAGATGAAATTTGTCACTGCAGGCTTTCGGAGTGCAGTACAGAGAGGTGCTTCATGATGTCACCTTGTAGTTTCACTTATGACAAGGATAAAACCCTGGTGCTTTCTGGGGGTTTGATCACTTGGGAGAAATATTGGAGATTCTCGTGGACTATGTAGCTGTTCTCTCATTACTACTTTTAAGCATGGACAAAATGAAACGTATAAGTGACCTAGACTATTCTCACTTGGAGAGAAGCTTGTAAATCTAATTATTTGACACCTTTTCACTCAAATTTATTTTGTATCCTTTGCACTTCTTCCTTTTTCATGGAGCTGCTTGAGTCCTATCATCTGTTTTTCAAGACATACTCAAGTGTTGCAAGTACTTCTGAGAAGTGAAGTGTACTCTTCCCAGACATTACTGGGAGGCTGTTCTGAAGTCATCTCTTTTTCCATCATTTTTTCATTATTTGACGAGCTCAAAGCCCTGCTCTCATGTCTGTATCTCCTGGGAAATGTTAGAACATTGTGAAGCAGGTTAAGAAAGTAAAAAAACTCACCAAACATGACCCTGTTTCCATCTTTCTCTCCTTCTTCGAAGGAGGGCCTGGCATGATTTCTGACTGGCTTCAGCATAGCAAGAACCTTTCCCTGTCAATGTTATTCCAGGTGAGACTGACTTTCTTAGAGCTTTATTTTAGCAGGATGACACCAAGAGGAATGTTGTTTATGGTGGGAATAAAAAATGTCGGATCCGGTTCAGAGTAAAACCAGAAAGATGGGTCCTATTTCTCTGCTTTGTTTTGAGGGATAACTCATTTGGACCCAGTTTCAAAGGCAAGTTTTAATTAAAAGCACATTGTGCAGATTTGCAAGAAAGTGGCTAACTGGGAGAAGGTCAGCTGTCTTGTAAGCAGCAAGTCATGGGAAAGTTGTGCTATTATGGGTTACATAAGAATAACAAAGCTTTCATCTATAATTACTATTAAATTTGTCCCCTTTGAATAGACTGCATAGCTCTGCTGGCCTTCAGGGCTTTAGTTAACATGACTTTTTGCTAGTGAAAGATACTTCCCAATCAGCAAAAGTATATAATGAGACCTGATTCTTCCCTTTCAACGGGCAGAAGAGAGAATAGAGTACAAAGGCAAAAGAACACAAAGATAGCTGAGCACAAATTGCGCCAGATAAAGGTCAGCTGGTGTTCCAGGAGAGACCAAATTTAACCCCAGAAATTCTTTGTTCATTTACGAAACGCTAAAGAAGGGCATGTCCTGCAATGACTAATAATAAAAAGGGGCATCACTTGTCATCTTTGAAGAGGAGACAGGTCATGGGCAATATGTAATACTAAGAGAGAGGAAAATGTTTGCTTGTCATAGCTGTTCCAGAAACCAAGGAGCATCACAGAGACCGACCATCAGCTGTAGAGAGCCAGGTAACACAAGCAGAGAGCTGAAGTCTGGAAGATGAGGGAAGTACCACCATGTATCAACATACAGCTCTAAACATGACATGGAGCTCCTGGAATGGGTCCAGCAGAAGCCTGGGAAGATGTTAAGGGTCTGGTGAATCTCACTTAGGAGGAAAGGCTGAGGGAGCTGTTCAGGCTCAAGAAGAGACACTGAGAGGGCCCCCCACCCCTGTGTGTCAGTGTCTGCAGGGAGGGGCAGAGGATGGACCAGGCTCTGCCCTGGGGGGCCCGGCAATGACACAAGAGGCAACAGGCAAGAGCTGAGGGAGACATAAACATGTGCTTAACTTTACAGATAAATGCAAGGGGCCCACCTGTGCATATGTGGTTTTTTTAAGAGTGGAGACTTAATATAACCATATAAGCATTGCTGAAACCACTCACGGAACGAAACATGGAAGAGTGTTTTCCCAACAGGTCTATTTTCCCTAATGCCTGTAGCCATTTGCTTTGAAGAGCAAAAAATGACTCCTTGAAAATATATTCTCAGACTGATAATTTAATGACCAAGGCATGATGCATGTGCATTTTCATCACCTGGAAATGGCATGAAAACACTGGTTTGTGCACAAACATCTGGGTAAACATCTGTTGATCCATATACCAGATCCCTGAGCTTTTCTATCCAGTTTCCACTGCTTGAGCAAACAGCTCATTTGTGGTTGACCATCAACACGTAATATTCCATGTATCTTTCCCAGCAGAATTTTCCCCCCTGCTGCTCTTGGTCTTTTTCCACATTAAGGTTACAGCGTTTATTTTTACCTGCAACCCAAAGACTTAGTGTGGACTATTAAGCTTCAGAGTCCATTTTTTTTTGTATCTTTTTCTCTTCCAGGTCATAGAGTTTGGCTTTCAGCTTTGGAAGGTCTTGTGCATGAATTCTTGGAAACTTATGGCATTGGAATGGGAATCTTTTGTATTAATGCTAATATGTATGTTTGAAGAGTATATTAATATTTACAGAAAATATTCCTGTCTTTCAATAAGATTTATATGTACATAAACCATATTTCTACTTCTTAATTAGAATTCTGGAAAATTCAGGCTGAGTATATGAATGAACAGTGCTTACTTCATGAGGATTAGAGAGCATCACTATCAGTGATATGCCATATGTTGTAAATCCACACCAGAGATGTCATTTTGAGCAAGGTTTTTAGATCAATACTTAGGAGCAGGAAGAAGCAGTTACAAAATCCCCTGGCTTTAGGTCAGTCAGGATCCCACTTACAGAACACAGAAAAATAAGTGAAGTGGGTGGACTGTGAACCTGATCAGAGCAGCAATGAACTCATTCAGTTCAGGACTTAGATCCATACATTTTGTCTCATACACCTGGTGATTGGCTTCTGGTCAAGGGAAGAGGAATTGGAACTGTTCTTCAGCTGCATTTTCAGTAACAGATCACTCAGGGCCAAAATCCAGGCAGGATAAAGTAAGGATTGTGATGAACTTTTTGGTTTATGATAACCAAGCCATTCTCAAAGAACACTGCCAGAGAGGTGCTTCATCCAAACAGAATGTCTATGTTCATGGTGGCTCTGACATGGACAGAATCATCCTTATTTCTGGGAATAACAAGTATTATTAACACATACCTTGAAGGTGGACATAACGTGAGGGATTTCAAGTGATGTGTGCATTTAGGATTAACAAATCTACACAGTCATATTTTGTTTCAAAAGGACCATTTGACCATCTAGATCAGGAAAACTTTTTAGTCTTGAATTTTTCCTCTGACCATGACACTTATAACCTGTATTTCCATGGGTCTGGAATTACGTGGGTCTCAATTTACATGGTCTTGAGAACTTCTCCTGGATTTACTCCTTCTCTCAGAAAGAAATTAGACAAAAGCCACTTGCCAACATCCACCTGCACAGTTCTTGGCACAGGAACTGTGTTCAGACCGCTTGAAAGCCTCGTGAAACCATTGTGAGATACAGCCTGGATACATGTGGATGAAGAGATCCTGTGATTCTTCTTTTTTCTTCTGTATTGCTCTTGATTAATACTTGTCTTCCCAAAACGTAGACAGTCTTCATCTAAAATTGCTACAGCTACTGTTTTCCCGGGAGAAGGTTCCAGTTGCTGCTACAATAGATGCTGTAATTCACTTCTGACCTTGTGTATACTTTATCTGGTTAGTCAAAAACTATTTTATTCCTTTTGTACTTCATCCCTATGCAGATACTTACATACTTTAACCAAAGCAAGTCTCTGTCTTCCCCTCTGATAAACTTACAAGTTTGATCTTTGTCCCCCTCACTGTGAGACATTTAAAATAATTTTTCTGTCTCTCTTCTGAATCATTTATCATTTTTTCTCCCAGAGACTTTCTGATGCACAGAAGCCTCATAACACAGGACTGCCATAGGCAATAGGAAAGTCAGTCCAGTTTAAAGCCAAATTAAGAAAGTTCTAAGTTGTTTTTACAGGAGAATCTACAAGAAATGTTTCTGTAAATACAATACAGAAGCCATCCTAGTGAAAACAGGTTCAGCACTGGGAAAGGCTGTTGATTTTCCTGGGAGCCATGAAATTCAATGTGAGAAAAGAAAATAATAATGATTTTAATTATAAATTCTTAGATTATTATGTATTATTAGAATTTGAAAATATTAATTAAAATTTATAATTATCATGATGATGATTAAACAGTTGTACAGTGTCCCACTGCAAGATAGGTTTAGTTTTGCTTTTTTTTTTTTACCAGCCAAATTAGGCATGTGAAGAAATAAAAAACTACAGAAGACATCCTACCCAACAGTTAATGGAATCAAAATACAAAGTGAAAAGATAAAGCAAAAACAAAGGGCCTAAAGGATGCAAGTTGGCATCAAACTGAAGCTTGAACTGCAGTTCAAAGTGGAAAATGTCGATTTATCTCAAGAGGCCACAGATTAAGATCTGCCACCTGCCCTGAAGGCTTTACACTCAAAGTAAATCAATATGAAAGTCACTCTGGGGATTTCTTAGTGCCCCTGGAAGGAGCCCTATGATTATAAAAAATGCCTCAGGGTGTTTTGAGTGAACTTCTAGTTTAGAAATAAATGATTCAAACTTTGTTTTCTGTTATCCTGCAATAAATCCATTGTAACTCTCCTGATAAAAACTTGGCTCATGTGTCATCACTGTATCTGAAATGTTAAAAACCTAGGATGTTTCCAGATTGTAGAAAAAGTTCTAGAAAAAACCTCTCCCGACACAGTGAATCTGGGAAGGTTAGCTAGCAACTCATTAAATTGTTGGCCTAACGGTTTCAATTTTGGGAAAAAAATAAAGCAACACAGAAATACAGAAATCTAGCCGAAATTTCCAGCTGATCGAAACTGATTTGTGAGCTGTTGATAAAGACATTTTGCTGGCTTTTGATAAATGCAGACTTCTTTACTTTCTTCATTAATGGTTACATGGCAATCTTGAAAAACATCAGTTTGACAGCCCTGAACACTGTTTGTTCCCAGATCCCTTGAATCACTCACATACTCATGTGGTTTTGTGGTACAATATGTAAATTTTGGGCTGCTGCTCTTGCATCATTGATGGCAATGAGAAGATGTTATAGGGAGAGCCCTTTTGTTCTATTGTAAAACTTTTCTCCTTGTTACTGGAACAGACAATCAGTATCTCTTCTTATCTCCCCTTCCCTTCCCTGAAAGGCATGTGGCCAAGGGAGGGGCTTTCTCCTTTTCATCTGACAAACACGGGAGGATCCTGTGTCTTATCTTCCCTCCCTGGCAAGGCATGTGACCAGGGGAGGGGCCTGAGAACCAGGGCGGGCTGAGTGACAGCCAATGGCATGTGAGGACACGCCCACAAGGCATGTGACATGGGAGGGGCCCCAGGCCCTATAAATGCAGCTGCTGGGGCTCAGGAGGGGAGGTTTGTGGACCTTCTAGAGTAAGGACACCTCATTTTCACCTCTGATCTCTACTGTTGCTATTTTGCCCAGGACCACGTGGACCTTTGACTCCTCATCTCAGCACAGCTTTTCCCCTGCTGACCGCTGGATCTCCTGCAGCCCCTTGGACATTTCAGGTAAGGATCACGGGCTGTTACTCCACTGGTTTGCCTACCCTGAACCCTACTCCCCTGCCCCTGGAATCCCAGAGGTGCCCTGTTTTTTCCCTTGAACTAGGCACCCCCCCTCCTACTTACTTATTTCCCACTTGTCTACAGTTGTCATTGTTCCCTTGGTTTTTTTGATACTGTTATTGTTGTTGTTCAAACATATATATATATCTGTTAATTTTTTTCCTTTTTCCCAGTAAAGTTCTTATTTCTCTCCATATATATATATATATTATTCAAGTATTTCTAAATTTAGTTCATATTTTATCTTAATTGACACAGGCAAGAAGACAAGAGATATAATGAAAGTCTGTAAGATTTGTTTTTTCCCAGTAATTTTGCCCAGTCCCAAAATTTTGCTTAAGATACCTCCAGATTGCAGGATGGAAAATCTCAGTATGACTAAAGAGAAATGAATCAGCATCATAGAATCATTAAGGTTGGAAAAGGCCTTCAAGATCATCGAAAAGACCTCTAAGGTCATCAAAAATACCTCAAAGATCTTGTCTCACCAGGCAGAGAAAAACCA
The DNA here is from genome assembly GCA_013390025.1 of Pitta sordida. Taxonomy (NCBI): domain Eukaryota; kingdom Metazoa; phylum Chordata; class Aves; order Passeriformes; family Pittidae; genus Pitta; species Pitta sordida. Next base: position 470,817 of record WEKX01018106.1, on the reverse strand, counting down.
TCTGCAAAGTTACCTGATCCAAACAGAAATCCATCCCTTTGTGCAATGGCAGTGCTGGAGTCCTCCCAAGCTTCTCTCCCCCTTGTCAACCCATCTCTGATCTCTAAAGCCATGTTTCCATGTCATGGATCAGCTGGCATGAAGTAACTTGGTCTTCACAGGACAATACCAGCCTAGGCTCCCAACCTGCTGACAGCTTCCTTGTGTGGTTCACTGGGCTTTCATTTGCTAGTTATAAAATGGAAATAATCCTATTTCCTTTCTCTTAGTTCCCTTTTTAAACATTGATTTTAAATTTGTATGAAGAGTGTCCCCGTAACACCAGGGCTATGGAAAGTTTTCACAGTTTTCCCAGAGTCCTTCTGCAGTCCTACTGCAATGGATAACATGGGACTGTTGGAAGTAAGGAAGAGAGAGCTAGCATCAAAATTATCTTTACTCTGGTGAAGCCTCACAAAGAAAAACACAACTGTCAAAAGTAAAAACAGAAGGAGGAACATAAAATCCTAATGAACAGGAAAAAAAGGAGTGAAGTAAAGTAATAATTATCAGAAAAAAAATCAGTAAATAATAACTTTTTGCCATAAGCCATATTGTGGCACACGTGGGCCAGGGACTTCAAATATGAGCTCATGAGCAGGCTGCAGGGAAATTAACTTGTAGTGATTAAAAGATCCTAATATCCCTCACGGGCACAGGACTTCAGACTATCTTTGCAAAAAATTAGCTTTCTTCCCATACAAAACAACTTATATGTGTTTTATATATAAACACATATGTGTTTATATATAAGGGTGTGGAGTAATAACCAATAATGTGAGAAAAATACAGATACCCAAAGCCAACATGTGGCTTGGTCACACACATTAATCCCTGAGGAATTAAGCCTGCAGGTTAGAAAATCTATTTCCTGGGGACTTATTTTGTGCAGAGGATTATTTCCACTAGGGCACAGTTCATTTTTTGGCAGGTTGACATAGGAGGCACCAAAGGAAGTGGCAAAGGAGAGGCACAGGCACAACTGGAGCAAAGCCAGGAGATGCTGACAGACTTGGTACTGCCTGTCACCACATCCCTCCTGCCTCTCCAGGAGATTATCCACAAAGGAGGACGTGTCAGGGAATGGCTCACAAGATACATGGATAAAACTCCAGAGCAAATCTGTATTTCTCAGAGGCAGCATCTTTTCCCAGTATCAGCTTTGTTTGCTTTGGCATGTTGCAGGTGCAGTGTCCCATGTGCATGTGGTTCTTCTTGTCCATTGAAGAACTGCCATGGGGAGTTCTAAATATTAATGCACTTCTAAGGAAAAAAAGGACAAAACCAGAGAGGTTTCAACAGGTACTTTTTCTTTATTTTTATATCTCAGCTGGGATAAGAAGAGTCTCCAGAATATCTTTGTTTCTAGAGGATACCACTATTCAGTTCTTATGCAGTGTTAAGATAGAATTATGGAATGGTTTGGGTAGGAAAGGACCTCAAAGACCATCCAGTGGGTGGTCTTTAAGCCATGGGTAGGGACACTTTCCAGTAGACGAGGTTGCTCCAAGCCCCATCCAACCTGGCCTTGAACACTTCCAGGGATGGGATGTGCATTCAGCTTAAACACATCCACAGGCTCTCTTACCTACGTGCTTGTTGCAAAGCTAACATTTGGGCTGAAAACTCTCTTATGTATTTTTGAAAACCTTCAATGAGCATGGTAAATGATGGGGAAAGATACTCTGCTGTTACATCAGCACAGGTGGGAAGGATGTATGGAAGAGGTTTGGGATGATGAATCAGACACGTGGGAGATGCCACTTGTTCACAGTTGGGAGTGTTCGAGTGGGTGCTCCAAATGAAGAACGAGTATCCAAATTGGAAATAAGAATTTTGCACAACAGTGACTTGTAAGAAAAAATGGGTGTCAGTTTGTAGCAGTTTAAATACAACCCTAAATTACAAACCTGAAAGCTTTAAATGCTTTTGAGATAGTTTAATCACATAACACAAAGGCAGCATAATGAGGTTCCCTGGGATGGAACCTCAGTCTTTGCTGCATCTACATGACAAAATCTCCTAAATGACAGTGTGCCCCAAGAGTCCCTTCAGAGGAAGCACAGCAAAGAAAGAAGGAAACTGCAAATTTAAACAGAAAAATCAAAAAAGCTTATTGCACCACTTTAAACCAACGCACTGTTGGGACTCTACATGATGTGGATTTCAAGTGGTTTGCAGCAGTGGATGTCTGCTAAACACAACAGTGTTAGTCCTGAATATATTTGGATAAGTAAATGAAACAGTTATTATGACTCAGGTACCAGAGTGTGTTCTTGCTGTAGGATTTCATCCAGAAAGTCTGAATACAAAGCACTGAGAAATGCTGCAGCCAGATGAGAACAAAACAGCAACAAATGAAGGCTGGGGAAAATGGGAAGATGAAAGCTTCATGGCAATACAGCTGTCCTACTTCTCTAAGCCAGCTCATCTTCAAAGCAAACTGAAAGCAGATGAACCTGGGAGCTGACTCTGCTCAGGACCCTGCACCTCCCCAGGGAGACGGGAGAGAGTGGGTCCATCAGCCTCCTCCTCCCACTCAGGGCTCACTGTCCTTCTCATCTGAGGGTATTTGAAGGGTTTTGTTGCACTGGATCCCTCCATGCTCCCACAAGACCAGTTTTAATTTTCTTCCATGGCTGAGAAACTAAAGCATGGAGAGGTATTGAAGAATGTAACCAACTCCTCTTCCAGCACTCTCTGTCCTGGAAATTTAGCCAGGAAGATACAAATTTAAATATTTAATGGAACTAAATATTTAATCCATTTTAATACTCAACTCTTCTCTGCTATATTCCATTTCTCTATTCCTTCTCTGTTTCATGTGCTTATTTTGCCTCTTCCTGCATCTCCTCAGGTAGTTTCTCTCCCTGCAACCCCTGGTAGGTTTTTATTACTTTTGCCCTTTAAGTCATAATGCTGCTGCTTCCTCCCCTCTTTTATCTACAAACCAAGTAAAATGCAACATTTTCTATCACACACTGACTTGATGAACAGTAATTCTTGAGGCACAACCCTTTAATCTGTTCTAAGTGTTCCTTCTCTCATCCTGGTTTCCAATTTTGGGACTTCTATGGTCCTTTCATGGCCAAGTGCTGTATAAAGGGCACAGGAAACCACCATCTCACATGTGATGGGATGACTGTGCCCAGAGAAGCTGTGGCTGCCCCATCCCTGGAAGTGTTCCAGGCCAGGTTGGGCAGGATTTGGAGAAACCTGGGATCATGGAAGGTGTCTAGAGTGGGATGGGATGGTCTTTAAGGTCCTTTTCAGCCCAACCCATTGTATTTTGCTGTGAGTTGGGTGTTCCAAACATCCAAACACCACCACAGCAATTCCAGAGGGTCCAGGTCCTGTGTGAATGATGGAGACAGGAACACATTTTTGTAGAAGGAGGAAGAGCTGCTGCCACTTGAGAACCACTTGTGAAGGCTGACACCTCGTTCTCTGCCTGTGTCTGGTGATGTTAAAAGGTTGCTCTGGAAATCACTACTCTCCCTCTTCCCGGCTAATCAGGTGAGGAATGAAAAATCAGATCAGGGAATAGGAAAGCTTATCAAATTCCAGAGCAGGGGAGGAGAGGGAGGCAATTTAGAATCACAGAAAGGTTTTGGTTGGAAAGGCTCATAAAGATTATTTTCCTCTAACCCATTCCCCACCCCAACCTGACTGTGTACAGATGACAGGTCATACCAGTGGAATATTGCTGGAGGAAAGGAGGTATCAATATCCTCACTACAGAAAGGGCAAAAACCCAAAGATGACCAGAAAGTTAAAACTTGCTAATTTTTTTCTAACGTTTTGAAGAAAGTTAAACTTTCACCATTTTATATTTAGTATCATTTCGACAGATTTCTAGCTGAGCACTGAAATCATTGTGGAGAAAAAGGCTGATTAGTTGTCACTAACATGACAGACTCTGTACCTACTTCTCTTTTATTTCTCTGAGGGCTGTCCTGTAATTTTTGAAGTTATTGATGGGTGTCAATAATCCATTTGTTCAGGACTTTTTTACCTTCCAGACTTCTCTTATGTTCTTGCCCACTCAGAGGCAAACAGAAGCAGAAGTGTCCAGTTCCATAAATTGTTCAGCTACAGCATGTCATCAACCTGTCCTGAATAACTGGAAATTAGTCAATTAATGTTATGTTTCAATTCCCTGGGCTTCTACATGGAAACACAGTGAACAGTCAGTAATGGACAAAGACTTTTCTCATTTCCAGCTAGATCAATCCATCCACAGCTGAACAGGTCTGTTTGTATGAAGAACAATTGTTCCTTAACCCCTGATTTAAACAAAAAAATAATCTACATATAGAAATACAAAAGCAAACTACAAAATAACAAGCAAATTTGACCTGAGCAGCTGTTAAGAATCGGGGTATTGTTCACTTTGGATATTTGTAACCAAGGCATGCAAAACTCTCCTATTTATCCCAGATTTTGTGTCAAAGAGAAACTCAAACAGGCTTTGCTGGGAACTTCAATAACATTTCCGGTGACTTGGGGGTTGGATTTGTGGCCCAAGGATTTGCTCAGGTTTTCCAATGAGGTAGGCACTGTTAAAAGCATTCCAAAACTAACCCTGGAGCTCCCATAAGCAGTACAAAATAACTTTTATCCTGAGACAGGGCATTGTGCAGGGTGTAAAGCATCAGGGGCTTGCTGCCCACTGGCACTAAAAGGGACCTCTTTAGCCCATTGAACCCTGTAAATGTGTTTTTATTATCTATCCTGAAGCATTTCAGAACCCGATATGAGTGTGTAGCCAAATATTGTTTTACTTCTCTGGGACACTGGGAAATTTCCCTTCATGTATAAAATAGGAGTTCTTTCCAGCAGGGTTATCCTTTTTGATCCTGGTTTTCACAGTGCTGGGCATCCCTGGTTTCTGAGCAGGCTGCTGAAGTCCCACAGCATGACAGATGATTGTTCCCATTAGTGCCTTTCCTGAGTCAAAGGGGTGTTTCACAGGCAAGCTGTTCCTTCTTCTCAGTGCAATCAGTTTGGAGCAATTGGGATGGAAGGAATTCTAAAATCCAAGCTGGAGTCAGCATGCATGTGAGGAATCAGGGAATATGACAGCCTGTGGCCAGAAAATATTCTCAGTAACAGGACACTAGAGGGAGTGTCTGTCCTTTTCCTGCCAAAGGCTTCTTAGAAGACTGAAGGAAAATAGTTTCCTGCAAGCTGTGAGTTAAATGCAAATCTTATTTAATCACACAGAATCCCATCCCTGGCATAAACACAACACTGAGTCATCACTTTGATATATCGCCATGACCTCTGCTCTGGTTGCTTCTCCCACAACCAGTGTGTGGTTCTCTCCTTCCCTCTGTTTTCCATCCCTAGACAGGATTGCACCCTGCCCTGTTCTGTGCCGACTAAAATCCTCTTTCTGCTTTAAATAACGGTAACAAGCAACTGCGGTTCTACTGTGTCTGCTCAGTCAGGTTAGTTGGTAAACCAAAAAAAGTCTTTAAATCTACAGAAGGTCGTAAAACATGAGAGATGCAAAGTTCGTAATTTAATTACAAATGGTGAATAATAATTTTTCAGATATTAAGATGGTTGCATATACATTTATTCAGACATGTTTTATAGATTTATGTTTCTGATTATATATATATATATACATACATCTTAACAGAAATATATCCAAATAGTATCCGAAGAAAAACTTGCTGAGACTAAAGATGTGTTTAAGTGCATGTTACCTGTTTTAACCTGATATATGGCTAAAAGTCAGGGCGAAGCAGATATTTATCTCACACTTGTGAGATGCCAAATAGCTCTTTCTCATCCTCTGCTTTGCAAACAATTTTCAGAGCACAATCCATTAACTTAAAGGGAGAGCAGGGAGTTTCAAGCTCCCTCGTGGGAGCCATGAACTCAACAGCTCCGTGCAAAGGAACTCAGAGATAAGAGGAAATTTCTTAACAAGCACATGCCAGTAATGTGAGAGGCTAATTGGTGTAGAAAGCAACATCCCAAAAGTTCTTGGAGAGATTAGATGGAAATTAATTAAATTGATTTAAAACACTTTGAAAAATCAGCGATCTTAAGTGACACTCTTGGGTTGGACCATAAAATAACTGATTAAGTGGAAATAAATGCAATTGGATTTGGATAACTAAATCACAGGGAGCCAAAAGGGGATGGATTAGAAAGTGATTAGGCTAATCCTGAAAGGCAAATTAAATGAGAGGAACTTTCCAATCCTTAAATGCTGTCATTATCTTTGCTAATGTGGACAGTGTTTGGTTTTGGACAAGTGTGGCATAAGAAAGAGGTGCACAAACTAATAAATTACTGAGCAAACGAAGCTAAACGACTCCTATATGCCCCCTTTTATACAACAAGGAAAAAGAAGGAAAGAAAAGTGATCAGAAGACAAGGTAAGTTGAAATATTTCCTTAGAAGAATTAACAATATCTCGAGCACCCAAATTGTTGTAGAGTTCCAAGAAGGATTAGAAACCCATACAGACACTGCAAATAGGAAAAATACTGTAACATGAGGGGGTAAATGGTATTATAGGGGTCTTTAAAGGTTAGATAAATCATTCTCCAGAGTTAGGATCAGCTGCATTGGTCTCATCTTCCTAAATTGTCTTATCTCAGAAATAGCTTACCAGTGTCTGTGCAACAAAGATCAGCCTGTTCTTCTGTACAGCTCCATGTTACCATCCTTGGAAGAACTAAGAACTGGATAAGGCAGAACATTGTTTATGGTTCTTTCCTGTCAAGCAACTGATTCTTGGATCCTGAGAGCAGACACACCTTTTACAGGTGTGGACGACAATGGCCTTTGGATATATGAGCTGGCAATTCACAAGGTCATCATATTCAGATATGATGGCATTTAAATTAAGATGAGATAATGATATCCATAAAAAGTTTACAGCCTTTTCAAATAGGGCATAAAGAAATAATACGGAGCATGAAATATTTATTACAATAACTCAGTGTGACAGTCAGCCCACAACAGCTTTTGGAACTGAGCTTTGGAAATACATCAGCTTTCACTGTCATGTCTTATTGCCTCTTCTTTCCTGGAGGTTTGTGAGTGTACACAGCCACTGCCAGAGAAAATGCTGTAACTCCAAGTGTCATCTGAGAGCCATTACTCACAGTATTGAAGAGTCAAACCCAGGAGAGCACTACAGACTTTAAAAGCCAGGAGTAAAGAGAGGGGGAAGAAAGAGGAGCTGAAACATGATGCTCTCAAAAAAGGCTCAAAACTCGTGCTGAGATATGACATAGGGCTCCACAGAGGCTTCAGTCAATGCCAGGATCTTCTTGTGCTCAAGTAAAGTACAAATAGGCACAAAGTCAGAGAAACTTCCCCAAAACTGAGAAGAGCCCAAGATGACAAGTCCAACTGACAGAGTTTGGTGGCACACAGCAAGAAGCCTACACCAAGTACCAACAGAGCTTATTCACAAGCAAGTTGCTAATTTATTGGCAATCTATGATCAGAAATCCCCTTCCCCACCTCTGGAGCCAGTTATCTCTTAAATCCTCACAGATGGATGTTATAGAGAGTTATGAAGGGACTGATCAGTGCTTTGCAGACCAGGGAGGAAGATGAGACATTCTTGAGGTGAAGTTCTGAATAAACCTGCTCAATGAACCATTTCCTGCCCTCTTTGGACTCTACATCTTGGTGTTTTACCTTAGAGGAGCAAGTCCAGGTTGGGGTACCTCACATCATTCCTCCAGCTGAGCTGCAGAAATAGCACTGTGTGGCTGTTAAAAGTTTGGATGTATAACAGAAATACTTCTTTGGATGATGAAGGATCCAGCCGGGAAGTAGCTGTGCCTTCAACAACAATGAGAGCAAGAGCAGAGTCTTAAAGAAAGCAACCTGAATGCTTTTTCCCTGCTGTCTTTCATCTTTGCTGTGGAAAATAAAATAATCTTTACTCAAATTTCTGAGTTATATAACGTGATGTAAAATCCAAACAAGGTGAAGATAATGCAGTGTGGAGTTTTAACAAAACACAGCAAGTAAAAACCTCAGGCTCCTCTGTAACCATAAATCTGCTTGCAGACATAAATGAAAATTTGCCTCCTGAGCAGAAATCTGTCTGACATTCCTGACATCGTGTTAAAAATGCTTGAGAACACCTGAGTGAAGAGAAGGCCATTTCCATGGCCACCAATGCTGAAGGCAGGTAAGCGTGGCACAATAGATGGCATTAAATTGGAAGAAGCTTGAATCGTCAAAGTAGGAATTTCTGGATTAATAAAAAGCAACGTTTTTGGGGGGGTGATCTAAAATCAAAGGATTTAGGGATTCTGAGAAAGAAAGCATTTGTATCCAAATGCTTTCTAAGATATATGCTCCCTTCATTGTTCAGTCTGTTTTGACCTCATTTTATGCGTTGAGGGGCAGGAAAATACAGAAGTTTCTGAAGGAATAAATGACACATTTTTCAAAAAAAAAACCACAGAAAAAATGGAGCAATATGTTAAACAATGATTTTAAAGTCTGATATGATTTTAATTAGAGAAAGAGTAGGAAACAGTGCTTGCAGAGACTCAAGAGATCATTCAAACCACTACCTGGAAAATGCCAACCTGGTATGTAGACCAACACTTTCACACTATTCTCCGGGCTGTTTTTTGTGGTCAGTGCTTTAACTTCTCACCATACTGTCTCTTCTTGCTCTTAACTCTCCTTTCTCTGAGAAAAGCCTCCTGGGTTAAGAGGAAAAATCTCTCTGTAATTTAAACCATTTCTCCTTCTCAGTGTGGAGTGAACAGGAAGAGCATGTTTCTACCTCAGTGGAAGGTCCTTGTCACATCTTCTCTCAATCTCTTTTAATAACCATGGCTTCAGGGTAATTTTCTAGGCACTTGCATTGATTTTTAAACTGCTTGAGACATGTACAGTCCCAATGCAGCTCATCCCATTCAACCACACAGTAGAATCTGCATTTCAGCTCGTTACTCCCATCTCTTTTTGTAGCCAAGGGAGACAGACACGTGGATCTGGAGCTCTCTATTGACACAGCCATGAGATGTTTGCTCTCATGGAGGTGCCTGCGTTGGAGAAGAGGGATTCATTAGGATCTATGAGCCTTTTAATTTCTTGCCAACTTCACCTAAAGTCAGTAAGGTCATGGAAAATGCTAAAACCTTTTGCACTAGTGCCAACATTTTCTTTAGCATCAATAGCTCCTTTTATCTTCCTTGCTGTTGTTTTCCTGGAAAGTGTAAAGAGGGAAATTGTATCCTTTCTCAGGCCTTGTTGTCAAGTAAATAAGGTAGGTTATTTTGGTTTCCTCTCAAGGAGCTTTCTGCATTCATGACATTTTAAGTACCAATCCTTGCATATTTCCATAGTGATTTTCATGCTATTTCCATTTTTCCAGTTCCTCAGTCTTTGTCCCATGTTTAATTTCCTTGACTTTTCTGTGTTAATCATGTTCCCCACTTCTTGATAATACAGCTATCACTCTAAAATAATGTGGTCCACCTCTCTGGAAAATGTCACGATTTTCTTCTATCACTGTTGTGCCATTCTCTGTATTATTTTCCATCTTCTTATTCCCTTAAGTGTTTTTGTTGCAAGCTAAGGCTGAATATTTAGTTTGTTTTCCACCCATATTGTATCCTTCTTGACTACAAGTTCTTATTATGCTTTGCAGGTTATTCCTTTTTTTTAATGTTATTCCTTCTAAGCTTTTTGTTCTTTTATTTAGAGCTAATTATTCAGAGAGAAAAAGCTGGGGTTCTTCCTTCCTGTGCTTCTTTTTTGTTTAAGATACCAATTCCTCATTATCTGTGCATTTCTGGCTCAAAGAAAATCTAGAAATCTTCTACAGGAAAGTCTTGAAACTTTTCAGTTGAGTTAGCACTTCTTTCAGGCATCAACAGTTTTACTTTGGAATTTTGTATCTTATTTGCATTTTATCCTTGTTTTTATCCTTGAATGATATCCTTGGTTTCTGGGCTGTGAGTGCACATGGCTAAGTCATGTTGAGCTTCTCATCAACCAACACCACCAAATCCTTCTCCCCAGGGCTGCCCTCAACCCATTCACCACCCAGGCTGTATCTGGGCTTGGGATTGCCCTGACCTTGCAGTGAGTTACAGCTCATGATGCCGGAAAAGCAGAGTGTGGATGATCCTTAAAACCGAGGCAAGAGTTGTTCTGCAACATTAATGCTTATGACACTTCACTCTAACTTATTGTCCTTCTTCTTACCTGAAGCAGAAACAAGCCCTATGGCAGGGTGGCAAGGGAACTACACAAGAACTTCTCTATTTTCTTCCATGAAAAACTCATGTGAAAAATATCAAAGCCTGAGGGGGCAAACCACTTACTAGCTCTTCTTGCTTGCCTTCCTCATCTGGGCACAGCAGGTTTCAACAGAGTCCAGAGGAACATTGTTCTTCCAGCAAAAGAATGAATAGGGACAGAGGGGTGATAAATTAAATAAACAGAGAAGCAGAACAATAATATGGTTATCATTTACCTGCTGGTTCCTCCACAGCTATGCCACAATGTGCATCTAGAAAGAAATTAATCTCCCAGCCAGCAACAAGGCCATGAAGTTTCATCAGTGCTCATTTACAAGCTTTCTCTGCCCTGCCACAGACCCTCTTCTGGGTTTGTTTATGACCTGTAAAGTAAAAAAGCCCAGCAGACTCCAGAGCAGTGATCTCAACTGATTTTTTCGTCTAATTTGGATCAGGAATGCTCATGTCATTAACCAACACCACCTCAGTTAACACGATCTCCCATAAAAACTAAATATCAGTTGTTTCCTTCTCAGTGACTTTGATCTCACAGATATTTGAGTACACATCCTTTGCTTGTTGGTAGGTTTTTGTTTAAAATAACTGTGGATGTGGCACTTGGGCCCATGGTTTGATGGTGGCCTTGGCAATGCTGGGGGAATGGTTGAACTCAATGATCATAATTAAAATCCCCCCATGTGTGTAGGTTTCAGGTTGGATATTGTCTTATGATTAAAAGTGTTTAGGTTTATAAGGACAATCAAGGACTGCACAGGCAAAGGAAGTTTCATACTCATTCTGTGCTGATGCACCCAGAAGAATGTTTTCACCACATAACTTGTGTATGAAACCTCGTCCTTTTGACTGGAACCAGAACACCTTTAGGAACAAACATTCAGCCTTTACAGCGTTTTGGGGTAAACAATTCACTTCAAACAACATTTTGTGGAGACAAAGCCTTTCTGCTTCGCTTCGTGGATTACACAGAAGGATTAGACCTTGTAACTGAAGCATAAATTTCTACCATTTGAGCTAACAATATTATTCATTTGTTTAATGTCAGAAATGTCAAGGTCTTAACTGAATGTGTACCAGTTGCTGGACCTAGTTCACATTATTTTGTCAGCAATATTTATCATGTAAGCACAGTCTGTTTTATTAGGTTTTGTGCAAATTCCTAATCTCTCCATCCATTTTAAGCCATAGTTAGTTCATTTCAGTAGATGAGTACATGCACTTATTTTGTTTTCATTTACTAATCTGTGCAATGCCAGGAAATAAAAAGACAGAACAGATTTTTATGTAAGTGTATATAACACAGTCACAGAATTGTCCTAGATCAATTTGCTGAAATGCTATTTCTTCTACTTAAACTCTTGCAGAATTCAGCAAAAACATTTCCCACACTAAATTCTGAATTTCCCAAGGGATAATTACCAAATGCAAATACATTCCAGTGTAGTTTTGTGTTGCTTGACATTTATCAAATTTAATTATTTTGCCTGAATTAGCTTTCTTCAGCTTAAAATTTTATTATGAAGATATAAATCAGTAATTTATACTGAATATATTAATGAGTAAGAATAAAAGAAAACCTCTTTGCTTGAACTGATTTAAATTTTGAAGGTAAAAATATAAGCACTATTTCCAGTGAGATAAATACCTTTTTTTTTTTTTTTACAGCTGTGTTTAGTGTTCACTGAAGTAATAAATTTTTTTCTGCATTTTGGACAGAACTCCACAGTCTTCCTAGATAACATAAGTGTCAAGATTTGCTGTAGAAGAAGAAACCAAGCAATGAAATGAAGAAAACAGTGAGTGCCCTTACAAGCTGAACACTTTCCAGAAAAGATAGTGGATGTCTTTCACCACGTGTGGTGATTTGGTAGGAATGGGATAGGATGGGAATATTCTCTCTGATGTTTATGAACAATGTGATGTAAGGAAAATTACTTGTCCTTTTGGGCCACCAAATCATCTTTCCCACAAGGCAGTAAAATTGAAACAGAACAAAACAATTTTAATATGAATTCCCTGAAAAGAAACAAACAGCTCAGAAGTTCAAGTTTTCTGCACTGCCTGAATAAAAGGCAGCTAATTTAGAAATACAGATTTCGGCTTTGCTTCTTCAACTCCCTTCACAGAATCACAGAATGTACTGAGTTGGAAGGGACCCACAAGGATCATTGAGTCCAACTCTTAAATGGCACCACTGCCTCCCTGGCAGGAATTGAACCCCAGTCTCCCACCTGAGAGATGGGGACATTCCCCGCTGTCCTAAAGTGGATTTTCATTTCCAGCACTGGAAAAATTTGTTCTGGGTCTCGGTGTTTATGCATTTCTCCTTTTGATTTCCTAAGTGCCTCTCAGCCAGGAATACAATGCTCTTAGTTGGCCAACCCATTATTTACTTTTCACTACCAATTCACTCATCCACCAGGGAAACAGAAATCAGACTCCCTGTTAGGGTCTGTCCCAGCAGACAAGTGTGACCAAGCACCAGGGATGACTTGCTAAGGCCTCTCTCTTCCCAGCCACGTCCTCTCAGTATTATCCATCTGCAGTGCTGCCCTTCCAAGCTGTAGCAGGAACACTCAACTCTCTCACTCAAGGTCTTTGGAACTGTGCTACAAGCATGAGCCTTTCCTGGTGTTGTTTGCACTTTTTGGACTTCACTCTGCCCTCAGCCCAAATCCTTTCTCCACGGTGCTGTCACCCAACCGGTTCCCTGGGGAGTCATTGAGAGCATCCTCACAAGGATATCTCTTCATCCTCTTTTCATTCCTTTCACTCACTCAGAAACTCACAGGGTGTGTGTAGGTTAAGGACTAAGAAGAAGCTTGGACTGGGGACACCAGTACTGACTGAATGATGTGAAGGTTGGTCTTGGATAAATCAATAACAAATGTTCTCAAGTAACATTACGTTGGAATAGCTTTTCTGTGTCCATATAGACAAAGGTTGCTTTAAATTCTTGTCATAAAGATAGTTACTGTGCAGAGAAATCAAACTGGGTTTTGAGGCTGAAAGAGAATGGAAGAGATTAGGAGGCAGTGCCTGAAAAATCTAAATGTTCTTTTACTGGCAGCTGTCAGGGAACTGCTTATCTGAAAGAGGTTACATTAAGATGGGAGTCTGAGTCACCTAAGATACATCTGCCTCCAAATGTCATGATGGTCATATTTGTTTATGATTTATTGCTCCTACAACTACACACAGCAACTTTTTAAAGCAGGGTTGAGATAGAGAAATTCTTGGTTTAAAAATTTCATCTTGTCATCAGTAGCTGATGCTACTGAAGAATTAAAATCAGGGGAAGCACAGACAGGACAGTATTGCTCAATATCCAGAGTCACGAGGGCAACTTAGCCGTCCTAGGAAATTGGCTGAGATGGATGGGATAAATTAATGTCCAATTTTGTCTCTCTCCCTCTGTTGAAACTCAGGGAAGTTTATAAGAATAATTTGTACCAGACAACAAAATTTCAAGACAGGAGAGCTTTGCTCGCCTACCATAAGAATCCGTGAGTAAATGCATTGCACTGTTATTACCTGACAAAGAAAGTCTAAGATTCTACAAAGTGCTTTTCAAAATGCGTGAAATGGCTCAGCACACAAACACCTGTAGTACAAAAACAAAGACCCAGAGGAAGAAAGGCTTTCTTCTCTCTTAAATGAAGAAAGAAGATGTTCTGTCCACAGCAGAACAAACGTGCACCACAAGTGTTACTTCTCTAAACTGCACAAAACCTCAGAAAAATCTGCCAGACAACATTTTGCTGTGAGGAAACTGAGAAATCAAGATCCCAATGTGGAACTCAGGGCTGTTTGGGTTTGTTGAAGTCATCCAATGTGTTTCATCCAAGGATGATATGAGCAGTAAGACACATCAAACTGAGTCATTACTGAGCACTTCAAACTCACTCACTCCCATATCCATCCGGATGAGGGATGCAGCCACTCAGGCATGAGGGGCAGAGTATTAAATTTTTGAATTATTTTATTTTTTATTGGGAGTTTAATATTCTTTTGATACTCAGACTCTCTGGACTGTGCTGGTTGTGTACAGTTGAGCACTAAACCCATTTTTACTGACAGCTGGGATGTGTACGACAACAGAGTGGTACAGCAGCAGATAATCAGGTACAAAAAGGGAGCATGGATGGCTGAGTTCTGCCATTGTTGAGTTGCCAATCAAAGCCCACATTATTATTCGAAAATAGGTTGTTACATCCACGGAGATGGAACTTGCCTGTCAATCTGAAGTATAATGTGTAGAGACAGCCTCAGACCAAGGTCTAAAAATGGTTTGACTGACAACTGTACTCTGCAGCGAGAGCAGAATTATCTCCTCCCAGTTTTAATTACATGTCTCTTGTAAACAAATATATTTAAAAATATTAACAGCTGTGTTTAACTGTGATTTTCTTCCTTATCTTCCAGAAGGTTCCTTAGTATTTGTGCAAGACTTCGAAGCACTGCATGACATGGTAAGCATTACTGTTAAGCTGTCTGCCTCTCATGGAAATTACAGCATAGCTAAGAGAAGAGAGCAAGCAGGTTTCCACCATAACCCACGACTGTTGGGTGCTGAAAACTTCTAGAAAACAAAAGGTTTTTTAAATGTGAAACTTTTCCTGTCACCCTCTGAGCTGAGCAATTTGAAAGGAAAATAAGATCCACTTTTTTCACTTGACGTTTCCATTCCAGCTTGTTCTCTGACTTCCTCTCTTCTCATGTTGACTTGAAGACTAACTTTCACATTCATGAGTGCAGCTGCAGTGTCCTGACTCTTAATACCTTGTACATACTTGAGAATTGAAGGGCAACTTTGACAGATAAATTGGATATAAACAGTCTTGGAACATGTTTGGGCTGGAAAAGAGAAGAATGTCTGCTAATACCATGTAGTGTATGTTATTCTGTATAACCAATGAGATGTATTTGAAGGGTATTTTAATAAGTATCACTTCATAGAATTATAGAATGTCATGGGTTGGAAGGAACCTCAAAGATCATCTCATTCCAATTCGTCTCCCATGGACAGAGACACCTTTCACTATCCCATGTTTCTCCAAGCCTATTCAACCTGGCGTTGGACACTTTCAGGGATCGGGCAGCCACAGCTTCTCTGGGCAACCTGTGCCAGTGCCTCACCACCCTCACATTTATCAAGTTAAAGGACTTATGCTAAGCTGGAAACTAAATTTTCATTACACTTAGTGTCAAGAAGACTACATTTTCTTAGGAACTTTTAAGAAAAATTCTAAATATTTTTTCCTAGCTTTTTCCTGAGTTGTTTGCCTTGAACTTTCTGCATTTCTGTTTTTACAATTGCCATATGGGCATCAGTTGTGATCATTTGTGCAGGGTGCTTAGGTATTTTTAAACAGCATTTTTATTCGTTATAAAATAGGCAGATGGAGTTCAGCTGAAATTTGTAGAGCTGTAAACAAGTGGGTATGAACCAGGGAGGGTGTGAAAGGGTGTGCTAAGCTTGCTGCATGTTTGTTTAACTGCAAGAAAAGATCAAAGCTTCTTAAGGTGTATTGGCACCATGAATTGCTGAGTAGTACAGGAAGGAACACAACCAGCCTACTGAGGGGCATTGAACAACATTTACAGACA
Source organism: Pitta sordida (assembly GCA_013390025.1). Classification (NCBI taxonomy): domain Eukaryota; kingdom Metazoa; phylum Chordata; class Aves; order Passeriformes; family Pittidae; genus Pitta; species Pitta sordida. The sequence goes on along the minus strand of WEKX01018106.1, from coordinate 454,897 downwards.
CAGGAGGAGAGGCTGAATGATAAACACAAGTGACAGAGGGATAAACACAAAGGAGCGTACAAATAACGAGACATAAGAAAGCCAAGGAAAGCGAGGAGCCTCCAAAAATTGGCCGGATTAGCAAAACTAAGCATGTGTTCAACCTCCAGATTCTCAGTCTTGTTATCATTTCTGATGTGCTCGTTGGGAAGATATTGTTACCAATACACTATTGCCTTGTTCCAACATGAGAGAAAAAGATACCAGCTGGAGATACTGAAGACTAAAAGGTTGTCTAAAAAGGTCTTTCTTGGGTCAGACACAGGCAGAGGACACTGAGACTTCTCATGCTCTGTCTTGGTTTCTCTCCATCATTGTCAGGGAGGACTTGGCAGAGACCTCTTTGCTTTCAGAAAGGGAGATGATGTCTGGATAACACTCTGGTGTTTATTACCTGGATGTAACATATTAAATTGGGTAAATGTGGGTAATGTAGTAACTTCTGGGATTACTCTGGGCACCCAGCCTCCATCCGGAAAAAGAAGAAGACCATAGGACACATCCAAATCTTCAGCTGCAAGGGAAATTAATGTTATATCACAACTAGGGCTTAAATTCTTTCAGTATTAGTCCTTAGATTATATAGGATAAGGTTATTAATTAATATCTGATCTGGGGGTGAAGGGAAAGGGAAGGGGAAGGGAAGAGAAAAGTGTCTGCACAGCACATGAGTGATGGAGCAGGGCTCTGTCCCAGCCAGGGTCCCTAGACATTACAGCTGTTTGTAAATAGATGGCTATTTCAAGTGTTGGCTTGATTTATATCATTACCCTTTATCAAGTGCCTACTAAATGCCGTAGCCTTTTAATACAATCTCTTGTGCTCTTGTGTCACTTTCTGGAGTTTTTTAGGGCACTAAAATTCATTATAGATATGACTACAGTGACATTTGGTTTAATTAATTTCTCTATTATGTCGCAGCTTGAATGAGAAGCAATCACATATTATTAAAATATGAGAGCACCGTGTTTATTGCATAGTTTGGAAGAATCTTCAATTTGCTTATGAAATTACCTTGGAAGTAGATGTGTAAAAGTAAAGTAGTTCTTGACTCCGGAAGGGTTTGGGGGAATTTTTTTTCATTTTTCTTGTGGCAGAAGATGGTGTTGATAAAGTCAGAGTGTTGCTTGTGGTAGGGCCTCCTTGGTTTTGTTTTGAGCGGCACAAGGTGCAGTGGGATTCTTGTCTTAAGATGGGGCTTCCTTGGGATATATTGCTAAAAATCTGTTGATTATTACTACCAAAGAGGAATATTGGGCTCAGTTTCTCAGAGGACTTATACTTTCAACAAATCAGGGATAAAGATGAAAGCAATGCTATCTAATCCTAATAGTGGTTGAATCCAGACTCTCCAGTGGAATTCCATGTGCAGAATTGCTCTGTCCAAGCTAGAGAAGTCCCAACAGTCAAAGTGACAGGGCTATAGATGGAACTAAGGGCTACAGAGACCAGTAAAAAGAATTCAGTGGAAGAAGGTTTCCCATCATGTTGTTGCTCCATCCTGCCAGCGGCAGTATCTAAGTAGTGCCTTATTCTTCCTGTTCTTCATAATATGGTTTAATGGAATGATTTTGGCCCCCCTCCAACAAGAAATGCATTGAGGTGCTGGAGCATGTCTAGAGAAGGACAACAAAGCTGATGAAGGGGGTGAGGGAGGTTCTAGTGAGTTGGCTTTCAGTCTCTTCTCCCAGAACAGGAGACAGGATGAGAGGAAATGGCCTCAAGTTGCACCAGGGGAGGTTGAGATTGGATTTTAGGGAAAATTTCTTCATGGGAAGCGATGTCAAGCATTGGAACAGGCTGCCCAGGGAAGTGGTGGAGTCACCATCCCTAGAAGTGTTCAAAAAACGTGCGGATATGGCATTTGAGGACATGTTTAATGGTGAACTCGGTGGTGCTGGGTGGAGGGTTGGACGNCAGTGGCAGTATCTAAGTAGTGCCTTATTCCTCCCATTCTTCATAATATGGTTTAATGATTCTATGATAGCATTTTGCCAACAGTTAGACTGGTTGATCTTGGAGCCTTATTAATCCAATATTTCTGTGTTGAGACACCTCTGCCTTCCCAGTATCCACTGCAGTGAGGAAAGGTGAGTTAGGCCATGCTGCTCTCTGGCAAAACCATGACAAGAAAATTGTAGGGAAACCTTGACCAGCTGCCCTTTTCCTTGTCCATACTGGCTGGAATCCATATCCACGTGCCTCAGGAGTTACTAAAAGGCAGACTGGAGGCATTATCCAAAAATACAGCTGAGTAGCTGTATAACAAAATTGGGCTTCCTGCAAAACACAGTGGTGGTCATTTTGGTCTCTTAGGAGCTCACCTTTTAGGTAATAGGCAAGAATTTGGAGTCCTTTGGAAATGGACTGCAGGTTGGACTCTGGAGGGGCATTCAACAACCTGAGTGTACAAAATAAATGAATAGAAATTGAGATTCCCTGAGTCAAGAAACCTGAGACTTGCAGACTTGCCTGTGTATGGCAACCACTGGAAAACCCAGATCTCAGGGGGCACTGAGAAACTGGTTTACATTTTATCCAGTGATTTTTTTAGCACAGCAGTCAAAACACTGATATGTCCATTTCCTTGCCATAAGTTGTCTTATTCCTGCTCCTCAGGGATTTATTAAACAGCAAAAATTAGCAGGTAGGTTCAAGTAGAAAAGTTTTAAATCACACTGATAAATGGCAAATATTGCTTGGATGGGAAGTAATTAAGATTATGATCATACATTTAGCTTAGGAGGTGGGAAAAACAGAAATAACACCTTGTATTTGCAGTCATTAGGCACTGAAGTATTTTGCCAATTAAAATCCTACAGTGAAGGGAATGCATAAAGTACTTCCAAGGTGATGACTCAGGTCTTGCTCACACAAACCTGCTAATGAAGAAATTTTCATGCCTTCACAACTAGATTCTTCTCACCTTATTCCCATCAAATTTGATTTAGGCTGAATTAAAATATCCTGGGGTGGATAAATAATCCCGGTTCCTTTAAAAAAACACCTCTACCTGGTCAACTAGTTCAATGGTTGGTGTTGAGTTACAACATCCCAAAAGGTAAATGGTGTTGGGGTTTTCTTTTAGGTGCTATATATAAAGCTTTTGGTGTGATTTAAACCACTCTGTCACATATATGTGACAGGATGGACCACTGTGGTGCTGCTGCTTACATGAAAATCATATATATATTAAAAAAAAAAAAGAACCAAAAAAATAGGGGGGGAAAAAGGAGATAAAAGTGTAATCAAAGGAAGGGGGAAAATTAAAAAAAAAAAAGAAAGCCAACAAAAATAAAAATGTTTCTTGCAGCATAAGAGCTTTGCGACAAATATAAAATGAATACAACCCATATGGGGGTCATTTTACAAAAAGGGCTAAGCATCATGAGAATTAGTTTGACTCAAGCTTGATATCTATCTTAATTTCAGATGCTTTAATTGCTGTAAACACTTTTTTTTTTTCCACACAGGAAAACATTTCCCTGCCTTAAAACTCATTATCCCAAGTTTGCTAATAGTTTCAAAGATTCCTGAAAAAAACATTATCTCTATGCTTTGTTTTTCTTGCTGCCAAGTAGGAAATTTGTATTGAGTTCCTAAGCAGGAATGGAAAAGTGTGAAAAATAAGTGCAGTAACTTTTATTTTGGACCATTTTTTGAGAAACAGACTACTTTTTCTTTTCCCCCAGCTTTATCCCACCTTCCTAAAAGCAGAATGTCTTATTAGGTTAATAGTTCTGCATAACAACTGGTCTAGTTTACAAGGTGGTGATTGATTAAGGGTTGGACTCAATGATCTTGGGTTTTTTTTCCAGCCTAGATGATTCTATAATTCTATGATTCAGTTTATTGCACAGGTGTCCCCATTACATGTGTGGGGGAAAACCACTTGAATTTTATCGGGATAAAATTCACTTGGAGATTAAAATTCATTTCAAAACCCACTCGCATTTTACTGGGGCCTTTGCTCACACAGAGCTGGGTCATGGTCCTGTGTGCCCAGTCCCACTCATGCAAGATTCATTGTTATTATTTTAAAATGCATGCAAATCACTTCCTAAATACACTAACTATGTAGAAAGGACTGTGTTAAATGGCCATTTCTGCAATTGCTGGAAGAGTTTCTGTACAAGTCTCTTTTCTGCCCATCAACCTTTTCCTAATTATTGTCTCCTGGCACTACAGTTGGCTGGTCATCACTGAAGCCCAAAATACTAAAGAATTAAGTGCCCTGCTACTCATTACTATAAAAATCCATAGAAAATGTTATTCTGCTAAGTAGTTAAGGAAAATGAACATTTTACACCGTGCTTCTTTGCAGCACAATTTTAGAGAATTCACCAACTGCCCTCTAAAGCAGCAGGATATAGGAAAATAATGTTCTGCTTTTAGCTGCAGCTTTAACATTTTAGAGAGAAGAAAATCAGGGGGAACAAATCTCTATATTGTAATCAAGAGATAATCCAAAAGACTTCCTTTAAACATACTTTAAGACACTGTGGTAATCTAAAGGTTATATAAACTTCAGCTAAGCTTCTCAATATAGGTGTTTAGGCATTAGAGAGATTCGATTTTTAACTTAGTGTAGCACGAAAAGGCCTTTATCCAAGCAAATATATGAGTTAAATTTGAATGCTAAAGAGAGATTATTCATTATTAAAGCCACCATAAAGTACAGACGTATTGGTAGCTAACATGAGTCACCCAAACTAAAGAATTTGAGCATGGATTTCTTTCAAAATATCCATGTTTCTGGGGGGAAAAATTAATTAAAATTAGATTAACATGTTCCCAGAATAAAAATGCATTCAGACAATGTAGAGTTCCATAGAGGGAGAGATATTACTGATTCTTTTCTGACCTACAGGATTTAATCTTTCTTTATTAAAAAAAGAAAGTTTAGTAGACTGTAGCCTCTCTGCTATCCATCACATCACAAAGCCTTTGTAAATAATTTGGTTTACATAACCACCCACCATTATATTGGAATTGGAGATGTCTGTTTCTGATTTCAGAGGCAAGAGCACCCACAGTAACCTGTTAGTAACCTGGTCAAGAGGAATCAATTTTGAAGATATTAATTAGCAGAACAAAAGTTCATTTGTTTCTCGTTGGGGATCAGTTCTTTACATGCGTTCGCAGAGCTTTCAGAACAACCACTGCATGCCTTAAAAGGAGTATTTGGAAAAAATAGAGGAACCTAAACTCAACAGCTTTCAAGAGGAAGCCAAAGTACGGTATTTCCGAAGAGATGAGCTAAAGGGATCACTGGTCTGCACTGCAGGAGGGTGAGTGATTTTCCCTGATCACAGACTCTGAGCAGCAGGAGCTTGGTGCAAATGTGGAGGAGGTTTACGTCAGGTTTCCTCCTAACAACCACCCACTTGCCAGTCCGAGTCCTCCAAAATGAGATGGGCAAAGAGGAGCGTCAGCAGCCGAGGAGTAACTTTGGCCTCGCTGTGTCACGCATCTTCCCAATGCTGTTTTCCTCTTTGATCTCATTTAGACTTCATTCTCTGAGGGAATTAATTATCTCTGATTGTTGCCACATGAAAGCCCTTAGAGCTGTTGTGACTGAAAATGTATTTATTAATGTTGATGGACCTTCCCAAGAAGCTTCTGGCTTCTACGGCAATGAACTGTAGGGAAAATAACAATTTCTTTAAAACAAGGTCTTTAAATCTGCTCTTAGTTTCTTTCAGCTAAGAAACATTCCTTCCATGGTGATTTGTGTAATTTAGAAGCCCATCTACTGAGGCATCTAGGTTGTTATTATACTCTGGGATGTGCTCTTGGTCGCTGTACGGGTATTAGACGGTGAGTTGGACTAGATGATCCTTGTGGGTCCCTTCCAACTCATAATTTTCTGTGATTCTGTGATTCTGTGATTTCACTCTTTGCCAGGCCCATGCTGCTAAAAATGTTATTTGTCCATTTGCAGCGATTTCTGCAGAAATACTTCAGCAAGTCGGGTAAATAATACATTTAATTGTCACTGTGGTGCCAAGTGGAGCATAAAGTCAGTGTGGGGTAGCATTCAGAGCTATCAAAGAAGCTCCCTGGAAGAGATTTCTGTGAGACTTCGCATTACATGTTTCTCTCAAAATGTCATTTGGCTTTATGAGATCTTGGATTGTAACATTCAGGGTAATGAATAAGAGACATGACTCATGGCTATTTTTTTTTTTCTTCTCTTCCTTTTTTTTTTTTTTCCAGGGAGGAAAGGAGGTTATGCAGTTATTTGAAATATGATGTGTTTGCAAGAACTTTATTTAATCCCCCAGGGACCAGTGTAGTAAATCAATGTTAATCAGGTAATACACCCAGGAGAAATTGGAACCATTGTCACATTTGACACACTTATTTGTTACATTTATGAGCTTACCCAGTCAATTAATTGTTATAAAACCCACAGTGTGTCAGAGTGAGACCCTCTAAGGATTTTTCTCCTGTTTACAATGCATCCAAAATATTTTCCATTTAACAGCAAGGGTGCAACTGTCATGAAGGGCTTCCAATTCTCAGTACCTGCACGAGACACTGTTTCAAATAATTATCATCAGATGGGGTCAAGACAGAGAATCAAGATATTATAAAGCTACTAATTTTTCACCTGTTAGTTACCTTCAAATACGTGTTCTCATGAATAGTTTTTAATCAAAAAAGTAGGCCTTAATTAGGGGTTGATTACCAGGCTCTACAGGACAAATTCGGTTTGAGGTTGCCTAAGGACTAGACCAAGTGCCAAGGGATGTAAAGAGCTGTAAATCCACATCCTACAGGGTTCATTTTGTGGAAACAGACAAACCAGCTTGGTAAAACAAAATGAAGAACAACTCCTGCATTCTGGGAAAGGCTGGACCTGGCTCAAAAACCTCTGCATCACCCTTCAAGAGGCTTCAAAACTGCATCCAAATGAAAAAAAAAATTCTACTTTCAGTTTTAAGAGGTTCTTGGAAGATTTTAGAACTAAACAACAGCTTGAATTATATTATCACCAGAGGCTCTGTTCTGTTGTTTCATGAAGATGCTTCTCTGAGTACTTCAGCTCTTCGCTGAATTTGGAGGATGCACATCATTGAACCAGAACCTTGTTTTGAGTGCAACCAACCAATTCATATTTTCTTTTTTCATATACATATTAATTATGGCTGATTGCTCTGGGCTTTCGCTGTGGGAAACAACAGCTCAGAGTTTTGTATCTTGGAACAAAAACTAAAATAAAACCCACCAATTCTTCATAGACAAGGAAGATGAAAATATTTTGTACTTCAGCTCTGAGTTCTGCTGGGTAAAAAAGATTAGGAAGTGGAAAAGTAAGAAGAACTCAAATAGGTAACAGAGAAGTAACAAAATTTAGACTTAATATTAGAAAGCATTTCTTTACAGACAGAGTGATCTCTCATTGGAATGGGCTCCCTAGGGAGGTGGTGGAGGCATAGTCTCTAGAGCTGTTTAAGAAGAGGTTGGATGACGCACTTAGTAGTCTGACTTGATATCAGGACAGGGGTTGTGGTATGTTGATATTAGGTTACGGAGGCTGGGTATCAGGTGTTAGGTTAGGTTTTAGGCCTTAGGATAAGTGTGTTAGTTGGGTGAGGTTAGACTGTGGCTGGACTGGATGACCTTTATGGTCTTTTCCAACCAAAATATTAATTTCATGTATTTTTGTGTAAATTATAATGATATGATTTGTACGTTCATCCTGGAAGGACTTGCTGAGCTTTAGAAAACAGCTTTGAGAAGCAGAGAGCAGAGCAGGCCTGGCATCTGTTGCAGGTCTCTCTCTCAGCAGTCCAGATGTTGGGGAAGCTGAGATTTGGTTAATGGCAGCCCAAACATCCTTTCCTTCCCATCCAAATGGCTGAAAAAGGGTTGCATTAGTCTTTAGGATCTGCAAGAAGTGAAAGATGAAGACATTGCGCAGAGTCCAGGAGTGCTGCCCCCAAAGCTTCTGTTTCCATGTGCCATCACCTCCACCTTCACTTTCTGAGGAAAAGACTCAAAATTCCTAAGACAGCTTTATAGCCATAGCTTTGCAGCTACTACAAAATAATGTACCCCAAAATAACCCAAAATAATATTTTTTTTTAAATTGTCCAAGACTTTAAATCTTATGACATGCTACTGAATTAATTTCCAGTCTGTCCATTATATTTTCATGTCCTTCTTCCTAAAAAGAAACAGCAGAATCTCCATAACCTCCTCTGCAGGAAAGGAGTACACTCTGTTACTGTCACCTGGTTTTTAACTCAGAATCCAGGACTTTCTCCTTTATTTTAACTTTTCCATGTTTTTCTAGGCAAATGAATTCTCAGTCCTAACTTTCTCAATGCATTGCTAGTGCATCTTGCTTTAATTTACTATTTGTTTGATTTTGGTAAAGAGTACAGGGGAAGTTGTCTAAAATGATGTGAAGTAAGTTTTTAAAACAGTTGCAGTATTTAGAATGATAATTGGATTGGCCAGAGATGAGTCATGAGTAATGAAATGCAAGGAATAAAAATTTGATGTTATCTTGTTTGGCTGAAACAGTTTTATTCCTTCAGGCCAAACAGAGTCAATAATTATGTCTTGTACCCTCTATTTTCATGATTTTTTTGTTATTTGTTTAATATAATGGGATTATGCACCATGCTAAAAGGGAAACATGGTTGTTATGAGTTTGTTCTAAAAACATAGCTATTCTTGGTTGTGATCTCAGAATTATTCTCTTTCCAGTCAAAGCCAATTCACTGCCTGATTAACATTTTTAAATTAATATCACCTGTAAGATTTATGGAAAGTGGCAGTGAAGTAATAAATATGACCCTTCTGATATCAATCACCCTTCAGAAGGGAGAATACAAAAACACAACTGGTTTTCACAAAGTCAGGAGCCAAAAGCAGAAATTTCAAAACCAGACTTAAGTATGTACAAGAAGAAAAATACAGGAGCAGACAGGAACCAGATGAAATGGCCTGAAGTTATGACAGGAGAGGTTTAGATGGGATATAAGGAGAAAATTCTTCAGTGGAAGAATAGTCAGGCATTGGAATGGGCTGTCCAGGGAAGTGGCAGAATCACCATCTCTGCAGTGACAGAATGAGAGGACACAGTCTCAAACTACGCCAGGGGAAGTTTTGGCTGGATGTTAGGAAAGAGTGATTGGCCATGGGAATGGACTTCTCAGGAAGATGGTGGAGCCATTGCTCCTGGAAGTGTTTAAAAAGAGACTGGATTTGGCACCGAGTGCCAGGGTTCAGTTGATGAGATGGTGTTAGGTAATAGGCTGGACTTAATTACATACCTCAAAGATCTTTTTCAACCGAGTGGTTCTGTGATTCTGTTCAAAAGGCTCTTGGGAATGTTTTGTTTGGTGCATCACAGCAATGCCAGGAGATCGTCTCTCCATTGCACAAGGTGACTGCAACCACTGTCATGTTCATTATAGACACAACCTTGTCGATAAAACCCCAGCCTGTGGAATGTGGACAGTGACAAGGCTTAGGAAAGATCAAGATGTAGATCATGTTCTTCAACAATTTGTTCCCGCGTCTATAGCTGCCTCACAGTCCTCTTGAAGAACTCGAATTTTAAGAGTGCATTTATTGGGCACAGCCAGCTCTGAGGTCCAGAGCTGGACTGTCTGTGCCACTGCTCAGGAGTGTGATGTAAACACAGCAGCTTTTCATCCACAGCCAGCTCCAAATGTCTGGAGCCTCCGTGTCTGGAGCCTTTTGTATGTCTCATACCCCAAAGCCTTCGGCTATATCCAGCACAGAGAAACCCAGGGTGCTGGGAATATTGGTTGTCATCCCAAAATTCACTAAACTTAGTAATTGGACTCAACACCAGCGGCACCCAGAGGAATGGGGGCAGCAGAACTGGAGGGGAGGAAGTCTTGGTGGGTCTTGCCCTTCTCTTCCCTTTTTGGGATATAGCAGGGTAGGTTTGCCAAGCAAGGCATACCTGCAGAAATAATTCAGAGAAGGATATGAAAACTGCATATGAAAATTGTCTCATTTATTTTTACTGTTTTTTTTTCTTTTAATGAGCAAGAAGTTATCCTACTTACACTTTGTTCAAGGGTAAAACCCAACCCATGGTGCTCTCGAAGACTCATGGCGTTTCAAGAGCCTTGACAATGAATCTCAAATGTTTATAAGTCCACATCTGAAGCAGTATTTAACAATGTGGATGTGCTGTAGATTTAAATGAGGGATAGCAAATAGTATTTCCAGTATGTTCTGATCTTAATCTTTGGCCCTCTGGTATGTATTTTAAATGTGCAAATTTTATGACCAAACCTCGTAGATTTAGGATTCTTACTATGACATTTAGACTTCTCTTCTGCTGTGCTGCCTTCCTGAGAGACACTAATTTAGAACAGGATTTGTAGGGGGGGTTGCCAGAGTTTCTCAAGATGAAGCCCAACAGATGTAATTGTGATTTATTTTTCCTTTTTTTCTAGGATCACAGAATGGTTTGGGTTGGAAGGGACCTTAGAGATCATCCAGTTCCAACCTCCTGCCATGATCAGCCACCTTCCAGGTTGCTCCAAGCCTTGTCCTTGGACACTTCCAGGGATGGGGGAGCCACAGCTTCTCTGGGCACCCTGTGCCAGGACCTCACCACCCTCACAGTAAACTATGTGACTCTTCGTTATTTTTGGCAGATTACAAAAAAAAACCAAGAGAAGGACATAAAATTTCCAACTGATAAAAGTAAAACCACATTAAAAGTATGCTCAAGGTTGATGCGTAGTTTAAATTTTACTCCACACAGAGACTTTGAAGTGTGACAGCAAAAAATCTACACAATAAATGAGTTTGTCTACGTTCAAACCAACCAAATCATTAAATATGAAATAAAAGAAAAATTTATTTACCTCATCGTGGAAGTCTGGGTTTAGGAAATCCGGATGCAGTTTCACTTTCACACCTGGTGGGCAGAGGCTTCTATGCATTTTTGTCCATTACTTGCAGGACAGACATTTAGTTTTGAGCTGAAGCTGTTGGGTTTCCACGTCCCCTGTGGCGACTCCCAGTGGGAAATGAGCCTACATCACTTTATGCTTCAGGGAATTTTTGTACCTGGAACTTTTGAAACTTCATATTCCTGGAAAGTGAGGTTATTATAGCAAACCACAGCGATAAGGGTAGATTTATGGAGAGACAGGGCTATATCTCCTTTTTTCTACCCTGAGAGGCCAAATTCTTCTCAGTTTCATATCCAGCTCATGAGAACTGACACTGACATGTAGGGTAACTCAAATAATTTTACAGGGGTGGTCTAACTTCAACCCTGCACTCTCCAAGCCTAATGCACAGCTTCTCCAGCAAGGAGGAGAAAAAATCACCTCGTGAAAGCAGTTTAGGAGTTGATTTGCATTAAGCAATTCTGAGCATGTTCTTGTAGTTTACTACTAACATCAATCACAGTGGAAAGATCATGTATTGAAATGCTGGGTAAAGTTTCCAAATGGAAAGTGTTTTGCAGAATTATTGTACAGACAGACAATATAAAACTCATTTGGTTTGTGTCTTCCAGGAGGCTGTGATAGGCTTGATTAATCCAAACTGAAAATGTCAGGATTGCAGCCTTAGATCTGGATTTTCTAACCACTGGGAAAGACTTAATCTTATACTGGTAAATCCTGCCCTGGGGAGAAATTAATTTTGTCCTGAAAGTGTCCATTTCTCACACACACATTACACAAAAGAGGAGTTTGATGAAAATCTCACCCCACAGATCAGGAAAAGGAGTTACTACAGCCATCCCCACCTAATTTATCTGCTAAAACAATGCTTATTTACTACTCCAATTATTATTACTGTCATTTCTTTTAATATAAAAATACATAAATACTATTGTCATAATTAAAATCATTGTGTTATTAATGACATATTGTTGCTGAAATGTTTCATGCTAATTATTAATATTTATTAACTTGCTAAGTATTTACTCCTTAATACAATATATTTCNCTTATACTGGTAAATCCTGCCCTGGGGAGAAATTAATTTTGTCCTGGAAGTGTCCATTTCTCACACACACATTACACAAAAGAGGAGTTTGATGAAAATCTCACCCCACAGATCAGGAAGAGGAGTTACTAATTTATCCCACCTAATTTATCTGTTAAATCAATGCTTATTTACTACTCCAATTCCTATTACTGTCATTTTTTTTAATATAAAAATACAAAAAATACTGTTGTCATAATTAAAATTGTTGTATTATTAACAACATTTATATTGTTGCTGAAATGTTTAATGCTAATTATTAGTATTTATTAACTTGGTAAGTATTTACTACTGAATACAAAATATTTGTGTGGGAACAGACCCTGGATCTCCTAAGTTTCTTAGCTCCTAAGGGAGTCATGCTGCAAGGAAATTTATTACCATCTATTTTATAATATCCTGATATCACAGAATAATCACCCAATATCCACAGAAGGAGTTATGACTTTGATAAGAGGCCTCACATATGGGATTGAGGGGTAATGAAACCAGGATTTCAGCCTGTTCAACAGTGGATCTGTCATTCCAAATAGGAAAGCCAGGATGCATAAACTTCACTGCGAAAAACAAAAAAAATTACACTGTTTCATTGGGTTATTGCTCAGAGAAATAACATTTGGAAAGTACACACTACTGATGTAAGATGAAGAGCTCTGTTACATGAACATCAACCAACATAAGGACAATTTAAAATAAATTAATAAAACAGTTTGACTGCCAGCAGAATATGAGGGAAACTAGTCCAGATAAAATGTTATATACTGACCTACATGATGCTATAATGGCTCATACATCCTCATTTCCAGTGTTCAAGATTCACTGAATTTATACAAAATATTCAAGGATCAGAAATAAACTGTTGTATTATATGAGAAGCATTAACTCTCCTCGCTTTGTTGAAACAAGTTAAAACAGATTAGAATTGGAAAGGCATCTTTTATAAGGTGAATCCTGGCACACTGTATGTTATCAAGATAAATGCTCTGCTCAGATTTGTTCTCTCTGTGCTCTTCACTGATTGCCTTGAGCGGAGAGAAAACATTACGAGATACCCCAGTGGTAATGGGCAAATTTATCTGAAGTGAAAAATTCACTGGAGTTCAAAGGAGAAATCAACCCCTCAGTCCTTCCACCCTTACTCTTCCCAGTCCTCCCCTTCAGTTGAACCCAAATTGATGCTGCCTGGGTGGGGGCACTGCAGCAAAGAGCCAAGTTGCATTGATTCTCCATGGGGTCAAGGAAAGTTGAGGGAGTTTGATACCTCTTGGAATCAACACCTTGAAATGAGAGATAAAGACCTTTCTTCCCAGCTAACATCGAC
>WEKX01018106.1:429191-441502 GCA_013390025.1 Pitta sordida | reverse complement strand
TACGAAGGACAAAAAGGCAAGGTCCCCTGGAAACTTTCACAATTCATGTTTCCATTAGAAGTCATGATGGACACAAGGAGAAGGATGTCTTGGACTGTTATCTCAGACTCTTGATATCATAGGGGTTGGAAGAAAGGTGATCTTTAAGGCTCCTTCCAACCCAAACCCTTCTATGATTCTATGACTCTATCTAGGATTGTATAGATTTTCCTTAAGAAAACTGATGCCTGAGCCCATCTCTCAGGTTAGAATTCTGCCTTGATTCTAGATAGAATCAGGAAGACGGAATCTCAAAAAAAGTTAGAAGCCCAAAAGCAAATCTTAGAAATCTAGAAAACCTAATCCAGCACTGTTTAAGGACATGCACTGGAGATGTAGATGACAAATTCATTCCAAAACCAATAGTCCTGCCAGAGCTTTGCTTAATGAAGTCTGTCACTTCAGTCATGCTAAAAATGACTCCAGAAATTGGTTGAGTTTCTCCAGCCAAAAAAACCCCACACTTGAAGGTCTACAAGTAGTGGAGAAAGGTCTCTGGTATAGGCACAGGAGACCAGGCTGAAGAGATTATTTTCCTTTGTTTAGGGACTGCTGGAAAGAAACATGATGTCTCTGGTTAATATAAAAACTGTTCACTCTTGAAACAAGCAAGAGTACATATTCAGATATCCAATTCTGGACACACATAAATCTATAAATATGGAGGCAATTGTGGATACACAGCATGAAATAGCTTTCTGCTCAAAGTGAGCCCTACCAGTGATTTCCATCCACTGTCCCTGCTTCCATAACTTCTCTGGTTAGCAGCAAGGAAACTTGATACAGGCTTGGGAAATGTCATGGAGAGGACTACTTGTTTAGTTCCAGCAATTATGCCCTGAAGGCACTGAAATAATATTATCAGAAATAACTGATTTCTCTGACAAAAATAAAGTAAGTGCCAAAACATACCAGCAGAGTGGGGAAATGCAAATGTTGGGGACAGAACTGAGGAGAAAGGTAAACATGACTCACTCTAGACTATTTGTCTTATAAATAGTATTTGTTAATTGTTTTAGTCAGCATCAAGTATAATCCGTTTAGTGCCTCATTATACTTTTTCTTTTTTAATCATAAGAACAGAGACACAAATCTAACATGGCAGATTTGCTCTTAAAACTCTCTGTTTAGGTAAGAGTTTCCTCGCTGACCCTGAAGTTAAGGCTTCTAAAAGCAGGAAATATCTTTTCCCAGTAAACTCTATTACTAAATGGGGAAACTTTGATGACTGTATGAGGTTTGTACAAACAAATTATCTGTTTGTTTCCTTGGTGGAAAAACATGATCCAGACTTAGAAGCAAGGTGGCCCCTTGTAAAGGAGGCACTTGGACTCCAGGGTGTGCTTCAGACCTCTGAGCTCTGTTACAGCAAGTTGGCAACACCATTTGAGAACGACACATTGCTGGGGGATCTTTGTAATACCTCTCTTGGAAGCCTTACAGAATTCCTGTCTCACCTATCAGTGGTTTTCAGGTTGCCTTAGGGGCATATCCTATCCTGCAATGACTCAACTGTAGTCACCTCATCAGCCATTGAGGTTTCTGCTTTCTTCCACAGAGCTCTCAAGGCATTTGTTGATGTTTATGTTGGCCTTCTACAGCCTTCTTGCCCCCCTGCCTACTGTGCCACTGGATCTCCAACAATGAATGTGAAATCCAGTGTAGGTACAAGTCTCCAGTACTACATCAGTATTGCACCTTCACTGTCAGGTGAGCATTTGAATTCACAGAGGTGAAGCTGAGCTCTCTAATCCTTTGCTGTGTTTATGTGTTGATTTACTGTTGGGCTTAAGACTGGAATGAGCCAGTTGGACGTTCAGGTGAACAGATCCACACTAGGGCAGGCGTGACAAAGATAGTTTAGGTACAGACTGGCACTCTCTTTTGATCCAGCTTCATAAAAAACCCTTCTTCACCCCCACCAGTGGAATCATAGACTCACAGAATGGTTTGTTTTGAAGGATCATCCAGTTCCAGCCCCCTGCCATGGGCAGGAATTACTTCAATGAGACCAGGTTGCTCTGAGCCCTGTCCAACCTGGCCTTGAACCCAATCCTTCCTGCTTTCTTCTTCAGCTGTCCAGTAACTGGAGCATCTCCACAGAGTCGCTGAGCCCCATCTTTACCTCTGCACATGAGCCCCAGCAGTGAGTGCCTCTGCCCCAGTCTCGGTGTCCGCTCCTGACTCTCCTCAGTGCAGCCCACACTGCGCATTAATCCATCAGTATTTCTGCTCAGTAAGGTGTAATTAAGGAGCAGAGAGCAAGGTAATGCAGTCCATGTTAGAGACAAACCCATTTTGCACTGGAAGACAATGGGAAACCTATTGTTCCTCACAAACCAGCCTCAGTAGAGCAGATAATTAACAGGGCTGTCGGCAAAAACCAGATAAACAACCTGTGCTACCCACACATTTCTGTTTTTAGGCCTCCCTTGTGATTAAGGTGGAGGCATATGTTGTACAGAAGGAAGCACAGACAGAAATTTATATTGGTACCAGCAAATACTGACTAACACCATGGAGCTGCTATTACTTTTGAGGAGCACATTGCCATGACTGGAATGCTACATCCAGTCAGGAATTAATATTTTAGCATTCAGGAAAGTCAGGGAAATTATTCAAGGGAAGGAAAGGTTACCTTACACTGAGAAGGTGTTTAGCTCAGTAGCTCAGCTGGTAGAGAGATTAATTCTTTTACAGGAAGGAGAAGATCCCAAAATACTTGTGATAGATTGCCCCTGGCTGGGGGCTGGGTGCCCATCAAAACCACTCTGTCACTCACCTACTCAGCTAGGCAGGGGAGAAAAAATCCAGTCAAAGGCTTGTGGAGAGATCCCCCACCAGCTACTGTCATGGTCAAAACTGACTCCACTGGGGCAAATCAGTTTAATTCATCACCAATTGAATCAGAGTGGGTTAATGGAAGTAAAAATCAAACCATAAACCACCTTCCCCTCACCCTGCTCTTCTTTCCAGACTCAACTTCATCCTGAATTCTCTACCTTCTCCCCAAGTGGCACAGAGGGAAAGGGAATGGGAGCTGTGGTCAGTCCATCACATGTTGTCTCTGCTGCTCCTTTCTCAAAAGGAAGACTCCTCACACTCTTCCTCTTCTCCAACCTGGGGTCCCTCTCATGGAAGACAGTTCCTCATGAACTGTTCCAGTGTGGGTCCCTCCCACAGGGTACATCCTTCAGGAACAGGCTGCTCTAGCATAAGTCTCCCACAGGGTCACAACTCTTCTCAACAAACCTGCTCCATTGTGGGCTCCTCTCTCCTGCCCAGATTCTGCTCTAGCAGGGATTTCCCAAAGGAAACAACCTCTTTTGGATATCACCTTGCTCTGATATGGAGTCCTCCATGTGCTGTAGGTGGATCTCTGCTCCACTCAACCCTCCCTGGGTGCAGGGGCACAGCTGCCTCATCATGGGCTGCTCCAGGGGCTACAGGGGAACCTCAGCTCTGGCACCTGGAGATCCTCCTGCCCCTCCTGCTGCCCAGCTTGGGGCTCTCCACAGATGTTCCTCTCACATGTTCTCACTCCTTTCCCCAGCTGCAATTGCTGTTGCCAATTGTTTTCCTCTTCTTACAAACATTATTCCAGGGGCACTACCACCATTCCTGATGGGCTTGGCTTTGGCCAGGGGTGGGTCCATCCTGAAGCTGGCTGGAATTGGCTCCATGGACATGGGGGAAGGTTCCAGTAGCTTTTCCCACAAACCACCCTTGTTGCCTCTCTACTACCAGCCCCCTGTCACAGAAAGCAAATACACTACTTAAATCCTTTACCCCATTTGTTTGGGATTTTCAAAGCTGAGATTGAATTAGAATTAAAGGTCACCCTAATAATTGTTTTACATTGTGTTTGTGACCCTTCTAGCACACATCTCCATTTAAGCATAGCATTACCTAATCAATATTAAATCAAAGACTGAATAATTACTTCCACCTGTATTTTTAAATTAACCTCAGCTGTGAGCTAAGTTCTTTGAACTAGGGATGGAACAAAATATGCCCGCATTGCCCTCAAAATGCTCAGGGTACTTTCCGCCGAGTATTAAGATAATGATAATAATGAATATGCATGCTTCAGGGTTTTGTGTCTCCTGGGTGAGTTGAGCGGGATTTAAATTTCCCTTGGTACAAAATTGGGCAAATATATTTGTGTATCTGTGATTTGCTTTGGCTTGGATTCATTTGCTGCAGCTGGAGGCAGGGCAGGAACAGCACAGGTCAGTGTGCACCAAAGCAGACAGAGAACAGGACCTGCTTAGAGACTGCACTGACATCTGTGTCCACAGCTGGGATTCAGGAATACATCACAGGGATTGCTGCCACCCACCCTTTGAAGCTTTTCTCTTTACTCAGACCCTACCAGGCATCCTCTACCTACTCCTTATGAGCTGCAGCCCCAGGTTCCTCCCACAACACGTTATGAGAAAGGGATTGAAAAACATCTCATTCTACAGCTACTGGACTGATGGAAATCATGGTGCCTGGTAGGCAGGTACAAACCTGTTTTCTTTCAGATTAACTGGATGTGAGCAGACCTTAATTCCAAATGTGTTTGGCCTCCATACTCAAATTAGCATAGCCTGAGGACATTGCTACACCAAAGGACAGCATTGCTTAGGTTGGAAAAGACCTTTGAGGTCATTGAGTCCAATTTTTGACCAATCACCACCTTGTCAACTAGACCAGAGCACTGAGTGCCACGTCCAGTTGTTTCCAGCACCTCCAGGGATGGTGTCTCCACCACCTCCCTAGACAGCCCATTCCATATATGTATTAGGGAAAATTTCTTCACAAAATGTCTTCACAAAAAGGGTTGCCAGGCACTGGCACAGGCTGCCCAGAGAAGTGTTGGTAACATCATCCCTGGAAGTGATTAATAAATGTGTGGATAAAAATGTGGATGGTTTAATAGTGAACCTGCTGGTGGTGCTGGTTTGACAATTGGACTTGATGATCTTGGATGTCTTTTACAAGCTAAATATTCTATGACTCCACAAAGTTAAAGGCCAGGTGAGACTATGACATTTGTTCTGACCTCCTTTATATTACAAGTCCTAAAATGAGGATGCTGAGTTAGGAGATACATTTGAACTTCATTTTCCTGTGCTTCGGTTTCTCATCAAGACAGGCCCAGTAACAAATGGACCCTGTGTTTACCCCAAGCAATTTGTGAAAATTAACTATATTCATATTCAGTAGTCAGAACACTGCATCAATGAGACTGACAATAAAATCCAGGAGAAAGTTGATGATTTTGAACCACAAGTTGTAGAGAAGGCAGGAGCCAGTGGAGGTGGGAAGATAAAGAACAAATAGGGGCTTTTAGGGGAGTGGTGTCCAAGTGAGGCCATGAGTGAGGGAGAGCTCCTGCAAGAAGAAAAGCAAGATGTGATTCTTCAGTTTCAAAACACAGACACATAATGGATGCCAGAATTAGATAACCAAGGAATCCTCCCTTTGCCTTTTTCCAGTGGCAAATTTACACGTCCAATGATGTTCTTTGAAAATAAGAGGGGAAGGATGCTGCGTGCATGTGTTATACAGACACAATTCTTGTTTGACTGGGTTTAACACTCGTGATTTTCAGGTCTCCTCTGCATCTCTTCCCTGTGCATGTACAGAACTGCCTCCATTCTTAGTCATAAATTACAAAATCAGACAATGCAAGTTTTATTTGCATGAAGTACTTGTAACAGATTATACTAAAGATCATCAGATTTTAGTTACATCAACATCGGTAATGTTGTTATTGGGTTTTGCAGCTATATGGAAGATTACCCAACAGATCTCATGCTATCTTAAATAGTTTGTGATAAATTTCTGTTCATTTTGGCAATTCTCCAATCCTGGAAGAAAAACAAAGTCCATCCCTTTGAGCATCTCTAAACATTTCAGCCTAGTAATGAGTTAGTGTTTTCACCTGATCCAGTCTCATCATCATTTTACCTCATCTCTGAGACACCAGAGAAAGTCCCAGACAGTGATTCTGGTGCCCTTTTCATCCTTCCCTTTTGGAATTCAGCACAAAACAGGAGTAGAACCAGTACCTCCATGGACTTTGGTTTCCCACCAAGTCCCTTCCTTTGCCTGACTGGAACATATGTTACTGAACTGTGAGTGGGGTGCTAAAAACGTGTTATTGTTCCTTTAATTTATGCATCTCTAAAACGCAGTTGGTTTTTACATAAAATACCTCCTTCTAGGCTACAGATTTGGTATGTGTTGCCTGGGTAGGTGAACTGATGAGCAAAAACCATCAGATGTGTTTGCTTATTTAAAACATTTATGTCAAACTAAATCCAGTAGTTATACAGCCAACGTGCTTAGTGTATCTGTAATTAATATCCAAATAATATCATTCTCTGTAAAGAAAAATTTCTTACTAAGTGACAATTAACTCCAAAGGAAATTTTGGATTTAATTCTGCCCTTAATCACTGGACACCTTAGTACAGCTTTAAATCTCCTAAACATTCAATATTAAGGGTGCAGCCTTGCATCACCTCAGGTTAATCAACTGTCACCTCCATCTTGCTTTTTTTAAACATTTTAAAACCTTATAACCTATTGACTAATGAGAATTTCACTGTTATTTAACAGAAGAAAGGTGATGCATAGCTGCCATGTAAGTTAGATACACCTGTCACAACAGAAGGTGCAGACAGGATGTGCACATGAATATGTATATGCTACTTAAATATATTCTGGATATATTTGCAGATGAAATGCACAGAGAGCCAGATTTGAATTTGCAGATTTGCAGGAAAGAGCACTCCTGTGAAAACCAACCAAAACACGCCACGGGTTCTTTTATGAGCACAAGAGGGATGATACTTTGATTTTCTGTCATATCTGTCTGATCTATCTGATAGCACCATGTCCCAGAGCAGTGGCCTTTAAGCTTTAATTCATCCCCAGCACTCACAGACACACCCGGGGCAGAGGTGTCTCCTCCCAGATACACTGAGGAAAATGTTCTGGCCATCAGGATCTTAATCCAGGACATGGGAATCCTGCATTTAATTCCCCTCTCAGTCGGTGTCTTCCTGTGAAACACCTGGCAGGTTACTAAGCACCGGCTTTATTTCACTGTCTTGAAACTAAGAGAGAAAAAGATACTCTTCTGCTTTCAGGAGCTGCTGCCATGGCAAATGTTTTTGAAGTTGCAGGCACTTCTGTAATAGATATTCCCTACAATGTCTTCAGACAAATCTGCTAAAGATGAGGGAAGATGAGCAACTGCAGGAGATCTATTCCTAATAAATGTATTTGTTCAACCACAGCTCACTTCAAAAATTCTTCCATAAAGCCAAAAGTTCATCATAAATCTCATTCCTGAATTTTATCTTTATAAAGAAGATAGAAGACATTTGCATAGTTCTGCAGACAGACAAAATTTGTTGGTCCAAAATACAATTTATTTCCCTTATACAGAACTAAATGGTCTGGGGTTGTATTAATTTATTCTCATTTTCTTAATTTTCAATGGTGATTTGATGCAGAGCCAGAACACTAAAAATTAAGAGATATAGATATTTTCCTTTGAGTGTCCTTCAACACCAGCTTCTAAGTTTTCTAATGAAATGAATATATTCTCTGAAGTGCTCTTTAAATACTTTTATTAATAGGAAAGTTTTTTCTGACCATATTGATTCCCAAGGCAAAGTTTCTTGAGATTTCTTCAATAATCTCAAAAATAGGGACCTTTGTGATGGATGAATTGACTGGATCTTAACCAGGAATCAATTACTTGCTCTTCTGAAAAGGAAGAGTAGCAAGAGGTGATTTGCATTTAAATCCTTGTGTTGTAATCTGTTTTACAGATTTCTGTTTTCATTTCAGAAAATCTTTAGGTGTCTAATTATTATTCTGAATAAATTAGTTGGTGTTTTTGTTGTTTGGGTTTTTTTGCTTTGAAACCTACTGATGTTTGTAGATATTGCTCAAAGCGAAGGAAAATGCACAAGAAAATCCCATTTCCTACTCAGGGGAGTTAAATGCTGAGAGTAAGCCTTGGATGAGGAGGTTTTTCCATCACCATGACAGTGATCAAACACTTTAACACATACTCGGAGACTTCCATCCTTGAAGATGCTCAAAACACAACTGGTCAAGTCTGTGAGGTACCAAGTGCTCATCGGAAGTTCACCCTGCTTTGAGCAGGCTGGATTAGGCAGTTCCAGACTTCCACCCCAAATCCTGCAGTAATTCAGCATGAGTTTGGGCACATCTGGCCTTCAGGAGAAACCTTGTGCCGTCTCCCCTTTGGAAAGGAGCTCAGATCCCTGAGGTGCTGGTGAGTGGCTGTTTGCAGTGGCAGCAGAGCGGAAAGCAGAGGGTGATGGACATGCACAAACCAGATGTCACAAAAGCTGTCCCCAAATGCTGTGGGGCAGGATGGCTGCCGTGACTTTTGCAGCTCCCCTGAAAGAGTCTCTGCTGCAGGAGGGCACCCAGAACCAAAGCACATTAATCAAACCTCTAGAAAGCACATACTACCCAAGCACCTTGTCATCTTTGTGCTTCATTGCCCCAAGCCTGTTTTTAATGTCACCTCTAGAATCCCATTAAAAATAGACCTCTCCAGGGCCTGGACTAGGTCTCCTCAGAGCTCTGTGTAGCACCAAGCACCCTTTTGAATGCTGTACAAATATCCTTGTCAGAGCCCGAATGGAAAGTTAATAAATTGAATACATTGTCCTCTGTGGAACAGAAGGGGGGCAAATGCAGCATCCATTTAAAGCAAATCATAATTTGTGATCTGAAAATATGCGACATTAAGCATAGTCATATTTTAAATAGCAAGAATCACTTTACAGGTTCAGAGAGGTTATAAACCATTTCTGTTTGTATTCCAGGAGCACTTACAAAGCTTTCAAGACAAAGCTTTGTATTAGCTTGTAAAATCAGCTCAGAAAAAAAGACATTATTTTGTCATTGTCACCACAATGGTGGCACCTACTTGTCTGTCTGTGCTTTGTTCTCTTTATAGTGAGAAGCAAAGATCCCACATGCTTTCTTCTTACTCTTCCTGCGGGTGGTGATCAGGGTACAGACCTGCCAAACGGCAATGACAATGGCTCTAAAAAAATTAAAAGGTCTCAAAAAATGCTGCAGGAATTTCCCTCTGACAAAGCAAGTCGTTACCCTTCCCTCTCTTTCATTCCTGATGCCTTGCCTTGAATCCTGCAAGTAAAGGTTTCTTAAGCACACTTGGACGCCAATGAATTCTGAATACCTGCAGGAGGAGTAATATTCAGTAACCCTGAGCTTGCTCACCTTTGGTTGCTTTATTTTTATTTAAATCAAAGTATACTGAAAATTGCAGCTGACACATGCCTGTGAATCTGGCTCTTTGTGATTGCTGGCAAACTTGTTTGGGTTTGGATTCTTAAAAGTTTAACCAGCTGCACCCTTTATATCTTACCCATGTGGGAGTTGTAATTGATTCATGTGCTTCTCTGTCACCTTAGCAGATTTTTAATCCAAGGTCAAAGCTGTTATTATGGTTATGTTCTGTCTCCAGTACCTTCCAAGTGCTCAGAGCTCTCATGGGAGAGAAGAGCTAAAATGTAATTTTTGAAAGTTCATAAAATTGCTTAATAAAACAAACAGAAACCATTACTCTTCTACCACAAAATGCTTCTTTTAATCCACTAGTGTCCTGGAGGAAAGGAAGAGGCTCTTGGAGGAGTGGGTTTTTTTCACTGGGAACACCTCACAGAACTTTTCTAACTTTGCTGTGTCGAAAGTGTCCAAATCCTTTCCAGCCAAGGTCAAAGCTCACAAATCCACTTATTTTTCACTTTCTCCTCTGCAGCAAACAGCATAAAAAAATGTCATTAGTTCTATCTCCCTTATAACTTTGCCTTCTAGAAATAATATTAAAAAACTCCAACCTCCTTCAGCTTTGCATTTTATCAATTGTATTAGTCAATCTGTTCATAACCCAAAGCGGTGCTCTAGTTGGCATTAAGGTTTCATGCCCATGTCTCCATAAGGCTGAAATCAAGCCCAAGGGAGAGATTAATGATGACCCAGCCCGGGGTAAATGTGGATGTTTTCTGCACTTGAATGAGGTCCTTAAGTTGGCAGGCCTGGGACAAGAATTCTTAAAGTGCCACCCCTTGGAGATGGCAGATCGAGTTAATCCAAGAGATTTAAAGTCCCGTATCAGCAGGGAAATCTGCAAAATCACTGGCAAAAATATCTCCTACTCAGCAATGAGCTTGGCAATGGTCAGGAGGAGCTGCTCTTGTGGGCTAGAGGAAATCTGGCAAATTTTCTGATTAAAAGAAAAGAGAAAAAATCTATATGCAAACAACTCAAATTTGTTGATTCTGAAATATCAAGCCTGAAACCTGCTAGTTTCAAACAGACAGATTTTCAAACAAATTTACAGACTCATTTAGTACTTCTTTTTCTGGTCAGGAGCTTTATATTTGAATGATTTTGGAATTGGACTATAAGCCTGGAAACTGGGCACTTACAGCACATTCAGATCTCCAGGTGCAGCATGACAGATTGACTGTCACAGAAATGAGACCTTCCCTTTCTCAAACCAGTTCAGCTGGCAAGGTCAGGCACTGAGGTAAAACTCATCTGAAGATAAAGGAACCTTGTCTTAATGAGGGTAAAAGCCACTGCTCAGCACTGGAGGAAATGGTAGTAATTTAGTAGGGTCTTACGCTTGCATCAGGGTTTAATAGGTAGGTGGGGTGAGGATATAAAGTCTGGAAAACAGATTGAAGTGAACCAGCCTCAGAACAGGGACTGCATTATTTCCAAGAAAATTCCCTGGAGACTTTCAAGGGAAAAGTTGCATTTTGTCATATGCAAATTTTTAAAAGCGAAAGTTATGCACAAACTGGAAGCTCTGCCTTTAGCTCCTGATTCAGACACTCTGCCCATGAAAGGCTGCACTGTTTTAGAATCACAGAAACACAGAATCATTAAACTGCGTCATGGGAGATTTAGACTGGACATTAGAAGGAACTTTTTCACAGAGAGGGTGATCTCTCAGTGGAATGGGCTGCCCAAGGAGGTGGTGGAGTCACCGTCCCTAGAGGTCTTTAAGAAAAGGTTGGATGATGTACTTGGTTGCATGACCTAGATATTAGGGTAGTGTGTTATAGGTAGGATGGTGTGTTGGTAGCAGGATGGCAACAGGTTAGCTAACAGGTTTGGCTAGGTTAGGTAATAGGTGATAGGTTGGACGTGATGATCTCTATGGTCTTTTCCAACCTTACTGATTCTGTGATTCTGTGACCCTAAAGACCATTTCATTCCAACCCCATGCCATAGACAGGGACGTCTTCCACTGTCCCAGGTTGCTCCAGACCTCGTCCAATCTGGCCTTGAATACTTCCGGGGATGGGGCAGCCACAGCTTCTCTGCCCAACCTGTGCCAGCCCCTCACCACCCTCACAAGGAAGAATTTCCTCCCAATATCCAATGTAAACCTACTCTCTTTCAGTCTGAACCCATCCTCCCTTGTCCTGTCACTCCAGACCCTTATCCAAAGTTCCTCTCCATCTCTCTTGGAGCCCCTTTAGGCACTGGAAGAGGCTCTAAGGTCTCCCTGGATTCTCTTCTCCAGGCTGAACACCCCCAGCTCTCTCAGCCTTTTCTCATAAGACAGGTGCTCTAACAATTTTCATGGCCCTCCTCTGGACCTGTTTCAACTAAAGGAAGAACATGAACACCCTGCTCACACCTCTGGCACATCAGCTCTGTGTCCCCAAGCCACTCACCTTGACTACAGACATCTTTTGCAGTATAATCCAGCTACAGGCTGCAGGTCAGAGTTTGCTGCTGTCGAGGCCCCAGACCTGTCTCTAGAGATGTATAGCCTGATGTGCAATGCGTAATCATTTGTGTCCATCTCCTTGGCCTTCTCCACATTAGGAATTTCATGTGAGGAAAGTGACCTGCTTCACAGCTCCAGGAACATTCCTCTTTGACCTGGTGTAGCAGGATAGGGGCTTATGGTCATGAAACCTTCTGTGTTATGGATGAGCAGATGTGCAGCCAGGACACATCTGTTTAAGCTACTGGATGCTCTGGAGGCTGCCTGGGAAAGACCAACAAGGAGTCAATATTATTTTTTATTTAATATTAAATATTATAGATAAATAAATAATATAAATTTATTATTATTATATTAAAGGAAAACCTCTGCCTACTGAAATGTCAGCAGGGCAGTAAAGTTCCCCAGAGCTACACAGAGACACCTCTCACTGATGCACATCATCAGTA
>WEKX01018106.1:372889-429122 GCA_013390025.1 Pitta sordida | reverse complement strand
GATGATCTCTATGGTCTTTTCCAACCTTACTAATTCTGTGATTCTGCGATCATTGATGCACTCAGTGTCACTTCTTAAGTTGTATCTTTGCCCAAGATTGTCAGACTTCTTTCCTAAAAAAAAAAAAAATAAATATTATAAATATATATAAAGATATTGATACGTCTTTGAGCTGGATCCACTTAATCCATGCAGAGAGTCTCTGAGTAGGAGAGTATCCTAAGAAAATTGCAAACCTTCTTCCTGACCTTTCCCAGCCTTCCTCTTCCATATCTTTTATCCCCAGGCTTCAAACACCTTCTCATCCTCCCCTTTTCCCCTTAGATACACACTTTCTTCTGTATTTGACTACTACAGACATTCTTTTTCAATATTCTCTTGTTTGGAATAAAATGCTTCAGTTCTTTCAGTATTTCCTCATCGGGCATGTTTTTTTTAAGGAACGACTCTGTATCTTACAAAAGTAATTTTCTCCAAGATAAGGGTTTTCTGAATGTGTTGTTTTCCCCGTAGGCAACATAAATAGCAACATAGAGCACAACCTGTTAATACTTAACTTCCTTTACGAAACTCTTCTAACCAGTGGTTCACCAGAGACCTTCCTTAGCCAAACACCCGTCTGAAGAAAAATTGCTTATGATTGCTATGGCCTGAAATCCCAGAAAGGCACAAGAAAAAAGGAAATTTTCTGGCTAATAATGTTTCCTTGTGAGACCAAGCTTATCTCTATTCTCTGCAACCACTGAAAAGGCACTAAATTAAGCCTGAAAACTGAAGAGAGTATTTGGAAGTGATTGGAATAGGAAAGGAAGAGAGGTTTTTGTGAAGCATTTCCACCTCTTAAATCACAGTGTATGATCTGCCTCTTTAACCTTTGCAGATCTAGAGGTGTGTTGAAATTTGTCATCCTCACACATAGTTTGGGGATCCTGACATGGCTCCACTGGACTTGATTTCTAAAGGAGTTTCATGACTCCACAAGGCACTTGGTCTGAAATACAGAATAGACCCCAGAATGGCAACAGCATTGTCTAGTTTTGCTTGACTGATTTTCCACTGTGTTCTTTTTCCAACTGGAAAGAGACTAATTACTCCGTCTTTCGTATGTGTATTCCTTGCTCTCACTTAAGGAAGGAAATATCGTCAGCTGCAACTTAATCAGCTCCTTCTCAGCTGCCTGTTTCTCAGTCTGCTTCTTCTATATTGCCTAATTAACCTTCAACCTGAAGATAAAAGGGCTTATTGATTAATTTGTTTATTTGATTACTGGGGGCAAATCATTTCTGAACCTGGTTTTGGAATCTCTGCAAGATCTGTGAGGGAAACAAAACCAAAAGGAGAGATTAGTTTGAACATCCCGAAAAAACCCCAAATGATCTTCACAATCAAAAGGCCTCAGATTAGCAGCACTTCTGAACAGTGGAAAAGTGTCAGACTGCTGATACATCCCGAGCTCTGACCATGAGTCAGAGTGTCTCGATGGGCATAAATCACACAAAGTGGTATTGATTGACTTTGGTCACGCTGCATAATTCATCAGAACAAGCAGCATTAACAGGCATTGCTCCTGGACAGCACATCAGCTATTGCAGCCAGCGCTCATGTAACCTTGGATTTTGTTGTTTCAGAGCCTGAGGGCACTTTTAACCAAAGTGTTGCTTCCCATTTGCAACGGGGTGAAGGACATGGGCACAAGGATTTGCTGTGGCCCAGATGAGGACAAGTGAACCATTAAATGGGAGTAATTGGAATGTTTGTGACCGTGAATCCGTGAAGTTAGGTTGCAAGAAAAGCAACAATTTATGAGTTTTTGTATGGAGCACAAAAGGAGTCAAAGTTTATTAATGGAGCCCAGATTTATGGACCAAATGGATTTATTTATATTAGTCTTCCCTGTACAATCACTGGAGGAAATCAGGCATCTCCAGAGACTTTGATCTTAGAAGGTCCAAATCAAACACTCGCCAGAGAGTTTTTAAGTAGAGAGAAAAGAAATGAGATCAGCTTCCCGTTTTAGGCATCTAATTTTGGTGTTGGGAAATATGAAGGTGGAAAATACATCACTTTCCCTGTTGGTTTTCTGGAGTAACTCGTCACTCTCTCATGAGTTTCATAGCTCCCTGCAGAGCATTCAGGTGATTAAAGCTGAGAGCAGCTGTAAGAAGGTAGAAAGTCTGGATACTGGGAAAAAAGGGAACAAACTACTCAAAGCAGAGTATAAATGAAGATCTTCATGTCTTAACTGCCTTTAAACTTACAAGTACAACTCAAGAAAGCAGTAAGAATGTCCCTAATTCAACTTTGAGTTGGCCTGATTTTCTCTGATTTTCCCCCAAACTTGAGCAGAGGGAGTCAAACAGAGTTCTGAGAAAACAAAGTGTAGATGTGGTACACAACCTCCTGTTCCACCACCTGCTTTCCAGCACACAATGTCAGAGTTACAGTGACACTGCTTAGGTAAGTCCTAATAGCAGGCCTGAAATTAAATCCCTGGATAACTGGGTAAGTAATAAAACAGGCTTTAAGTCAGTAAGCAGAACTGGGTTGAACAGTATTTATTAAAAGTCCTCTTCATTCCTCTTTGAGTTAAATTCCCCTCTGACTCTTGTGCTAAACTCAAATTCTCACAGATATGTGAATATATATGTAAAGCATATTTATTTTAATACTGCTGGAGAGACTTCAAGGAGACTTCAAGAGAACCAGTGTTGTCTACAGAGGCAAACTCAGACTCTACAGAGGTGAACTAAGTCTCAGAATCTTAGGATTCCTCATCACAAACACTTCATTTTCTCCTTTACAGACCATACCAAACATTATTGCAATGAATCTATTAAAGTTTCACATTCCTGCTCAGAAAACTAGATTAAAAAAGTGAAGCTTTCAGAACAACAAGAAGCCTTTTCACCCTGTATCTAATCCATAACACATGAAAATAGGAAATAGTCTTATGTCACTTTTTAACGGTTCAGTGTTTATGTACTGGAAGAATTTCTTGAGTTTACAAGCAACATCAATATCTTGTAGCCTGCATCAAAGGCCCATTTCTGAAGGCTGTGTTTTAAATAGGAAACAAAATTAATGATGTGCCAATACTCAATGTATGCTGTGCCATGCAAAGGAGATCCCTAACTTCACACAGCACTGCTGACTCAGCCACAGCAGCAGCAAAACTAATCTAAAACAAGTTTAAACCTTTTAAATTTGGGATTTCTTCTGGAGCAGGAAGGCAGCCTGTGGGAAATTTATGATCTGGGTCACTCACTTTCTTAAAATTTGCAACTCAGTTTATTTTACAAGTTTTAAATTGTGAATTTTTCTAGCCATATGAGAAGCTCGTGCAGAAAAAGCTGCACAGACTATGAAAGACAAGAATAGATCTTTGCATAACATGGAACTAATTATTCCTAAGGGGAAAAAAAAAGAAGCATTAATCACATTGCAAGAAGCAAAGGGAATAGATGAGGGCAGATTTTTAAAGTCCTTGTGCACAAAGTATGGCTTTAGCCTCATGTCTCCACGGCCTTGAGTAAAACCTTTCAACCAGATACTCTCAAATGAAGATTGCAAGTGTGAGTGATCCCAAACACAGTCTGCCAAAGAGGAGCAGTGTTTATTTCTGCACTCTCCCACTTCATGAGCAGATTTCCACAGCTACTACATGCCTTCATGATCATCCCAGAGGTTCCCAGAATGAAGTGACAGTTACACAACTGATGAGTGCTGCAGTATGTGATGATCTTATTCTAAGAAGGAGACCCGGAATCAAGTGGAGATCTGGAGAGAGTTTATGCACAGTGGAAGATGAGAAGAGCTAATTTTTTTATTTTTTTTTTTAATAAACCTGTGTCCCATTTCTAGGAATTTTAAGCTGCAGATGGGAAGTTTCCGTCTGTCCTGATGATTTCCCCAATGGATATTCAGGTGATACCCCCTGACCCAGGCATGCGTCATCAAGAATAGCAAGGGCCACCAAGACAATCATGAATCCATCCTCTGGGCATGAACAGGCCCAGATATCTCACAGAATATTAGGAGTACAGATAACAGCTGATGAGGTCACTGCAGTGTGGTTTCAGCAGTCCTTCAGTGGTCCAGGCACAGGACATCTCCTTCTGCTCTCAAAAGAGGACAGTCATAGAGAATATACACATCTTTGCCACCACAGACAGCAACTCAGACTGGAACTCCATGAATTCAATTACCAGAGCAATTAACCGATAGATTTCTTACAAGTCTTCAAATCTGTTCAAAACACCTTATATTCCAGTTAACTCTCAGTCACATTTGACCTCAATCCTAAAAATGGAACAAGATCTTGTCCAAGAGGATCAGCAATTTGTCTTTGTGATTCTGCCTAATTTTCACAGAATCAAAGAACGGGTCAGGTTAGAAGGGACCACAGTGACTCATCTGGTGCCACCCCCCTGCTCCAGCAGGGTCATCCCAGAGCACATGGTGCAGGATTGAGTCCAGATGGTTCTGGAATATCTCCAGGGAGGGAGACTCCACACTTTCTGGACAATCTGTTCCAGTGCTCACAGGAAAGAAATTCTTCCTCATGTTCATATGGATCTTCTTGGGCATCAGCTTCTGCCTATTACCTCTTGTCTCATTACCAAAACTGCTCCCTCCCTACATACACTGACACACATGTACGAGGTCTTCTCTTGAGGCTGAACAGCCTCAGCTCCCTCACCCTTTACTCACAAGGGAGATGCTTCAGTCCCGTCAGCTTTACAACCCTTCTGTGGACCTTTTCTGGGAGCTCCATGTCTCTCTTTGACTCTTAAGAGTTTTCTTACTCACAAGAGGCTGTGGAATCAACCGTGTTTCCATGACGTGATGTGTCAGGGGGTCATTTTCCGGGCTGTATTACTCTTGTAGACTGTGCCGTGAGCTTATGTGACAGACAGAATAGATGTTGGCAGATGACGGGATGAAATATCCAAAATCTGTCAGTGAATTATGCATTTTACCAGTCACTTTCTACTCTGAAGGATGTTCTGGATGTCTGTCTAATTATAGCAAAACTGTACAGATTGTGTCAAAACTGCCCACTATTATCCAAGTTGTACCAGCCACGGCTGACAAAACATGCACATCTCCTAATTATGAACATTTTAAAACTGACTTATTTCAATTAAGAAAATATCCCAACCTTCACTTTTTGACAAGTTACTGTGAGATATTTGGAGGAAGAGGAGGAGAAGAAGGAAAGCAAGAATATCTTAGATTTCTCCCCTCATTTTTTTACTCTGTAGAGCACTAAAATAAATTACAAAGTGCAAACAATATGACAGAAAGAGGCACTTTGTCTTGACAGATTGCAGGGCACAGCATAAAATAAAATAAAATAAAATTGTTTTGTTCTGAATATCTCAAGTACAGAATGTAACACACTTTAAATATTTTGTTGTTCTCAGGATTTCTAAATGTTTGGCTATCCCAGGTGTCATCTGTTGTAAGAGACTGGCATGTTTGTGTTGCTGAAATCTTAGGTGAGAGAGCAGAGTGCACGTTTGCTAATGGTACAGGAGGACTTCCAATTTCATTTTTCCCAGGATTCAATGTGTTCAGGGTAATGGGAATATATGGAGCAATTCCACCTGGCTTCCTTTTCTACACAGTGCAGTTCACTGTCATTTTGTGCTCACAAGTGCAATTTTGGAGGAAGGCAATTCTTCAAGCACTTGCAATTTTGTTTTCTAACCCCAGTTTGGAAATATTCACTTCCAATCAGCTCCAATTTGATGATGAAGAAGGGCTAAATTCGGCACCTAAGAGGATTCAGTTCAGTCCCAGCTTACTTGTGTGGGGGGGGTCTAATTCACCAGAACTGTACCAGATTTGTTGACCAAAAACTAGAGTGAAAAAGGGAGCTCTGTGGAGAACCAAAGTGCGGGTTTTGTATCTAAGAACAATGATGAGAGGGCAAGGAAGGGGAGAGACTGTTTTCACCTCAAAAAATAAAATAGCCCTGCTGCTTGGGGCCTGGTTGGAGATCAGTTGGCGGATGGTGAGCAATTGTATTGTGCATCACTTGATTTGTGTATCCTAATTCTATTATTATTATTTTCTTCCTTTTCTGTCCATTATGCTGCCTTAGTCTTTGGAGATAGAACAAGAGGTCATAGTCTTAAGGTCCAACAAGGGAGGTTTAGACTTGACATTAGGAAAAAGTTCTTCACTGAAAGAGTGATCCACCATTGGGGTGCATTGCCCTCAGAGATGGTGGAATTGCTGCCCCTGGAGGTGTTTAAAGGTAGACTGGACAAGGTGCTGAGGGCCATGATATAAATGTTATAAATGTTAGGGTTTAGTTGGATTATAGGTTGGACTTGATGATCTTCAAGGTCTTTTCCAACCTTATCAACACTGTGATACTCCGTGATACTGTGATCTCACTCCATGAATTCTCTTGCTTTTACCTTTCCAATTCTTCCCCCCATCCCACTGGGGAGGAGTGAGTCAGTAGCTTTGTGGGGCTGTTTTAAACTGGGGTTAAACCACGACAAACACAACCTAATGGGCCCATCCAAAGATTTTTATTCAAGGAAATGTTATTAATTTAAAAATACCCAGTCAAAA
The DNA here is from genome assembly GCA_013390025.1 of Pitta sordida. Lineage (NCBI taxonomy): Eukaryota > Metazoa > Chordata > Aves > Passeriformes > Pittidae > Pitta > Pitta sordida. The sequence goes on along the minus strand of WEKX01018106.1, from coordinate 422,531 downwards.
AGACCTGAAAATAGATTTCTGGTTAAGGTTTTCACTGCTGAAGGAGATTAATAAGGCCTTCAAACAAGCACTAGACAGAAACAAGTTTAGAGTCAAAATCTCCAGATTTCAGTCCATTTTCTTCCCGAGCTCATTTCAGCAAGAGAGAAAATGTCAGTTTGAAATGTTTTGCTGAAAGGCAGTTGTCCAAATTCAGACCTATTAGTACCTCTCTGGCTTCTACAGGTTCATTTATTAGCCCTTAAATACATGGAAATCCAAGTGCAGAGATTGTGAAAAAAAGTGTTTTAGTAAATTGGTGCTGGGAAGAAAAATAAAGTTCCAAGAAACATGTACATTTAAAAAAGATACAAAAATTGAAGTGTCCCAACATACACAAGCAGAATTTGGTATGAGTATTGCTCAGTGATGAGAAAAGCTATTTTGTAAAGAAAAAATCTGTATATAGATATATATAGTTTTCTGATAAATCTATAATACTAATTGAAATAAAAGTATTAAATCTTAAACTGAGTACTCTCTAAAAGTTTGTGATCAATAATGCCTTTTCATTTTATTTTCCAGGCTCTTGATCTGTAAAAACTGGATACGTCTAACAAGGAAATAATCTAGGAAGAACAAGGTTAGAGGAATTTAATTTGGAAAAAATAAATGTGTGGGGTCAAAAAAGAATCTCATAAAAATTCGATATCCTTTTGATAACATTTTGACGTGGAAATTACTATTAAAGCAATTCAAAAGCCTCGAAGAAAACCCCTTTGAAATTGAGGCGAAGATATTTTCTATTTCTGAGCTGGATCAGAGTCCATGTCAATTAAAATGAGTGAGAGCAGGACTTCATGAAAAAAACCGCCCAGTCTCATTCAAAGAGTGGCACATTGTTTTCATTATTTTCTTTCATTGTTATGAACGATGTGTTTAGTGAACCTGATGCTTGGAAAAAGGGAGAATATTTGCGAGACACCAAAACTCTTTTTGTAAAACATGGTGATTTCTAGCCACAGAACAAGCATTAGTAGAACATCAGATGCTGCTATTTCATTTTATGTTCAGTGAAACCTATCGATTCCCTGAAGATGGAAACTGTTATTGTCTAACCTGGCAAATTACAAAACTCCTTTTTTCATTATCACTCTTTCTTCATACTCTAAATAATGAAGAAACTGCAAACTTAATTTTGTGTAGTGTCAAACACTTTGAGAGAAATAATTTTTGAGACATAAATAATATTTAAGACATTCCTTACTTGAGGAGCCATATCTTCTTTGTCCTCTTTGCCCTGCTGTTTTCAGATGAAGATGCAATGTCCAGATTTCCTCCAGTTTTATTTTGTTTGTTTATTATTCTAAGAATTAACTATGCAGTTTATTTTGGGGCTCATAGAATGCTGCCCATTAATTTCATGAGTGTACTCGTTTTCAGCAGTTCTCAGTCTTGCACAGGGTAATGATTTTAACATTCATATTGCAACCACTGAAAGATGACAAAGTCTTTTATCTATTATTCTAGATATTTTACTTTTGTTTGAAGGGAAAAATCATGACCTTAAATACTGAAATGAAATGTTTAATGGATTTTATCTCACCCGGGTAATACCAAGCTGTAACTGGTCATAAAAATACCTCCTTGAAGTATGGAATCCTGATACCTGGAGCTGGAGGGATTTCAAATGTTCAAAATGTCAAACATGGGGGTTGTTTTCATTTGCCCCTCAAAGCACAGCTCACGGAGGCAAATATGTCCTTTTGGTTTTGCGTGTCTCTTTTTCAGGCGCTGATCCACACTGGTGCTGATTAAACTGTGGAGGCTTTCACAACTGCTACTAACAAGCATGTGGAGGAGGAGTTGTTTGCATTTGCCTTGTGAACTGCAAGAAGGAATTACAGCTTCTTTATTTCAGTTGCACCTGAATTAGTTCAGCAACTGGTCCTGTCGACTGAGCCTCTCAATTTTGAGGTACATAGGAACAGGAGCAGCTGCTTCTTAAGGTAATGGATATGAGGAGTCTGAATTTCTCTTCCATTGTAACATTTCTTCTAGGAGCTACAGGCAGGATTTTTAGGAAGGTGAATGCTGCCCGACTTGATGTTGTCGTATCCCTACTAGCTGTCATGGATAGAGTTGACATTCCCAGCCATTAATTAATATCTATACTGCACACAGCAGGACAACATGGGCTGTATCACCTCAAAGTGATAAAATTTGGGAGCTACTGATCAAAATCCTGCTACTTCTTCTTATAATCATAGAGCCACAGGGCAGTTTGGATTGGAAGGGACCTTGAAGATCATCCTGTCTCACCCCATCCCATGGGCAGGGACACCTTCCACTATCCCAGGTGGCTCTAACCTGGCCTTGGACACTTCCAGGGATGGGGCAGCCACAGCTTCTGTGAGAAACCTGTTTCTGTGCCTCACCACCCCAGGTTTTATTTTCTAGATACATTCCAAATATAATATTCAGACATGCTGAGGAAAAAAGAAATTAATCCTTCCCTACAGTGAATAAGACTAATTCTTTTTTCCCCCCACTGCTCATATCTCCTTCTACAAGCATAGGGAGGAAACCATCTCATCAAAGCATGGGTTATGGATTTCCTGAGGGCCAGGGGCACACTAACCTAGTTCAGTACAGCAGCTCATGAGCACTAAAGAGATTTAAAGTTACACTGTGGTAGGCACAATCCTTATTGCAAAGACACGGTATCTGAGTAAAGATGACACACAGAGAAAAGAAAGGACAGACATTGCAAATTTAATGAGCAATGACAACAGGTGTCACATTAGCCGGATGAGGCCACTTAGGAAGTGAGAGAACACTGAGAGGAAGGATGTGCTCAGACAGAGCTGGAGCCCTAGACCAGCTCTGTAAGCACAACACTGCCGGTATCAATTTTCCAATCAAGGCTTTAGTTTTCAGTGATGAAGGATATCCGAGGCTGAGAAGCTGAGACAGTCAGGGGCTTGACAAAAGGGAGGGGTGTATCTGACTTGACATGTCAAGCAGCTGTCCAAAGCTGTATTTGTAAGTTCTGAGCTGCAAGATCAGAACTGCCTTGGCAGCCATCACACCAATTTACACTTACAAGGTAGGTTTTTAGCTTAGGGACTTCATATTCAATTGGTTTAATGTCAGCTCGGATCATCCTTTCCCATTATGTTCCCTTTCATGGTGCCAATACCAACTGTGGTGCCAGTCATGGATAATTGATCTCTCCTGTTTAAATTCCAACAAGGTTGTTCCAGATTGCAGTGGTGAGAGCTTGCAAAGCATGTGTGATCTTAGGGAGCAGGGAAGCAGGATTTAGAGGAGGCAGTACCATGATAAAAGATGTTAGCTGCTGTGAAATGTCTGCAGGTTTCTTTGTATCCTGTAAGGCTGAATTCAAAGTCTCAATTTAGAACCGAGTCCCTTGTTGAGAGTCCTTTCGAGATCACTCAGTCACAAATAGAGGTAGACACACAAATTGCACGTTTAGGGCATCTAAATCTTGCTGAAAAACCTCAGCATGAAAAAAGACTCTGTTCCTGGTATTTCTGACAAGCCCCCATTCTTCAGCGTGCTAAACAGGTCATTTCTGGAAAAAATGGGTTGCAATCCTGTTACTGAAATTTACAATATACAACAGCAAATGCTGCATAACAGAGAAGCTTAAAGCATGGCAAGTATCTCAGAGCAGCATTCCCAGGCTCCTCTGTGCTCACAGGCAATTCCCAGTTAATAGCCTTTGCTGCCAGAGATCCCTGTGGTCATAATTGCTAGTTTTCAAGACCTGAGAATCCCAAACATGTCCCTAATTTGCCCAGTGCCTTCATCCTATCATGATACTAATAGAAAAAACTATTTTTTGCAACGTCATCCTGAGGACCTGCAGACCACAGTGGTGGCTTTCTTCTGAAACGTAAGATAAGAAATGTCAGATATATGGGGTGGTATCATGTAAAAATAGGCTTTGTACAAGTATAGAATAAGTGCAGGTGACCCCTCTTCCTGCTCACCAAAATGGATGGAGGATTCTTTCCTGTGATTAATGATTATAGTTGTATAAAAGTGTCATAATGAAAGTGTCAAATGTAAATTATGATGTGTTTAATTTATGACCTTTTCTTTTAAATCTTTGTTTTTGCCTCAGTTAACAGAACAGTGCTTTAAACATGTAAGGAAACAATGAGCTTTTGTAACCTGTTCTCATCATACACTGCTCAATGAGAAGTTACTGAAGGCAGAAAAACAGCCTGGCATCACAAATCTCTGCTTAAATAATGAGAAAAAATTAAAAAGTAATGTCTGCAGATGGAATTAATTTGGTATAACCTTTAATTTTTTTCTTTCCAGACAGTCGCATGTAAGCCAGACACTCAAGGCTCTCTTAGGTATTAAAGAAGAGAACCAGGCAATTTTAAATCGTGAATCATCAGACCTACTTTACACACCTGCATCATGAGCTGACTCATCTTCCAGACTCTTTTGAGTATATTGACTTGATTCCCACCAGATGGTAAGGAATTCTGGACTGATTAGCTCTGATGGAGATGTTTGCATTGCACATGTTCACATACAGTCTGTGTCCTTCCTTCAGCAGGGGACTGATTGCAAAGCTGAGAATCCCATCATCCAAGTTTTCATGTTTTGTTTTCACAGAAGACAGTTGCGACGCTACTAAGGAGAGAAAACATGTCTTTTATATTTGAATCTTCTGGTCACTTGTAAGGAAAACCTCTTTCTTCCGGAGATTAAGTGAAAGTTCCTCCATAGAAACATTCTTCTCTCTGCTGTAGATCCAATGCATTTTCTAGAAAATACTTTAAGTGGTTACTAATTGAAGTGTTTTCCTTGGTGGTCAACCTGGGTAGACAAAACCTCACCAGCTTAGGAAGGAAGAGGTAGGTTGTTGCCAGAATCTTCAGTCTGTGTGGCATTGCCTTTAAACAGCACAAAAGACCTCACTAGCCAATGGCAATTACACTCCACCAATTAAATTTACTCCAGGATTATCAACTAGCTCTGCTGACAATTGACATTAAGCATCTCTCACATTAGACATTGAAATCTGATTATAGGAAACAAAGAGCAAAGTCAACACAGCCTGTTTTGTGGACTAAATAACATGTAGAGAAAGGATAAACACTATTTTCTAATTTCTCGGATTAACCTGGAAGCAGAAAGGCCAGGAGACTGTGCAAATCAAATCAGATCCTGACATTTCCAAAAGAACGATGGAGCATTGATTCTAGAGGTTCAGGTGTTAATTTTAGAAGGTTGGAACTGGAATTGTGGTGCTTCATTGGTGGATTGAATTCCACCTTCACAGAGAAAAAGCTAGAACACACCAGGAAAATAGGGAGATAGTTCTTGTGTTAGATGGGCAGTTCAGACCATAAGGACAGGTGAAAATACTGTCAAGTGTGTCTCAGAAGAGTTAATCTACTTATAACTCAGTTGATGAAATGGTATTATGAGCACAACTTAAAAAAGCCTTTTAAATGGTGTTGTCTCTTCAATCATGTGTTCTGAATTCGTAGAATTTTTCTCCTCTGCAACCATGTAAGATGGTGGCATTTCTAATTTTCTATAAGTTTCTTTAACAAATGACAGAAAGATAGACAGTTCTATCAAAATACTGATTAGACACATTGATGTCCCAGATGCCAGAACAAATCTGAGTGTTGAAATTCAAGTCCTTGGCATCTGTGGCCAGAGATTTGGTGTGATAGCAGCATATTCACACATGTACTGCTGGTCTTCTCCATTCCAGATTCCTGAGATTTAAAAACCATCATATAATCATATAATCTTTTTTTCCTCAGTTCTAGAAACACCTGTTTTCCAAAATCATATTATATCTCGTCACCGAATCATAGAAGCACAGAATGGTTTGTGTTGGAAGGATCCTTAAGGATTGTCTAGTTCCAATCCTTGCCATGGGCAGGGGCACCTTCCACTATCCCAGGTTGCTCCAGGCCTCATCCAACCTGGCCCTGAACACTGAATCTGGTCCCTAAAACAATCCCATTAATCTTTAGGCAGAAACTGAGGAGTTTGCACACCCCGTGATCGTAATTGATTTGTCAAAAGACGAGCCAGCACAAAAAATTCTGAGATTCTATGATTAAAAGCTATCACAAAATGCAGAAACCTTTGTGAGGGAAAAGAGAGCTGCACCCAGGAAAGGTGCTGGAGATGGCAGGTAGTAGGAAGCTACAAAAGTTGGCAAGTACAACCCATCATCTAAAAAGCACACGTTGCCTGTCAAGGTGCTTTTTGCATTTGGAACATTCCATTTTCCAGTGCTGGACCGAATTGTGAAGAAGTTGGTGAATTTGTCTGAAGAAATGTGTGTGCAGGGATGAGCTGTTATTGTCTGATGAAACAGATCTTATTCTACACACTGAAGAAACACAATTTTGGAATTACATGAGATAGTCTGAACCTTTGGAAATTGGACAAACTATAAAAACTAATGGGTGGACTTTCAAAAGTGATTTTGTAGGAAGTAGACAGAATAAAAGCACCCACTGGACAGGTAGGTGTGGTTCCTTTAGTCCTCACTTTTGGATCTGGTTTACGAATAGCGATGCCACCACCAAGTGTTGAGCAGTCACCAGAACACAGACTCCACTGATGAGAAAGGATGTTTGGTGCCAGGATACCAGGACTTTTTAGAGCTGATATAATGTCATTATACCTGGGGTTGTGCAGCTCTTGGAGTTATTCATCCTCCTTTGCTATTTCTGTGTAAAAGCACTTAGGAGAATTAAAAGCATTATTCTGCAATAAGCTGTGAGTCTGGGTATTGCTCTGGCTTAATTGTACTTGTGTGTTGCCTGTATGTTTTTTTAGGGTGTAGAGACTTTGCAAAGCCTTAGTAAAAGAAATCAAAGCCTCTGATGAGTCACAGCTGATTAGTCATAGGTGGGATTGACTTCTAAGAGTTGGTTGCCCTCTCACAGACCTGCCCTTCAAAATTCCCAGCAGTTGTCATGTTTTCTCCCACGCTGCCTTCAAGAGTAGGAAGAACTTAGTAACCATTGACACAATCACCTTGTAGTCCTCTGAACTACAGCTCTCAAAATGCATAGAGGAAGAAACAAACTCAACTGGGTGAATCCATTGCATCATTATGATTTAATCAACCCAAAAGTATAAATTTTGTTATATCCTGTTGATCATTTTACAACATATTCAGCTTCATTTTAACTAAGCCTTCTGGCACATGGACAGCTACATATGTTGAAATTTTGTGTATTGCCCAGCAAAGCTGTGCCTAAGGTTTGTCTTAGACATAAAAAGCAGCAGGCAAAGCATGGCATTAACATGCCACTGTTAAATTGTGAGCATATGTGAAGAGTATAGACTTTAATTAAATCTAGATTATGTATAGGAGATGTATCAAACCTTGCACAAGATGAAGAGTAAGCCTTTTTCCCCTGGTAATGGCCTTAGCAGCTGCCTGGAATTGATCAAAGGATTTTGAACTCAAATAGTTTTTCAAAAGGACATAGTTGATTAAAAAACTATCTGCACATACCCTAAGAAAGAAAGCTTTGCCAGTGTTGTGACTAGTGGACAGGGAGATTGGACCAGAGACTGCTGGACCGCTGAGTCAAATAAGCCTTTTTCAGAATGTCTTCAAATAAGGCTGTTTGTCCTTAAATGTCATGCTGAAATTAAAATCAAGAAAGTATGCCAGTACCTTCTTAAGTAGGGACCTAAACCTTTTGTAGGGATGGAGATCTTTTCAGCTGAAGGATCAGGTGAATTACTTGGACACAAGCCCACGTCTAGTTTGATTAAACAGAGTAATATTTTTTAAAGAAGTAAAAATACTCACACGAAAATGGTGGCCTGGGTTGCCGTGGAAATTAGCTTATTCATACCAAAAAAACGTGGCCATATTAATATGCATCCTTCTTTACACCACTGCTGCATTCCCACCAAGGAGACAAAATATTTCATCCCTGGAGGCGTTTCAGAAAAGACTGGATGAGGAACTCAGTGACATGGCCTAGACAATGGGATGATGGGATGGGGAGTTGGTTATAAAAAATAAAAAAGAAGAAATTATAACATGGATGGGAGATTAGCTCAGATGGATAAAACACGGTGCTCGTGGCACCAGAGCTATGGGTTCAATCCCTGTGCGGGTGTTCACCTGGGAGTAGGACTCAATGATCCTTGTGGGTCCCTTCCAACTCGGAATATTCTGTGATTTCCTCCTGGTTCCAGATTATTGCAAGGAGCTCTCCCAAAAGAAAGGCCCATGTAATGACCCAGAACTGAAGGTGGCCATGGACTCCACAATACCACAAATTAAAGATCTTGAAGATAAATGGTTTTGAAAGATTAATTTGTTATGATTTCATAACAAGATCAACAGAACTGTTGTTGGCACACAAGTGCTCTGATGTCCAGCAACTAAAGCCTTAATAATAAACATGTACTTTAATCATAAGCATCTACTGACATCTGATTTGATTTCCAACAAGAGGTCATTCTGAAGAGATTTAGGAAAAAAAAAATCAAAATTTTTCTTGCACACATTGAGATTATAAAACCAACTGGGACAGAGTACAATAAATACCATTGCCTCTGAAACAGCAGATGAAGAAATTTATGAAATAGAACTAAAATTCATAGAAAACAACAACATTTCAAGATCTAAAATTGCTTTCAAGTAGCAATGCACTTGAGAATTCAGGAATTGAACCTAGATTTACAGAAAATTGTGGGAGAAATGGGTAAAAATTCAGGACAGAGCCATTTTAAAAACTTTGTGCTGACGACCCTTAAAGCAGTGTTAGATCATTAATTCAATATATGCTCTCCATAATCATGATTCCTAACAGCATTAATGGGTACTAATCCCCTAAACAAAAGGGGATAAAAAAATAAATTACATTAATAACTAGAGGTCAATCATCCCTAAATAAATAGTGCTGCAAATAACTGCATGGATCCTTTCCATTAGGCTGGCAAAGACATGTCCCATTAACTTTTGACAAAGAGGGATTATACTGCTTTCCAGCTGCTCAGAAAAATAAAGATCCTGCAGCTCACTGTGCAACATGCCAAGAAAAAAACCAAAAGCTTTGGGTGGTGTGGTTTTTGACTTATAAACGTATGAATGTTTCTCCTGGCTGTTAGAAAAGAAAGTTCTTGACATAATCAATGTCATTGAAGATGTCTATCAAAATGCCATAATTGATCTAGAGTGGTGAAAGGAAATGGTGTATTAGGTGTGAACCCATCTCAAGCTGGCGTCAAATAAGGAGACTCAGAGACTCAGTATCAGTATTTTCTAATCCTGCAACTGAGCAGCAATTTTTTAACAAGAAAATGATATCTATGACTGTCAGTAAGAAAGACCAATGCTATGAAAACTTCAGATTTTTTTATTTTATTGAGCTTATCATTTGTAGCTTTGAAATATATCATGACAACTGTTGTTTCTTCTTGCTACTTGACTGGCTTTGAGGCCCACGTTAAAAGAGATACAGATTTCATATGAGACCCGCTCACAACTCTAGAAAGTAGGCGCTGATGGCCTGGCTATGAAAGATTCAGAAGTCTGGAAAATATCTGAAACTCTGGTTGATCCAGAGTAGAAACAAGTAGATTTGGGGGGTGGGGGGGAGAAAAAAAGAGAGACCTGCTTGACAAAAATCTCTCTAGAGATAGGGAGGCACTCTTGAAATGGCTGGGGAATGTCTTGCTGGTTCATGTGGTCGCACCCTCATGCAGCTGATCGTTCACATGCAATGGACACTTTAATCTCATCAACAGTGATTAAAAAGCAGTAAAGACCATCATCTCCTTGCTTGAACACAGGACGGTTTCCATGTGCCAGTCCTAAAGGGGGAGAGCTGTGAGTGATGAGGTCTAAATTTAATGTGAAAGCTGCCATTCACATGTGCCAGAACACTCTGGTGACACTGTGATCCACCAGACTTCTTAGTGGAGAGATGAGATTCCACAAAAAATATATGGAGAAGCTATTTATGACTGCTGGAGAAATAGGGAAGGAGAGATGTGTTATTTCTATTTCCTAAAGCGTTAACAGTACCTTCTCAACTACCAGTATGTCTTTTGACTCAAAACAATTTTCCCAAGGCCTGTAGATAAAGAAACAATTCACACAATAAACTAAACTCTGAAAGCAAGGGTGCAAAATGGAGCATTTTGAAAACTGACCAATTAGCATTGACTGGATTGTGAATTATGGCACTTGAGAGGCAAATGCTGATAGTCCTTAAGATTTAGGTTACATATATCCCACCAGGGATTTCTGGAGTTGGTGCAAGGACAATTCTAGAGTGATTCATAGACAGCAAATTTCACACCTGCTGTGTTTCAGTTGTGAAGTATCCCTGGATTAAAACAACAAAGTGTGCACCAGAAATACATGTGGGCAGACTATGAAAAACCTTAATCTCACAGAATCACAGATCACAGAATCACAGAAAATTATGAGTTGGAAGGGACCCACAAGGATCATCTAGTCCAACTCACCGTCTAATACCCGTACAGCGACCAAGAGCACATCCCAGAGTATAATAACAACCTAGATGCCTCACAGTCTAGCAGGCCACTCTGAGCCGGAGGGGGCCCAGGGTCATCCAGCCCTCACCCCCCGGATGAACACGAAGAACTCACGACTTGACTAGATATTTGCAGAGGAAAAACTGACCCAGAGGTGGACTTTGGTGTCTGTTTCCAGAGTAAGCCTACTACATGTAGGGATGCTCACTGTATATATGAAATGTCATGGAGAGGGAATATATACATTAAAATAAGCTAAGGTTTATTTCCCTTTAAAACACCAATTTGAATGCCTTTCATTACAGAATTATTACCTGATTCCACTGTAAGTCACATTTAAGACTTCTTTTTAAACTCTGTTTTTTTCATCTTAATATCTTGAATTTCTAAATGCACTTACTTTCCCTTTCCTGTTTTTATTTTGCTTAGTTTTAGAAAGAAATGCATCTTTATTAACTTTTTACCATTTTTCTAATTGCTGCTTTTACTTTTGGCCTTAGTGCCACCACAATTTTTTTATGCCTTTGACAATTAATGACATTTAGTGAGTTGATATTGTTGTTCCAAGTTCAATCAAAAAAGATTAGATCACTCTCTTATTTAACAGAGCTTTCCATTAGTTTATTTTACCTTTACAGCTTTTATACAGATCTCCTGAATGTGATGTGGCTCCTTTCTAACTCAAGGCTTTTCCAGAAAGGAATGGCTCAGACCTTTTAGGACTTTTCACAGTTTTCCGTAACATCAATTTAAAACAGGCACAATCTGAGACTGGAATTTATAGTTTCTTTTCCTTTAAACTCCTTTATTTTCTCTGAGTGACGGCTACTGTAAGAAAGAAAAGAGAACCCAAAATGCATTCAGGGATAGCAGAGAAGTGAAGGGAATTCTTCAACTATTTTTAATGCACTTGCTATGACACAAGAGAGGTAACCAGAGATAGAAATACAAGCCATGTATCTCCATAGGAGACCCTTCAGCCAGCCTCCCTCTGTTTCTGTCTCTCATTTAAACTGCAAACCCTGATGATGCTTTACCTCAAACATCAGGAAAAGGTCAATAAATAACAGCTCTGAGATGGGATTGCTGCTCAAAGAAGCGTTGAACTTGTTAGTATTTTTTCTGTTACCTTGACCACAGAACTTGTTTAGATCAATATCCATGAAAGCAATAGTAGGTCTGAGCTGCTGGAGTTTCGTTCTGGTATCGCCTCTTCTTTTTATTACCAAAGATTTTAATCCCACACACAGCAGGATTGAAAAGTGTGGGAGGTTGGAGTGGAGGGGAAAAAAAAGTCAAATTTACCAAGAAACAGCCTCTGGGGTTATGTTTGGACTATGGGAAGTGGATTGTAGGATGATAGAACCACAGAATAGTTTGGGTTGGATGGATGCAAAAAGATCATCTCATTCCAGTCCCTGGCATGGGCAGGGACATCTTCCACTATCCCAGGTTGTTCCAAGCCCTGTCCAACCTGGTATTGGACACTTCCAGGGATGGGGCAGCCACAGCTTCTCTGCCCAACTTGTGCCAGGGCCTCCCCACCTTCACTGTGAGGAGTATGTGATTCGTTTGCCAATGTCAGCAGAACAGGTGTTGAAGAACTCCAGGTTTCCATTCTGGTCCGCGTTTCTGTGTAAAAACTACCTCTCCTGTCCCAACAGAACTCTGTGTGGACTTTGAAGTGTTCCTGTATGTGCATTGATCTACTTAATCTGCAAAGTGAATTTAGAGAAAACTCCCCTGTCATGGTCAGCTCCATGAGATACAGAATGATTTGAATTTTTAAAAGTAGAAGGGATTTGTACATGTGGAATTCAACATTTGAGTGTTGACTGCAATTGAAAATAAATACAGGAACAAGCTGTTGTTCACTCCAGATTAAGATAAATCAAATCAGAACTGGAGGAGGCTTTTAGAAGGGCTGGGAGGAGGCAGATGGAACAGAAATTCCATCATGGGAAGAAACAAAGACAATTTTATTTATTAAGTCTATGAAAATGATAAGCTGAACAGAAGATCTGATTGCCATCCATAAATGCATTGGGGTAGAAGTTAAATCACTAGTGAAATTAAGACAGGGTAGGAACAAGAACAAACATGACCAGTAATATATTTAGGTTGGAAATTAGAAAGATTTTTGTTGTCTCACAGCAAAGCAGTTCTGGAACATCATCCCATTAGGACTTGAAAAAGCAATTAGTTTGCAAAAGATAATAAACTAGTAGACCTCAAAGGTCCCATGGGAATTGTGGAAGACAGGCATCACATACAAAATGATGTGAAGAAATTCAAGATGTGGTCTGAAATAAATAGGATGCTGCTCAGTGCAGGGAATGAAAAGACACTGCTTATAACTGGGAATAATCAACTGCATGGAAACAAGATGGAACATTCCTGATTACAAAGTGCTGTAGGAAACACACATGAAAAGAAGAGTAGGTAAAAGAAAGGGAGAGTCACCCTTGCAAGGAGAACACACACTTCTTACCACAACACCCACAACATCACTCTCAGGGTAAGGTGTGTGGAGAAACACATCCTGCTTTTCACAAGCACTGGGAATATCCCTCAGTCACCTCTCCAGACATTGCAACTACAGAAACACATGAATGGCCCAAAGTCTAAAAGAAAGCAGCAAGAATAATGAGAGTTTTCAGAAAAGAGAGCTTCTAAATGAAAATCCGCAGGGACACAGTGCAATTTAGCTTCAGGGAAAACAACATTGCTTCAAATAAATGGAGTCAATGAAGGTTTGAGGGGAAAAAAAGGGATTAATTTTTTTTTATATATTATTAAGTTAGGCATTCTGCCTAATTTAATTTATTTAGGTCTTGTGCCAAGCAAATATTTTAGAATTCTCAAAACAAAGTTTCTTATCCAAGTTATAAACCTGATGGGCATATTTCATAGACTGTGTTCGTTAAGCAGCACAAACCAAAAGAGTCAAATCTGGAGTAACGTATCAAACTTTATACATACCAAAAATTAGTATAAAAGTAACATCTAATAGATTCCCAGAAGCTGAACTGTCATTGTTAATGAAAATATGGGTTGGTATTGATTATGCAACAAAACAGAAATAAAATATTTTCCTGTTTCTCGGGCTGTTCTACAAATAGAAGCAGCCCTGGAGCTCTTATGGATATTTCTATACAGCAACAAGCACTTATCTAGATTTTTCTGTCATTTTTAATTAATAATATCATGTCATGTATTTAGGAATGTCAGTGGCATGGTGACTAATTACCACAAGGCAAAACATGTGCAATTGATCTTTTAAGTTCCTATGCTAATTGCAAACCTGCCACTTGAGGGTGTTCTAAATATTGATTTACGGTGTAATGCCTCATTCAGCTTCTCCATATGGACATTTCAGCGTTGCTCATTATCACAGCACTCAAGTTTATGAAGACAGAAACTGATCTGAAAAGATACAACGTGGTTAGAAAGGGAATTGGGCACTCAGATAGCCCGACCAAAAAAACCCCAAAAAACAACCCACAACCAAAAAAACTGTCTTGATGTATCATTTTCTGAGAATGGGAAAGTCTGGAGGTTAATTAATCACTGATAAGAGGAACCAATTTGAAATTACAAATATAGGAGGAGGTGTGGTGGATGCCAGGGTAAATCTGCCCCAATGGAAAGCACAGGGATTTGTGTCCCAGTTGGCATTAGGGAGGGCAGAGTTCCGGGTTTTAGGTCATTGCTTTGCCCAGTGGGAAAGTAGCAGAGGTGATTTGAGTAGAGAAAAAGATTCAGCCCAGCCTCAGTGAATGTGTATGTATTCAGAAGAGCAAGAGGATTGGGAGATAATAGGATTAGAATGACTCAGAATAGGCAGAGCTTATTAAAATTTTATATTCCACCCACATCCAGGGCCAAACCAGCTCTTCCACTGGGGGGCCAGAACACTTGTACTGTTGGAGATCAAATGTCTTTTTCTGTCTGTTTTCTGCAAAACTTTGGGGGTTTAGGTCAAGATGCTCAAAAGAAAAAAAAAGGAACATAGATCAGTGAGGAGGGGCTTGCTAAGGCCTGGAGGTAACTTTAGGAGGCTTTACAAGAGCTAAAAAATACCACCAGAAACATTCACTTTTGCCCAGTTCTTTGTATTTGAATATGTGCAGCAGGAGAGTTTAGTCTTGAAATCTTGAAATCCTTACAAATGCAATTTTTCATAATCTATCGACGTTTTTTTTCCCAGTCATTGTTCAGCAGTTGGTGTTCGACTGACTGGAGTTGTGTTTGGATCAGGCAGAAAACTGGAATCCTCCTCACTGTGGGAGCAAACACATTTTAAAGCACTTGGCGTTTCCAAAATGAGAATTAAAACTGGAAAAAAGTTGGGCATTGCAGATTCTACAGCCTGAAACATTAAAGATTAAACTGATTTTAATTTTTTTCCTGCAGTAATGAGATGATTGCTGAAATTTGAAGGGTGTTTTTTAGATCCTCAATCTTCTCTAACAGATTTCTTCAAGCAAGGTACAACTGTGGGCAGCGCCCAGCAGGGAGGTGCATCATCTCACACGTGGGTAAGGAAGGCGAACACAAGAGGATTATGAAGGAGAAGAATATTGTGCTTCTGGAAAACAGCTCCTGAGAGGCAACAAACCCCCAAAGATTACTGATGAATCTTCAGCAACCTTGCAACACGAATGAGCTGATCATTTCAAACTGAACAATACCAGCGTCAGTCATATTGACCTGAACGATGCAGTGTTAATATTCAGTTCAGTGAAATTTTAGTCAGAAAAGTGGAAATTTTCAGCAAAAATGTATTTTTCAGTATCTGACACTGAGGGGAAAAACCTCAAAAATCCCCTGTCAAATCTTCACTTTCTAACTTAAAAATGGAATAGGATGAAACTTTCAGTATCGGTTCTTGTCAAACTCTCTTCCTGTCGTAAGAGGAGAAAGTGTAGATGCAACCACTCACCCTAAAGCTCCTAAGGAATTCCTGCCTGGTCTTCCCTGAGTATTGAAGAAGAAAATGAAGAGAAATGACAACTCACTTCAGGAAATAGTTTTTATGCACTTTGTCTCTCACTTGTGAAAAAATAGATTTTGGAATAGACTTGGAATAGAAAGAGTGAGTTTTTTCCTTTCCTTTTCTTTCTGGTTTGTGTATTTTTGGTTGGGGGGGGGGTGTAGTTTGTTTTGTTGTGGTTTTTAAGGAAGGAATAGGTCATAGAGCACAAAAAATATTTCAAGTGTATTATTCTTACAATATCCAGTCCATGAGTCTATGATCTTTTCCTTGCTGAGGGCTATGGAGGCCTTTCAAACATATTTGGTGGGTCTAAAACACACTTTAGTGTTATTTATAATAAAGAGGAAAAAAATGCACATGGCTGCAGGCTGTAAGAAATGAAGTCTTGGATTTATCTGGGCTCCTCGACTGAAGTCTCCTAAAAAAGGTGCACTAAATGCCTTAATGGGGATTTTATTGCACTATTAAATTTAATAACACACTTCCCTATAAAATAAATATATAAGCTGGGAAACAAGTAAACCCTCAGTTTTGGAACATGCTTTGATTTCAGCTCAAGTGCTTGAGATTTTGGGTTGAAAACTGAAGTGATATCAAAGCATGTAACTGATAAAATTCACCACTTTTCAAACTTAGGAGGTGTTTTTAAATCAAATAGGGAGTCGATAGGAAAGGTTACAAAATTTAATTGTCATATATTATTATTTGACCTTTTTATTTATGGCAGGGACATTTATGATCCAAGTATGCTAAAAATCTTTGGTAGTCTATCCCTGTACCCTTCCACCACCAGATATGGATAGAGTAGAGATGAGCAATACATGAACTGACCTGGAATAAACTTGACTCATCCTCTCTTTGTTCCTTCATGGGCCATTGTAGAGCTGAGCCAGGAAAAAGGAAATCATACAGGAAATATTAACTTTAGTAAGACATGACTCCAAAGCAGAGCAACAACCACTGCCCACAAATTAACACCGACCCTGAACAGGCAAATAGATGATGAAAAAAAGTCAAGATCAGGCTTCAGGGCTTCATTTGATTGAAACTTCATTTATATTCCAACCTAAAGGCTGAATCATAAAAAGGAACGCAACTCCTGTATGTAACATGCTCCAGAGGGTGTTTATGGGGAGTGCATAATACTTGTCTATTTATAACAGTCTATGTTAAACCAGCTGTGATATTAATAATGTCAAAGAAAACCATCTGATATTCGGGGTAGAAAAAATATCTGGTTTCCCAGTTCACCAAACTTACTTTCCAAAGGTCATGTGAGGTGATTAATCATCTTTAGGACTTTTTTCCTGTAAGAAAAGGAATAACAGTTCTCACCAGTTGTCTTTCAATTCTTGCCTAAAGTGCTCTGAGATAACTGAAAGAGAAAGAGTAATTTTTAAATTAGTATTATTTTATTATTATTTGTACTGACTTACACTCTTTAATTCCAGCCCAAACATTTCACAGGTTGTATCTTCAGGAGGCTGGGTCATTTCTGCAGCTGCCTCCAAGATTTATAACTTTTCCTGACACTAAGAGCCTAATTCTGCCTCGATGAGAAATAAGAAACCAATCTCCAACAGCTTATCTCATCCCCGGTTTCAGACACATGGGGCTTTCAGAATCTTTTCTCGTCCTGCCTTTGAGACACCATTTTGTACAGGTACTTAAGAAACCTGATATATTTTGTACAGATACTTAAGAAATCAGTAAAAACTATTCTTAAAACCTCATAGTTCATGAGACGGGAATGGACTCAAGAAACTGGCAAGGATATGCTTTAAAAAGAGAATCAGAAATACCTCCCTCAAACTCCCTAAGCTTCCATTTCTGGAAATAGTGGAATTAAATTATTAAACTTTTCATAAGCACATCACAGTAAGGTGACAAAAATATGGTCACCATGGAATTGTCAAGAAGAAATTACGTTAAAGAAACCTATTTTCCCTCTCTGATAATTTAGCCTACGTAAATGGAGAGGAAGAAGGGGAAACAGGAAGATCTTTAAAGTTTCATACTGCTCTGGGATGATGTTCTCAAAAAAAAAAAAAAAGGAATATGACCTATATTTTAAACATAGATCAGAAAATAATTCCCTAAAAACTTGGAGTAGAGGAAAAGTGCATACTTTTGGTTATCTGCAAATGGGAGGATGTTTCAGGCAGAGGTCCCATGGAATCTGTTCTGAACCTGGATTAATTTAATATTTTCACTGGGGACTTGACTATGGAGATACGAAGTATTCTGTCACTGTAGCTAATGGACTAAAAAAACCTCCTGAAAATACTCTGGAAAAAACAACCAGAACTTTAAGTCCCCCTGGTAACTTTGATAGAAGTTCTAAAATCCTCATGGAATCGTGCAACTGAAGAAAATACAAGGTGGTTTAAGAATGAAGCAAGAGGAATCCTATATAAAAAAGGGTATTTAGAGGTGTCCTCTCCCCAGCACATTGAGGCTGAACAGAGACAAAATAGAATCTGCATGGATCCTCATGGAAAAAGTTGAATTCTGGTCTAGACTATATTAGTATAAGGTCACTATTATTTTTTGTTTGTACAGCAATCAGCTGGAATGATGCCTTCAGGCTTGGGCACTGAAATTACAAGTACGGTCCTATTTGTGAGAGTTCAGAGAAGGGTACTAAAACTGAAAAGAGGTTTAAGAGCTTGATTTATAAGGTTTGGAAAAACTAGGTTTGTTTAGTCTAGAAAACAGGGGATTAAGAGGAGAGTTTCAGGTTCTTGATGCATGAGGTGTTGTTACATGGATGAGAGTTCTCAACGTTCCCAAGGAGCAAGGGGGTGAGAGAAAATTAGTGTAACCAGCAAAGGCTGAGGTAGTAAGAAGAGCAAAAATCAAAAGTAAAATGGTTGAAAAGTAACTGCAACAGAGTGAGGAGGGTCAGAGTATCTCCTGTGCTGGAGAGATTAAAAGACTTGGCCAACACATTGGAATTAGAGTCTTCTCTTCTTGTCTCTGCCTCAGAGGTGACAGACTCAGAAGACCACTCGATGTTCCTTCAAACCTTATGTCTGTTAGGAAAACAAGGGCCATGGTAACAGTGAATAACAGTCACTGGACATCCTTGTCCTGCATGTCGTGTGCATCTCACCTCGTAAGTGTGACGTTATCAGAGAGCTGAGCTGGGCCCCCAGAGCACAGCACAAGCCACTAATCCCTTGAGCTGAAAACATTCAGAGGTTTCTGTTATCTCTTTGTCAAGAAGGCAGTTTTGAAATTTTAGCACTTATCCAAGGTCTCCATTAAATATTTCCTTTGCAGGGAGTGTGCTCTCTTCCACGCTGTGGAAGGCAAATGTCACTCAAGGCCTGTATGATTAGCACAGACTTTGTTGGTTCTTGAAAACCCGTATGTGCACAATTGGGTATTTTGCCTTCAGCACTTGATGTACTAGGAGTTCAAATGTCTAAGATGAAGAGAGGCCATATCTATTTCTGTTATTAAAATGTTCAGGCACATTAACACCTCCAGAGTTTATGCTGTCCTTTTTTTTCTGAGTTGGACTTGCATGAAAGGGAGTGAAGTATTTAATGTGAATCAATCACTCAGCAGTTTCGGTTCTTGGAAAGTCCTTTCTTGCTGCATGTTCTACATGAGCCCATGTTTTGGTTCTTTTTTTCCCTCAGAAAATTTCTTTGTACACTCACTATGTGATCATTTTAAGTGTAGAATCAACACAAAACTCACTAGTGCTTCAATAACCCTAAAAGATACTTGTACATGCTTGCTCTTATTCTGTGTGTAGTTTTTATGTAATGTTTTTATTTACATAACAAATTCTAAATTTAAAAAACGACAAGTGACAGGAATGGAAGCCAAGCATTCAGTGGAAGTTTTGTTGGGAAGATTTTTCTGTAATGAAACCTTTGTTCAGATATCCATATTCTGTACAGACAGATTTCACTGCTTGACCGAAACAGCAGGAACTAAGGCCTGTCAAAATCCAGAAATCACTGTGCTTCGGGCAGAGCCAACATGCTTTTACTTCATATCTCTGCAAACTCCCACTGGCAAACTCTTTCCTGGAAACGATGTCTAGTAGAGAAACAGAAAATTATCCAGAGGAGCAAAATCAGGTTTGGGATGACACATGAAAACCCCCACAACATTCTGCTTTCTTCTCATGATTCAAAACTACATTAAAATACTGAAAATTTCCCACATTGGATTCACCTCTTGAACCTGCTGCTGTCGAGCTTTGCTGGGACTGCTCCTGACCCTTACACTGTCCTGGCCATGGGAGAAATTGAAGCATTTAATGGTTCAAAAAGAGCTGCTGCCTCTGAAGGCTCTGGAGAGAACTTTTCACATTTACTTTCAGACAGCTTAGCCCCTGCACTAAGTAGAAAGTCACCAACATTTTTAGCAGCAACTTCGTAAGTCCTTATTTTATATTTTGGCTTTTTTCCGAAAGAGAACTTTGCTGCTGGCTGGCAAATGAAGGCCTTCTGAATTTGAAAATGGCCCATGTAGACTGTTAGTGTCCTGTTATCTAATGCAGGGTCAGAAATGCACGACAGCCAGCGATGGATGTGGGTGTTGTGGAGTGGGAGCTGAGACATCTGATTAAGATTCAGCCGGAGCAAAGAGATGCTGCACCAAATCACGATGTCAAAGATAAACTGATGGGAAGTGAGAAGCATCTAAACTTTGAAATGCAATATCTCCTGACCCTCTTGGATTCCGACCAACAGATTTCTAATTTAGAAAGAAAACTATTGTCGGATGCATGTGTTTGAAAGGCTGTCAAATCCTTTAGTGTCACTGACTCCCCAGCAGCCTGTCAATCATAATGACCTTGAGTTCTGAGTTACTTGGAGTTTCTTCTCCAATAAAACGAACATTTTCTCTGATTTTAAAATTCAAGATACACAGAAGAGTCTATTATGAAGAAATATGAGTTCCTTTTGCCAAAGAACAGTTGTGTTGTCACATTTTGCCAGGGACTCAGGAGAACAGGATGGAGAGCCCCAGAATGTTTATTTGTACAGATCAGACTGCATAAATGCAATTATTAGAATTCATTTTTCTATTATTTTTCCATCCCAAAGAAACAATGGCATAGTAAGATTTCTTCAAAAGTTCGTGGGAGCTCTGGAGGTCCACTCCATTTTTTTTCCAGTCTGGGCTCTGCAGATGCACATACTAGTTTTAATGGTTGTACTTAAAAAGGAAAATATCCGTTACACACCAGGACCCATTCTCAAAAAGAAAAAAGACTTAAAGGTCCAGGTAGGCAAGAAGTTGAATGTAAGTCTTCTAAGTGTGACATTGTGGCCACAAATGCTCAGGCTGTACTAGTGAGAGGGCAGCCAGCAGGTCCAGGGAAAGGATTTTTCTCCATGTCCTGAACTTTTAATTTATTCTTTCCCTCACTTTTATTCGTGTATTTGAACGGTGTTGTTCTGAAGAACACTCACACTTCTATTGCTCTGCTGACACTATTCTTTCTTACTGTACACACCATAATACTTTTTTTTTTTTTTGGCTTCCCAAGAAATGACACATTTCCTGGACTCACCTTTCTCTGTGTTTGTGAGTTCTTCAGGTTTTACAAGACACACAAGTTATTTTCAGGAATTTTTCATAGTTTTTAAATGAAACCGGAGTTTTTACTTTAAAATCCTCTCATCACATCTTTAGCTTTTTTACTAAGTCCCACCAGCTCTTGATTTTTTTCCCTATATATTCTTGAGATTTCCAGAGTTGTTCCATTTTTCTTTAAATAATTTCTACTATGACAGGTTATAAATTATGTCCTAGGATTTCCACCGTCCCAACACCCCAGCAATGTATCTGCATTTCAAATGCACTCAGCACAGTATCTAAATGCCAGCAAGGCATTTAACCTCGTCATTTTACCTGAAATTAGGTATTCAAATGTTTTTTTTTCCTTTGGGTTTTATTATTTTGATTTATTAGTGAAACCTTCAAGTTGCAAGTTGCCACTTCAGAATTGCCTCTGAAGGTGTTTTAAAAGCCTCGGAAGTACAAAGTAGAAAGGGGAGTTTTCCGCCCAAGTAAGAGTTTGCTGGAGATTATCCATATATCAAATTAGTTTGTATTTGGGCCAGACCTGATTTAAAAGGTTCTCTTCATTATTTTCAAAGTGCATTTAAAAAACCCTTCATTCATTTAATTTATTTTAGTGCTTTAGAAGAAAGATGCATTTAGAAGAAAGAGCATTGCAGGCTCTCCAACCCTTTGGCTGGATCCTTAAAGGCATATTAGGATCTCTTACTGCCTATAAAATCCTGACAGGCTCAGGACTTACAGGTCCCCAGAGAACCTGTGGCGAGTGCCTGTCACCCAAAACAATCACAAGTTCTTGAATGACATGAGGAACAAGGAGGGATTTTTTCCTTTGATTTTTACCTTCTTCTTTTTTTTGTTTGGCTTTCATGATCTATTACAGGGATGTGTTTCTCCTTGCCAAAATGGTTCTGTGGGTGTATTTTGTCCAGGATGCTGTTAATAATGATGCTGTTAATAATCTCATCCCATCTATTGGAAATGGTTGAGTCAGCTCCTCTTCCTCCCTGGTTACCACTCTTCCCCACTTCTGTTTATTTGCTGATGTGCTGCAAATTTTTGCATAATTCTTGTCTTAAACGAGACCTTTTAAAAGTTCGTTATAAGTTTGTTTGTCTTGTATAGAAAGGCCATTTCTTCTTGGCCATTAAAGAGCTCTCACAGGAGATAATTCTGCCCTAGAATGTTATGTAGCTCTTTAGAGCACTGATATCACCCTTATATTCACTTGTTTTAGTTTCCTTCTAATTCAAAAAAAGAGGTTGAGTCTTTCTGCCTGAAGCTTGGGCATCATTTTATTAAGTTATCTTATTCAGAGAGTTGAAAGTTTTCCCCATTTTCATAGAGTTCAGGTATCTCTGGTGAAGAACTTGGACTCAGAAGGGATAATAGTCTATGTTACTAAATAAAAAATGACTGAAGGCACATGGTCACTGCAACATGCAAGTGCTCTTCTCCTCAGTCTTGAAACTTTGCTGGACAAGGTTTTCTGCTACAAAGGTCTTCTATCAACTCAAGAGAATCAAATCTTAATCTCACTGAAAACACATGAAGCCTGACATGATCAAAGACCTCTTTGTACTTGGGAGAGTGGACAAGTTAGGTACTCTGTTTCTATAGTCTGGGTTTTTTTAATATTATTTATTTGCACACTACGTCCATTAAGGGGCTCTCTCATGAGAGACATCACTTGCAGAGATGTGAATATTACTGGAAATGCCATCCAACAGGGGCCTGACATTGTCTTCCTGTGGAGGCATCAAGGTGCAACAAAAAGTACAGTCGCAATCTAAGTGTATGAAACTTGCTTGCCAAAAACAACCCATTGAATTCTGTTGGCAGGGGGGCATCATTTTCTTAAGTGGTTGATACTGCACAATGGAGTCTTTCTTTTTTTCTAGCACTCAGACTTTGCCACATGAATACAGAAGTGGAAGTCTTTGTATGGTTTTATTTCATCTTCTGCACCCCTGGCTTCTCAGTGGAGCAAAAGTTGCTGTCTAAAATCACACAATTGTTTAGATTGGAAAAGCCCTCTAAGATCATTGATTCTGACTGCTCCCCCAGTACCTCCAAGGCCACCTCTAAACCATGGCCCCAAATGCCACATCCCTCCAGGGATGGGGACCCCACCACTGCCCCAGGCAGTAGTTTGCTTGACAGTAACAATGCTTGTAGTTTGACTTGACAGTAACATCCACAGAGTATTTTATAAAATATTGCCAGCTGCAGTAATTTTAATATCTGCAAGTCAGGCCAAGGCAAACATCTGCAGAACAAACTGGCATTTCAACCCAGGATGACAAGTTTTGCATTCTTACTGTATTTTCCAGAAACTCAAGTGTGTGCATCTTATTTATTTCCAGGACCACTACCAAGCTCCTTTCAACAGGATGCTTTGGACTTAATATTTGTACATTTCCTGGCTACATTTTTATAGACCTTCACAAAGTCTAAGGAGGAAATTTTCATCTCCTCTTTAACAGATTTCCCACCATTGGCACCCACTACTCCAGCTGATTGATCCCAACCAAATTTCTTTCTGTGCTGGGCAGCACAGGCTGATCTGTTTCTTTCCATCCATCTGCACTTGTGCCAAAGCAAATTAGGACTTTGCTTTGGTTCTTGCTAACCCTCAATAATCTCTTCCTGCTAATTCCCTGTGTGTGCAAATAAACCTGCTCACAGAGAAGCCTGCCACTGAAATCTCTAGTCAACATGCCTGAGCTCAGCACGTCGTACCTCCTGTCAGGGTGAGAATGAAAAGCTTCATGAGCTTTCATCATTTGTTTTTGTTCTGCACCAGGACGTCATCCAAAGAATTGCCAGTTTAACAAATAGGGAACTATCAAGAGCAAGACTTTGGTGGAGGATGGAAGCTGGGCAGGGTCAGCCCCAGGGTCCTGAGCACCTTTAGGCTGCAGAAACTGTTACCCATTTTCACACTCCCAATTCTTCCCTACTCTCAGTTCTTCCCCACGCACTGTTGCTGTTCTAAGTCTATGAAATTAAAAATCTGAGTAAATACTCTATCACATTATTAGGAAAAGGTTCTTCCCTCAGAGGGTGGTTGAGCACTGGGACAGGGTCCCCAGGGAATGATCACAGCTCCAAACATCCCAGAACTCAAGGAGTGATCCCTCAGTGGAATGGTCTGCCCAGGGAGGTGGTGGAGTCACCATCCCTGGAGGTGTTTAAGAGAAGGCTCGATGAGGAGCTCAGTGATGTGGTCTAAATAGTGGGAGGTTGGATGGATGGAGCGTGGTGCCCGTGGTTCCACGCTTGTGGGCCTGATCCCTGGGTGGGCGTTCGCCTGGGAATTGAACTAGATGATCCTGTGGGTCCCTTCCAACTCCGAATAACCTGTGAACCTCTGAGTGTTTGGACAACATTTTCAGGGACAGGGTGGGATTGTTGGGGTGTCCTGTGCAGGGCCAGGAGGTGGGCTTGATGACCTTGTGGAGACTCTATGATTCTGTGATGATCCTGTCATTTCTTGTGTTAAACGGTATCACTGGGCTTCATTCTTCTTTTTCTCCTGTTCCTTGTTCCAGTGTGCTTGGTTTTATTAAGGTTGCTTTTTTTCTGGAAAAGCAAACATAAAGGGAGGCCCTGGCTTTGACATTTTTTGCATCCATCTGATGCCTTTAGTAATCTCCAGTCAGGATCCTCCTCAAAAGCCTATGCATGTATGTTGTATGTATTATTTATTTGGAGTATTTATTTCTACTGTTATTTTAAAAAGTCAAAGACCCTCAGTTGAAAAACATCTGTAGGGGAAAAGCTGTGCCATGAAGAGACAGGAACAAAGAGACTAGATTAAAGGAGGGTGAGGTTTGTGAGACTAAAAAGGCTTTTGAAAGCCGAGACAAAATGTGTGTGTGAACAAAGAACAGTATGTACAGGTGACAGCATGCTCAGCCACTTATGTCTACAGCATTATTTGTCAAAAAAAATCATATTTCTCCAAACTTCCTCCCCCTCTTTAAATCCCAGTCACACGTACTTTTGCTGTGCAGCGAGATTGATTATTCACTCCAATGTCATTGCCTGTTGTTCACTGCATTCTGACCTTTTCTTTTAATTCAAGGAAATTCCCGCTGCAGACTATAAAAAATAAAAAAAATCCCTATTCTAAGAGATGACTCATTTTGTTGCAGCCACATCAGCTTCCACAGCATGTTTAACTTTGAAATATGTATTACTGGAAATGGGAAAGAGAAAATAAAAATGTGGATCAAAAGGTCATTACTAGTAACTAATATTTTAGGAAGGAGGAGGTGAATGCCACGAGAATAAAGTCAGAAAAGGGTTGTAAAAAGGCTCACTGAAGAAAAATGAAAGGGTCAGCAGTAAGAAATGACTGGTTGAAAGAAACAACATGAATATATTTAACGAAGAGAATGAGTGGGATGATCAATTTTCTCCCAAATCCGCAGAGATCAATGCATGGCTCAAACCTTTTGGACACTAGCACAGATCTAAGGGGGAGGGGGAAGATTATGAAAAATCAACCACAAGTGAAACATGAAATGTACAAAGAATAATAATAATAAAAAAAATAATATATCAACACTGACAACTGTTATTTTAAACAGCCTTTTCAGTATGTGAGGAGCAGCTCACTCCTCCCCTGTTCAGCTGTTGACTGTTCTGAGCACTACCTGGAAATTTGTGAAAGACCATGAGCTTTTAGAAGAGAGAAAATAATGAGCATTCATCAGAACTAAACTTGTCTGACGCTGGAAAGAGAACAGAGGAAGTGGTTTTTTCTTGGGTCTGTATTTCTTTCTTATTTCCAAGAATATGTATGTGGAGAATGGAAGAATATGGTTTTATTGGAATAGAGCTCTGTACTACAAAAATCACAAAACCCTAAAAGGCTGAAGTGTGACTGTGATCCCAGTGAGAAGTTTAGGACTATGGCCATATTGGAAAACAGGAAGATGAATTAGCCATACCATTATTTGAATAATTCAGATGAAAAACATATACATATTTGGGCATTTTTTCCTACTTTATGACAGAGGGACAGGATATTTTTGGGAAAGCGGGAATAGGGAGGTGACTTTGAAGCTGGCCACTGTACAAACCACAAGGGAAAAAAGGTGTGAAGATGTCACTGAGAAAAGGTGATGGAGTTTTAGGAGAGCTAAAGCATGGTCTGCAAATTTGACTGAAACAGATGAAAGTCACAGCCCTTCTGAATATCCAGCCAGTGCTCTAAACATGACTTGTGCAATAAGATAAGGGCTATCATCAGACATCACTGATCTCAAACTCTTCTTTTCCTCCCTTGGTATCTTTAAGGCATTTAATCATACAGAATGCAAGAGTGGTAAAACTGGTATTACCTCAAAACTCCAGTTCAAGGGAGGGGAGGTTTAGACTGGGCTCTGCGCTTTGGTTATAACAACCCCAAGCAGAAGTATAGGCTGGGGATGGAGTTCTTAGAGAGTGAGCAGGTGGAAAGGGACTTGAGGGTATTAGTGGACAGCAAACTCAACATAAGCCAGCAGTGTGCCCAGACGGCCAAGAGGGCCAGTGGCATCCTGGCCTGCATCAAGAATGGAGTGGCCAGCAGGGCAAGGGAAATTATCCTTCCCCTGTACTCGGCACTGGTTAGGCCGCATCTTGAGTGTTGTGTCCAGTTCTGGGCCCCTCAATTTAAGAAATATGTTGAGGGGCTGGAATGAGTTCAGAGAAGGGCAACAAGGATGATTAAGGGGCTGGAGGATAAGCCCTATGAAGGGAGGCTGAAGGAGCTGGGTCTGTTTAGCCTGGAAGAGAGAAGGCTCAGGGGTGACCTTATCTCTGTCTATAACTACCTAAAAGGGGGTTGTAGACAGGCAGGGGTCGGTCATTTTCTCTCTGGCCATTGGAAATAGAATGAGAGGTCATGGTCTTAAGCTCCAGCAAGGAAGGTTTACACTTGATATTAGGAAAACATTTTTCACGGAAAGAGTGATCCGGCACTGGAATGCGTTGCCCACGGAGGTGGTTGAATCACCATCCCTGGAGGTGTTTAAGAAAAGACTGGATGAGGAACTCAGTGACGTGGTCTAGATAATGGGATGGTGGAATGGCGAGTTGGTTACAAAAAAAACCCCACAAAATTATTACATGTCCCTGAGATTAGCTCAGATGGATAAAACATGGTGCTCATATCACCAAGGTTATGGGTTCAATCCCTGTATGGGCATTCACTTGGGAGTTGGACTCAATGATCCTTGTGGGACCCTTCCAACTCAGAATATTCCATGATTCTGTGAAAGAGTTTTGCTTCATTAATTAATGTTTGCAAAGGAGGGTATGTGATAAATGCTGTTATTACTCTTCGGCAAAACTGCCTGATCAAGATGCAAAGCACAGCCAGAACAGCTGTCAGAGCAACCTCTTGTGCTGTCAATGTCCTGACAATGCAGATAACAACACTGGATACAAATTCATCAGCAATTAGTTCTTTCTCGAGTCACAAAATAAATTCTAAAAATTGCCTCGATAAAATGATTTTCTGCATCCGTCTTTTGTCCCCAGATCCATTCAGTTAAGGCTGTGCATTGGTTCCTTGGGAAGTTTCATCTGTTCTGATGCCGAAGTCAGTGTGATCAGACAGATAATTCATTTAACAACTACTTGCTGCTTTAAAACCTTTCCTGTTAGAACAGTCATTCTGGGACAAGCTATTTCACTGGTGTACAAAAAATCAGCTGGGCCAAAACCCCAAGGTGATATAAAATCATTGCTTCTATTGAGTTCAGACTGACACGAGCACAACTGTTCCATTTTGTTTTCAAGCACCAATTAAGAAACAGAAGAACTCATATCGTTCATTGGATCATAAAAAATTCTACTTTGTTTTCCCCACCCTCCCATAATTTAGAATTTATTGATGCATTACACTAACACCATCCTAAACTACATTTCCTGCAACTGCACCATACTGAAATCTCAAGGTAATCTTCTTGCAGGTTTTGAATGGCATGTTTTTGTCTTGAATTTTTTTTTTCAGTGAGGAGGAGAGCATAGCTTGAAAAATCTGAACTGATACATGACCAATGAGGTAATAACCATTATTCCAACCCTAAAAGACCTTTTCAGAAGAAAAGTTAATCTCTACAGGATGCAACCATTCCTTATGACCTTGAATTAAATTAGCTCTGTTTCCATGGGAAGCTTATTCTTTAGGCTCCTTTACATTTATTTACAGTAGCACCTGGAGTCCTCAATCAAGTTCCCATTATGTTTAAGTGCTGTAGCACCATGTTGTAATAAAGAAATGTACTTTAGAGGATGCAGAATAATTTGGGGAAAATGTATTCAAGAATAATCAGAGAATGTCTATTTTAAAATCAAATGGATTTTACAAAAGCAATGCGTAGACAAATACCTAAATATACTTCACTAACATTAATGAAGAGGTTCCCCTTTCCTTCAAATTTGTTTCCTTATATTGTAATTTTTTTCTCTCTGCCTTGCACACATGAAGCAACTTATTTCTCTTTTATTTCTTTGATTCTGCTGAGAAGATGTGAATTTAACCCTTCTGATCATTCAGGAACAACCTCCTCCAAGACAGAGACAGAACAGGAATATTTTTTTTTTTGTAGAGGAAGATCTGAGAACTGTGGATCTGAAAGAATCTGGGTCTTTGGGTTTTTACAGTTGCTTTCCATATTACATATTTCTGTTGCTGATGTTACCTGAATGACCAGATTTCCATCTAAATCCCTCTGGGACATCAATATCTTCAATCGTACCTTAAATCCTGTAGAAACTCCTCTCTGGTGTTGTCCCAAATATCTCAGAGGGAGCAGACATCCATGTATGCAAGTCTGAAAAGCGTCTGTAAAGGTAAAGAAAACAAAATCATTGGTTTACAGAAAGAACTATAACAAATATTTGACCAGGTAGAACTTTTTTTCTTGAAAACCCCTCAAACCTAAACTTTTAACCCCTGCAAAGGCAGGGACATCTTTCATGTTAGATGAAGGAAGGCTTTGGGGATGCTCCAGCCTGTTACAAGACTAGTAGACTATTTTTCCTCTGGAGAAAATAGAAATATCAAATATTGAGATTAGAAAAAGGTTGACGATAGAGAGCTCTGCTTGAGTGAGTTTTCATTCACACCACAGGTGGGGGCACATCATAATGGAGCAAGGCAACCCTTTCAACAGCCCAAAAGTTTTGTGTTTGCCAGGCTCATTTTATTCAAGTCATGTGGGGTTTGCAAAACCATGTGAAAAATTTTCAAGTCCCTACTTGTAAAAGAGAAAATGACTCATCATTTCACTAAACCAGTTCTCAAAGAGAAGGGATAAACCCCGAGGGTATAAAGATTAGTTGATTCCTATAAGACAATAAAAAAATGTGGTTTCAGTAATAAAGTCTAATTGTTCGTAAGAGAGATAAATGACACAATACTGGGTGAGTTACCTTCCTCTTGAGCAGTTTTGTCACCACCAAAACAGCAGCAATTATCCCTCCCACTCTGTGTTTGACCATCAAGCTCTGCGGAGGGAAAACATGATGTCACTGAGCGTTGGTGTTACACTGAAACTGGGACCAGCGATCAAAGACAGTTACACATCTTTACTTTCATTATTTATCTTCCAGTTAAACAAATTCACTCTGAACTGTACAGTTCACGCTGAGCTTGTAATGCAGTCAGTATGGGTGCTCTGTGCTGTTTTACCACCGTTCCTTTATGATCTAAACTTGAAATGTACCTCCCCATGGTCAGAAACTAGATTTTGCACTTTCAACATGTAGAATCCATCTGATGTAATAAAAAGATCACACACAGAATCACACAACGGTTTGGGCTGGAAGAGACATTGAAGACCATCTCATTCCATCCCCTGCCATGGGCTGGGACACCTTCCACTATCCCAGGTTGCTCCAACCTGTGCCAAGATCCCACCAACCTCATAGGGAAGAATTTTTTCTAATATCTAATTCAAAACTACTCTCTGCCAGTTTGAAATCCTTTTCCTTTCTTCTGTCAGCATATCCTCTTGAAAATAGTCTCTCTCTTTCCTCTAGGCCCCCATCAGGCACTTAAAAACAGGGAAAAGAAGGAACTGGAATCATAGAATGAAATTTTTAACTTTGATTCCCAGTAACGCACTAGAAAAGAAAAAAAGAAACCAAACTGTTTCTAAATATCTCGAAGACAAGGTAATCTCTGAATCGTGTTTTGTGAAGAGAATGTCAAGGCTCATTTCTTGCTGTAATGTCTTAATGCAGAGAGGATACAACAAGCAATGCAATAGTCATCTTTAATTTTTGAAAGATTGTTGTCAAGGCAGAATCTGTAACTATTGAGGACATTGAAAGAGGGAATGTAAAAAAAAAACAGAGAGTGGAAAATTTGGTCCGACGACGGATAAAAACATTCAAGTGAATACATTTAAGCAGCCAAATGGGATGAGTTGTGTGTTTACCATCAGA
The DNA here is from genome assembly GCA_013390025.1 of Pitta sordida. Classification (NCBI taxonomy): domain Eukaryota; kingdom Metazoa; phylum Chordata; class Aves; order Passeriformes; family Pittidae; genus Pitta; species Pitta sordida. The sequence goes on along the minus strand of WEKX01018106.1, from coordinate 391,984 downwards.
AGATTTTAATAACAAACATCTAGAAAGTCATCTGCTAGAAAGTGATGCGAATAGGGATGATCACGTCTTGGGGCAGAAAAGAGGAGTGGTGGTTTCTTATGGTGCTTTTAACAACAGCTCTGGAGGACACCCCTTGTAAGTAAATACAAGAAACCTTCAGAATGTTAGCATTAGATCAGCCTTTATTGAATATATCAAATGGTTTTCTCCTGCCTGTCAGTAGTTAAACACCAACAGCTCCTTTCCTTCGTTCCCCTTTCCTGATAATACATGCACTAAATATTTTTCACCTTAAGGCAAAAACCTCAAACAATTCCAGAAGATAAATGTGTATAACCTGCTCTGACTATAATAGCACCTTAGATGGAGATGTCAAACTTCCAGATATCAGCAATAGCTGACGCAAATCCTATCTCCAACCCAGAAATAGAGAGGAGGATGTGCAGGACAAAACAGGAATAAAACGTCAAGAGTAGGTACTGAAAACCAAAAATAGTTTGAGGCTGGAGATTAGAACAGCTAAAGAAGCTGTTATTCTACTTCTCATAAAAAATACAAAAGAGCTTCCTGAAGTGTATTACAGAATCACAGGGGGTTCAGAAATTGGTTCTGAAAATGAACAGGGCCCTGGAATAAAAATTTCATAAAAAGAGATTGAAAGATTGTAGGATTGTTTATAGAAGAGATGAATACAAGGAGTTATGATGAAAATATATTAGATTTTGAGACGTTAAAGGAAGAACTGCTTATTCTTCATTTTGTTATATCTAAAATCTCAGAAAGAAATTTCCAAATAATTCTCAAGATAAATGTCGTAAATGGAAACACCATTTTTTAATATGTAAACCAGCTATGGATCTTGCTTCTGAAGTGTGCTATTGCGGATATATGAAAATAAATATTAAATATTGCTAAGATATACTAACGATATTTACAGCAACCATTTCTCTGTTTTACACCTGAAAACTACTGTTTTCTCTAAGAAATGAGCCTAATTTTGCATCCCTGTGTGGCACCTGAAATGCAGCACACACTTATCCCCATTACAGTGGATTTTATTGGGCAAAATAGAATGAACTTGGGTTTTTGCTTTTCCTTTCTGATGTTACCACTGTGTGACACAATCTTGACTAAGTTCAGCACCACTTTTCTCTGGCATACTAACCTGTCTGCCTCTTCAAGCCATATCTTATTTTGCGACACCTTTTATTCCTTCAGGACTCTCACAGAAGAAGAAAATTATATTAATTTCATCTACTCATATTCTTCCTCTGGACACATTCAAAGGATAAATCACTGGAAAAAAACTTGTTTTGGCAATCACAATGAAAGCGAAATAAAAGATGCAGGTCCACAGGGCTCCTTTTTATTTCAGAAAACCACCTTTCATGGGATGAAGACCCTTTCCAAGATGCCTCTTTCAATCACTAGCTGACACAGGGTCTCAGTGCCTTGCCTTCCCTACTTGTATCACATTCGTATTGCTGAGTTTAGGCAGGTAAAAAAATCAGATTAACTGATGACAGCAGCACCAGTAGTCATTTATTTGTAAGTACATTCATAATAGCAAATGTAATGGTGATGAATTGATTTTTGCTTTCTGGCACCTCAACACTCAAACTATGGGTATTACAAACACTGTGAGCTTGTTCCTGGCCTCAGATAAACTTATTTTACTTTGCAAACTTTATTCAGCCAATCAGGCTGCCACCCAAATGAGATCCTGCGGTGCCAGGTCAAGCCTTGGCATCCTTGTTGTAGCCATGCATTAGGTGGGAGCAGTAAATGATGTAATTAAACATTGGTGCTGTGGAATGAAGCCCTGCAGCTCTCTCTAGTGATTTATATTACACTGATGGAATTACATTCATCTACAGGATTATGGAACAATTAGTAACATTATTCAATAAGTGAAGGAATTTAATACTCGGGAAGGCTTTTAGATGAACGGCCAGAAACACTGAGCCAGTTAATTAATGACAAACAAGATGATCTTTACACAGAACTATTTAAAATTACAGCACAGGAGTGTTTAGAATAATTTTAGTCAGAGATCTGGTTACTAAGTGATCAGAGCTGGACTAAAACTCAAACTGAACTTTTAAGAGCATGAATTCAACTTGGAAATAGTGTTTCCTTTAAGAATCAAACTGCTGAGGTTGATAGGGTTTCCACTTTTATTCAGGACTTTTACCCTTTGCAACTGCAGGATTTGAGTAAATCTCTAGAAATGAATAAGAGCTACTTCAGAAGTCCAGCTGCCATTTTACCTTGGGAAGTTATTCATCACAGGAAATCTGCAGTTCTTCACAAGATGAGGCATTAGGGAAAGTTATCTTTAATGAACTTGTAGAACATAATTAAAGAATTAGAAGAGATGGGCAACGTGCAAATATGTAGCGCCTACTGCCATGGCAGAAAAGATATGGGTCCTGAAGATTTATAGCTGAGGTAAAACAACTCTCATGAAGGATAAATTTAGTTAACACACCTCGGGTCATTGTTGTGACCACACACAGTTTTACTGCAAGGCTCGTAACACAATGTTTTGCTTGGAACTTCAGCCCTTGCAGTAACACATAACATGAAAAGGTGTTTCTGGCTGGGAGTCAAAAATGTAAAACGACAGAGATACCTGTGGCAAAAATCTGAAGGATTTTTACTAATAAACTGCAAACATCTGAAAACTAGATCTGGAAATTCTGCACTGGGCTGAATTTATCCCAGGGGGTCAATAACAGTAACCCTGATAAAAATTCTATCTGGAACTCCAAATGGACAGAACCATCACTCTGATCTGCAGCATTACAGGGACCTTACAGATTCATTTGCATCAACAGCATTCCTTGAGTCGTTCCATTTTTTAACTCGAGCCTGAGATCAGCCAGATCCTCATTACAGCTTTTACTACAAGTTTGTAGCCAAACACCTGGTGGCAGATCCAGCAGGGAGGGGTGGGATCTGAGCTCCCTCAGCTTCAAAGCTTTATTCTCTTCTGCTCCGTGAGTTTGCTTTGGTCGGTCCTCCACCTCTATATTTTACTTTCTGAGATCACCCTTTCACAGTCCCATCTCACTGTGGCAGAGCATCAAACAGTAGAGATAATTAATGTCCTGGAAACGAAGGAGGACTGAAAACTTCACAAGAGCTCTCACACCAGCACCTGTAGAGCAGAAATCATTTAACAGTTGAAAAAAATAAAGTAAAAGGAGTGTGAGAGAAAAACAACACAGCTTTGCAAGGTACAGTATGCCTGATTATACTAATCATATTATGCAAATGTAAATTAGGCAAATACAAATGTAAACAGTAAAACTTTTTTCCATCAATGTAGAAATTACTTGCAAGCATTTCCTTGTAGTTTCAAGGGACTGATTTCTAGGAATGAGCAAACCTGCTGGGCTTTGCGTTTCATTTTAATAATGTAGGTTTCTGCAATATTCTCCAGTCCCAGCCTGATGAAAAGCCACCCAGCAGATGTGGAACCGCGGTTTGAACTTCACTGAATATTCACACACTGGTATTGAATACCTTAAACATTTAAAATCTGTAAAACATTGGAGAGGATTTTTTCCTTCTCCCTCTTCTCCTGTACCCGGGATATGAAATCTTTTCCAGTGCAACCTACAGCACAGGTGCTCTTGTACTAGAAAAAAACCACCAAATTAGGAGCATCTGATCTTCCTCAATTTATGGTCAGATTAAATAATTCTGTTTTGTAGCAAACAGGACAAATCATGATCATCTAATCTAGTGTCTCACAGCACCTGAACACCAGGTCGAAAACAAGTTCACAGGAATGCAGCAGAGCCAGCCCTTTAGTGTTTTTTTGTTTTTTCTTAAGTCACCACAGAAAAAAAACCATTTGTAATCAAGCAAATTGCTCTACTAATATTTGATAGAGAACTTTGGATCTAAACTAGGAAAAGAAAATATCTGATTATGCTGATATTTAATAATAAAATATTTAAACCAGCATTTCTAATAGGCTAGAAAACAATACCATGTAAACAAAATATGTTTCCTTGTGTGCAATAGTTCTTCACTATAAGACAAGTAAAAGTAATTTCTGTTTTAAAGAAAACTGTCTCATTGACTTGTAATTTCTACTATTAGCTTAGATTATTTCAATAAAGAACAACTAAACCTCCAACTGCTTTTCTTTCCTAGTTTTATCTCAGTGGAGTCTATTCTAAGCACACACAAACCACTTAAATACATTATAGAAAGATTATTGACACAGAAGAACTATAAAATAAGGCTCACTGGGAGGAGCTCCACTAATTGACAATTAAGTCAGGTCATTATCTAATTAAAGCACTTATTTACATTTTCTTCTGGAGAACCTTTCAGCTTCCCGTGAAAGAGGGTGTTGGGGGTAAGTAGAAGAGCTGTAGGTTTGTTTAAGGCTTTTTAGAACTCAAATGGTATTCCTGGGGGGGGAAAATAATCAAGTACTTGTAATTGTTAGGAAATGTTGGCTTTTCAGGTTTTTTTCAAAAATAAGTATTTACTCTTAAGTTTTTATTTAATAGTAATTAAGGAAAGGATAAATGAGAGAATAACTGAAACAAATAGCTTGTTAAGATGTTTAATAACAACTGATTTTCTGTTAATATACTGGTCCTAGTTTTATTCTATGTATTTATCAACTGTATCCTATTTTTCCTACTCAGACACCCTGTAGGCTATTCTGAATTTATTCTGACCTCCATTTCATCTTGCAGTCATCTCTGCAGAATTAAATGGCCTGTAATTTATGATTCACTTTGACAAATAACATCCCTTATCTCAGTGCTCTGCTTCCTCGATATGGAGTTTCTCAGTCCTGAGTCTCAGAGCTTGGCTGTGTAACCAACATCTCTGTTGCCTGTAGAGGGTGGAGAAAGCTTGCGTAGGGCTTTTCCAGTTGGTGTTACAATTCTTTACGGGCTTGTAGGCTCTTATAAAAAGAGCTTGGGAGGAAAAGTATGAAGAAAATAGGTCTCCTTACCTTGGTCATTAGCCTTGTCCTGGCCTGTACAGCTACTCTTGGTCATAATGTCCTTATGAAGTCACTGTAGTAGAGAAATGTATAACTGGATCCTAATTTAGAAATTATGGCTTTAAGCTGTGAAGGCAACACCTGCTGCACCTTAGTAAGGGGAAAGACAAGTTGTAAAATAACTTCCCCTTATGGGCGTAAGTGAAAATACTGAACCTTGAGTTGGTTTAACTCAAAGTAAATCAAAAAGTTGATTTTTTTTTTTATCCAGTTGACCTGCTACAGGTCTCATCATCAACCAAGTTCACAGGTTGTTCTGTGTCCCTTCCTTGCGCAGCTGGTCTCAGGTTGCACCAAAATGAAGCCAAACAGATGCATTTTGTTAATTTGAGTCTTTAAAATGCTTTGAAGCTTGAGCAGCCATTGGAGATTTTTTTTTCCTTTAAATTTCAATTAAGCTGCACTAAACACACTGGTGGTAGCAATTAGGCCTCTTAAATAGTCTCCACTTTTCTTGTAGGCTCCCTTCAGGCACTGAAAGGGCAACAATTCACTTTATAAATAAAATATTTACCTAAATTTCTTGAAATGTCTGGAAATCTTCGTCTGAAACTGAGATNCCTTAGTAAGGGGAAAGACAAGTTGTAAAATAACTTCCCCTTATGGGCGTAAGTGAAAATACTGAACCTTGAATTGGTTTAACTCAAGGTAAATCAAAAAGTTGATTTTTTTTATCCAGTTGACCTGCTACAGGTCTCATCATCAACCCCTTTCTCAAGTTCACAGGTTTTTCTGTGTCACTTCCTTGAGCAGCCGGTCTCAGGTTGCACCAAAATGAAGTCAAACATGCATTTTGCTAATTCGAGTCTTTAAAATGCTTTGAAGCTTGAGCAGCCATTGGAGATTTTTTTTTCCTTTAAATTTCAATTAAGCTGCACTAAACACACTGGTGGTAGCAATTAGGCCTCTTAAATAGTCTCCACTTTTCTTGTAGGCTCCCTTCAGGCACTGAAAGGGCAACAATTCACTTTATAAATAAAATATTTACCTAAATTTCTTGAAATGTCTGGAAATCTTCGTCTGAAACTGAGATTGTGTGTATTTCTCTTTCTATGCTTGTTCTGATTCCTTCCTCCCATTCTTCATTGGATTACTTCTAACTTTAGTACCTACCCCACCATATTGCCCATCTGGCTGTGGGCTTGCCTAAAGAGCTGCCTTAATTTGCTTTATGTACAGTCTGATGTGACCTGGGTACTGTGTATGGGATGAAGGGCAAAAAGAATCTTTTTGGATACTGCATCGCTTCATACTCTGCTTGGATTTCTACACTAAGAATTTTAAAATATGTAATGTACCTGACAGGTCTCTGTTGTACAATTTTGAGTAAAGGGAAAGCATGAGGAGCCCCAAGCCATTAACTGCCTGCTCGTCGTGTTCCAAAAGAACACTATGTATTTTGTGTGGAGAATGATGCTTTGACCCTCTTTGACCTTGCAAAAACACTGTGGGCAATGTGCAGAATGCACATTCCGGTGACGCACATGCTTATTAAAATCTTCCTCGGTCTTGCAGCTCTCAGGGAAATAAATCAAATTGTTGATCGTGGCCACAATTTCTTCAAGAAGAGGAAATGTGAGGTTGCTGCTGAGACTTTTGGGAAATCCTCCACAGTTTTCTCAAAAGGATATTGACTGAGAAGCTGCTGACACACAGCTGTCAACGCTGACACCACTTGGTATTTTCAGGCATAACAAAGTTGTCTGAAAGAACTTCTAGAACTTTTGTCCCCACAGTTACAAAGTTGTGGGTGAATAATGCACAGGGAAGGCTTCCAGTGCACACCTAGACACAAAAACTCTCATGGACACTCTTTAAACTCTCAGTCAGAATTTTTTATCACAGATCACCTTGTGCATCCTCACAAGAGACGTAGTTTCCATCACTCCCTCTTGGTTTGTGCAGACCACAGAATGGTGTGAGTTGGAAGGGACCTTAAACTTCATTCAGTTCCACCCCCTGTTCTTGGGGAACACTGGTTCAGGAATTCAAGCCTGAAAGTGTTCTCAGGGCACTGCCAAGTTGTAGACATATGGTAGGATTAAGTAGGTAATGAAAATATTATTGTTGCACAAATTGTGGTACACACTTTGAGAAAACCAGCTCATCTTTACCTCTATTCTTAGAGGGGAAGCTCTTTATTTTGAGCAAAAATGCTGGTCTTTGAAGGGAAACAAAAACCCAAACTTCGATGATTTCACCAGAGGAGGTTTAAGTATAATATTAGGAAAAAAATTATTATAGAAAGGGTTGCCCTGCCCCAGCACATGCTGACCAGGGCAGTAATGGAGTCCCCATCCCTGGAGGGATTTAAAATCCCTCTGGATGTGGCACTTGGGGACATGAGTTAGTGGTGGCCCTAGATGATCTTAAAGGACTTTTCCAACCTAAATAATTCTGTGGTCTTGGACACCCTGAAGCCGTTCTCCATACCTTTGTTCAGTTTTGGGGTGCCCCAGGCACCCATAAGGGCTCTCTTTGGTGCTATAGATATGGTGTGGCTTTGTGGGTGACACACGGATGCATTACACATGTCTACATTTACCTTCAGGGGAGCTGTGGGGAAAGTGTCCTTGTGGTGGCAATGGTTTCATTTTGCCCAGCCCCTAACAGATCATCAGAGTGCCCAAAGGCTGAAAAACAACTTTTTGTGTGCCTAATTGTTTTCTGATAAAGACAGAGATCCTCATGATCAGAACCCCATCTGAGCATCAGCCCCCTCCTAAGAGGTGAAGAAGGCTCTGCTTTCCCACAACACAGAGATTTGCTGATGGAGCAAAAGTTCCTGTTGTGGGATGTGATGCTTTATAGATGTCAGAGATGTTAATGCCTTGAAAAGTAAGTTTGAAAATGAAGCTTGTATCTCTCTGTGAGCAGGGGTCTGCTTTCACACCATCTGCAGATCTGTCTTTTCTTCCTTACTCCTGTAGAAAGCACAGTGGAGATGCCAAAAAGAACGTATTCCAAGTTCACAGTCACTGCCATGTAAATACACATCAAACATCAGAGAGGACTGAAATATAGTCAAGACCTTTGTGTTCTGGTTATTCATCTGAGGCCACATGCCTAGCAGCAACATGGAACTGAGGAACCCAAACCATCAGCTATAGAAACCCAGCATGACTTGCTGAAAAAACCCTTGGCTTTCTGAAGGTAGAAACCAACTGAACTCCAGAATTCACTTATTTTAGCTATTTTTCCTAGGAGTTGAGTTGATTTTTTTCTGGTTGAAAAGGAATCTAGGCCTGCCACCTGAAACACTGTGGTTTTTATAAGAAAAATTATATCAGTGATTAAATCAGGCTAGTGACAAGTATGTAAACTTTATGAATGAAGTGAAATCTTCCAACAGACAATCGAAAAATGGGCTGCTTGACAGAATTCCAGTTGTATTCCGTTATTTTCAAAAGAACTACTATTTATCTGATAAAACACAATCCTGTTAGACTGGTTAATTCCTGCGTTTGAAAAGTGATGGTTCCTCTCTTCACCCTAAGTGTCAAATCCAGAATTTTTGTTACTGAATTTTCTCCTTTTCTCCTTTCTGGATTGCAGATAATTCTAGAAATGCGATTGTGTTCGTGTTCTTACAAGCCTCATGACATCTCAGGTGCAAGTTTTGACTCCTGGCACTTTAGTTCTAATGTTGGGCTGTTCCAAAATTCCATCATTTACAATTAGAAGTCTACAATTAAACTATTTAGAAATAAGTCAAGATAAAACGAGAGCCCTAGGGCCAGAACATAAATTAAAAGAACTCCACATTTTTATCCTTTAATATCCTGTCACTAAAATAGAGACACTTTTAAAAATATTGCTTAACAAGAGAGGCTAGCAATTGCTTATCCTTCCCTTTGTCCCAAGTCTTCCTTCGCATGTATTTTGAGATATTTCTCCCTAAATACAGAGATCTAACTGACTTTTTATCTTTGCACCCTCTGGTGGCTGCAACCTCAGTGGAGACCAGCAGGTTGACAAGATGTTCCTCTGACAGAGCTGGTATCACTGAATTCCTGCCTTCCTACTTATGGTCATAAACACTTCAAGGGACATTTTGGACCAGGACTGGGTTCAAAACACGAGAAATGCAAGACTGCATCCACAGGATTAAATCCCATGCAGCCCTATCTCCTTTAGAAACCAATTTGGAGAGCCAATGAATCATAAATAAGCACCTAAAATATAAGCTAGATGTACCTTCCTTTCTCCAGGTACAAACCAATTTTTTGAAGACTGGGAACAGATGTTGCATCAATTCAGAGTTTGCTTGTACAGCCTTTGCTTAGGACATTATTCCCGACTCGAGTGGGATATACTTTTTGCTTTGCTTTTAGAAAGGAATGCAATTGATTTGCAGTTTTAAACAAACACTGCACATAGATGCCAAGTGGAATTTGTTGGATGTGAATCTGAGCTGTCAGTTACTCTGCCAATACCTTAGCAGTGAATAAATTGCATACACCTTTTATCTAACATTTTGGTGAAATAATTTTACTTTATGGAAGTGACTCTGTTATCCAGGATGTGCAGAGTCTGCAGTGACCGTGCACATCATGCAGCAATTAAACTTTCTCTGTGATCAGCTGCAAGTACTGATAGAAATTACTGTGCAAGGGCTGGGTAAAGCCTGTGAGGGTTAACAGTCAGCTTTGCCTTTGCGAGACAGAGTTCAGCAGGGCTTAACTTAATCTGTTATTCAGAGAGATTTTGTAACCCAGCCTGAGCTCCACTGCAGCCAAGCAGTCTGGGTGCCTGAGCTGTTTGTTCTGTACTTTACGATTGCTGCCAGTGTTCCTGATGGCTCTCAGCGACTCTGTAGATTTCTGTCCACGGCCACCCCAGACCAGAATCACTCTGGTTTTGGGTTCTCTTTATCTGTTATGAATTATGTTGATTCAAAACTGGGAGAAGCAGCTGATACCTTCAGAGGGTTTTGTGGCCCTTCAAAGGACCCTTGAAAATTTGGAGATCTGCAAATCAACGAAGGCAAATTCAGGGTCCTGCACCTGGGGAGGATCAACCCCAAGGACCAGCACAGGCTGGGAGTGATCTGTTGGAAAGCAGCTCTGTGGAGAAGGTCCTGGTAGACAGGGAGCAGTCCCTGAGCCAGCAGTGTGTCCTGGGGGCCAGGAAACCCAGGGGTGTCCTGCGGTGAATCAGGGAGAACAGTGCCTGCAAGTCAATGAGGGTGACTCCCCGCTCTACTCAACCCTGGTGGGGCCAAATTTGAAGTATTGTGTTCAGTTCTGGGCTCCTCAGTACAGGAGGGATATGGAGGTCCTGGAGCAGACCCAGTGGAGGGTTACTCAGTCAGTCAAGGGTCTGAAGAAGCCCTTTTGTAAGGAAAGGCTGAGTGATTTAGGCCATTCAGATCTGAAGAGGCAACTGAGAGGAGGCTTCATTAATGTGTATAAATATCTAGAGGAGGGTGTCTGCTTGAGGATGCCCAGCAGTGGGACAACAGGCAGAAACTGATGCACAGGAAGTTCCACCTCAACATGAGGAAGAACTTCTTCCCTGTGAGCACTGGATTGCCCAGAGAGAGCATGGAGTCCCCTTCACTGGAGATATCCCAGAACTGTCTGTATGAAATCCTGTGCCATGTGCTCTAGGAGATGCTTAAGAAGGGAGTATGGAACAGACAACCCACTGTGATCCCTTCCAACCTGCCCCAGCCTGTGATTCTGTGAATGCTTTTCAGACAACTCTGAGTAATGACAAATAGGAAGGGTATGCTGGGCTTGTGGTGGATTGCTTAGTTTGTTATCCTTATTATATTGACTTAGAGTAGCTTTGCATTCCTTAATGGAATTATTTATATATTTATGTATATGTACTATTTGGGTTGAAAAAGCTCTCTGTGATCATTAAGTCTTATGGTTAACCCAGCACTGCCAAGGCCACCACTAAACCATATCCTCAAGGGCCACATCCACATGGCTTTTAAATCCATCCAGGGATGGGTATCCACCGCTGTCCTGAGCAGCTGTGCCAGGGCTGGACAACCCTTCCCATGAAGAAATTTTTCCTAATATCCCACCTAAACCTCCCCTGGCACAACTTGAGGCTGTTTCCTCTCATCCTGTCCTTTGTTCCCTGGGAGCAGAGTCCAATCCATCCCCAGCTCCCCCCTCTTGTTAGGGAATGGAGAGAATTCCAGGTGCCCCCTGAGCCTCCTTTTCTCCAGGCTGAGCCCCCCCAGCTCCCTCAGCTGCTCCTGGTGCTCCAGCCCCTCCCTCAGTTCCTTTTCCTTCTCTAGACATGCTCCAGTCTCTCAGTGTCTCTCTTGTTATGAAGGCCCCAAAACTGAACATGTTAAACTCTTTGACTTTCCTTGCAAAGAAAAGTTACGTCTGCCTTTATTGTTCCCGGTTTTATTTATTCCTTGGTTCCCAGTAAAATTTCTACCAGGCAGAGCAGATGTTAATGCTCATTTCACTCCAAGCTGAGAAATGCTCGATTTGTTCCTGTACGAACATCTCAAAAATAGATGAGTTTATTGCCCTCATTAAAGGAACAGACAAACTCGAAAGTTAAAAACATATGGAGTTTCTGTGTTATTGCAATAAAAATGCAGCGAGCTGTGAATTTCTTTTCACATACGTGGGGGGATTTCTACTGTTCAGTTCTCAGTTTTATTTTGCCAGAATAAAATATTCAAAATTTTCTTTCCCTAAGAAGAGATGGACTCTGTCAGAAGAAGAAACTCCTCCATTCAGAGGAGCACCTATGTAAAATAGGTGAAAGATATATGGTGCATTGTATTTCTGGTGGTTTAGATACTGAAACATAAACATTTAACTTTTACGTTTGCTCAAATAGTTTTATGGAACGGAAAAGTTAAGTGAGGGTGTGTTGAAATTTCCCTAATACGTGTTAAGAAAAAAAACCAAAATAAATCCATACCTGCAAGACGATTGAGAATTTTTTCAGCCCACAATTAGAAACGACAATAATATATCTTCTATTAAAGTCCAATTGTACTCAGAAGACCCAAATTTGAATTTCCTTTTGTTAAAACCCCTAAGCTGGGACTGTCAGTCATCACTGTCTGATCTATGTCAGATTTCTCTTGTGTAAAGCTTCAACAAATTTAGGTGGGTGTAAATCTCTTCTCTCAGGCTGACGGCACCTGAACAAGAGGACATGACCTTAAGCTGCGTCAGGGGAGGTTTAGGCTGGACGTCAGGAAGAGCTTTTTCACAGAGAGTGATCCCTTAGTTGAATGGTCTGGCCAGGGAGATGGTGGAGTCGCCATCCCTGGAGGTGTTTAAGAAAAGACTGGATGAGGAACTCAGGGACATGGTCTAGATAACTGGAGGCTCTGATGGATGGAGCATGATGCTCATGGCTCCAGGGTTGGGGGAGCGATCCCTGTGTAGGAGTCACTTGGGAGTTGACTCGATGATCCTTGCGGGTCACTTCCAACTCAGAATAACCTGTGAACCTGTGAACAATTTCCTGTGATGAAACCCTAACTTGTGTAGGTGTTCCCGATGCTGACTCCCTCTTCCTTTGTAAGCTGGAAAGGAGAAGGCTACTGCCTTCACAGAAGGCCTGTAAGAATTAGAGAGGCTCTGGGGTCCTCAGCAGAGGAAGGAGATAAATTGTTGGAGCAAGTCCAGAGGAGGGCCAGGAAAATTTTTAGAGGGCTGGTGTCACTCCACTGTGATGAAAGGCTGAGAGAATTGTGATTGTTTAGCCTGGAGAAGAGAAAGTTTTGGGGTGACCTAATTATGACCTTCCAGTACCTGATGGGAGCCAACAAGAATGATGGGGAGAGACTATTTACAATGGCTTCAAACTGCTAGAGAGCAGGTTTTAGATTAGATCTGGTGAAAAATATTTTACCTGTGAGCTGGTGAGGCCCTGGCACAGGCTGTCCAGAGAAGCTGTGGCTGCCCCATCCCTGGAAGTGTCCAAGGCCAGGTTGGACGGACTTGGCTTGGAGCAGTCTGGGATAGAGGAAGATGTCCCTGCCCATGGCTGAGGTGTTTACATGGTCTTTTGGATCCCTTCCAACCCAAACCACTCTAGAATATTTCGGGTGAGTTGTTGGGGATTTTTTTACACTCTGTAACTGAACTCCACAGAAATGCTCATGGAGCCTTGGACACACCTGCATATATTCAATGGTCTCACTGTCATGTGAAGGTGGAAGGCAGTGGTGAGCTACATCTAGTAGGCAGCAAGACACAGATTTCCCCTGACAGGACTAATGAGATGAGAGGTTTACCTTTCCTAAACACCCCATAGCAACTTTATACAAGCCGCAAAATTTTCCATTCCAACCCCAAATCCTCTTCTATCCCTGCGTCCCAGAAGTTCTATACCCCTGTAGGCAATAACACCTGCTATCTTTTACAACACACTGGAGAAGAAACATTTTCTTAGTAGGGTGGCTGTGGTGGGTTTCACAAGGACTGTGATCTAATGCTTGTACTTTGTCATGGGAGTCACTGGTTTGGCACAGTTTGGTCTTCCCTGCATCCATGGGTGTCTTCACCAGGCATCCTTCCCCCATCTTTACAAGGCTTTTTAGTTTGACTCTCCTCTATTCAGATAGTACACAAAATAGTTTATGAATAAATAGCTATTCATTAAAGAATGAATTTGTTCCGTGTGAAAGTTGTAAACACTGTCAAAACCAATTTCCTAATGCATATGCAGAGGTGGAAGGAATAAAGATTTCCTGGGCTTAATCTTAATGTTACTTATTATGGATATTTTATTCTATAACCCTCATTGTACATGAAAATTTTCTCTTTATACTCAAACATATTAGCAGGTCATCTAGGGCTCCTTGTTTTGTTTCATAAATACAAGGAATCTTTCCTTATTTCATAAGCTTTAGTTATCTCTCAGGAAGGAAAAGGACAGTATTTCTTAGAGCAGGAGGAAACGTGAAAGCCTATTGAATGAGACATATTCAAAAGTTTTATTTTTAAAAAACTAATAGTCTGATATATGCCTGAATCCTGCAAACAGAATTAGTTTGTAATTCAATGCTAGCTTTTCATTAGCTTCAGCAATTTAGTTTAATTCTAAGAAAGAAAAAAAAAAGGAAAGCCATTCTCATTGCATACATGACTATCACTGAACTAGCAGGGTTTTCTCACAATCTGTTTGTCAAAAGCAAAAAGAAAACAACAATAGCAAAACCTTTTCTTCCCATTGGCCAAAAAGCATGCAAGTTTATTAACAAGCCACAGAATAAATAAACCTGTAAATATTTGTTAAAACACTGTATTCTATTGGAGTAGCCAGAACGCCTTTTGGCTTCTCTTATTTTCTGACTTGTTTATTCTGGTTTTGCTCAAGTTGTTGCAGTTATTTTCCCTTGCTCTCCTGTGAAAGTGCCTGTGTTCTGCATCCAAGGAGGCAATAAGTTCCTCAGCTCTCAGCAGGGGTAATATATTTAATAGTATTGAGCACAAAGGTGATTTGGACTTCATCTGTTGGGTCCTTTTCACAAATACTCCTTTGTGAGACCTCCTGATAGGGAGAAACATGCCTAAACTTTCAGTTCTTGAAATTTATTTATTTTTCACTGTTTATACAGCTGAGCAAGTGGAACTGCAGCAGCCACTTGCTGGCAAGCCAAACTTTTGTTCCCAGTAATGATAAATAGGGCACTTAACCTTTCAGGATAAATGTGCTTTGCTCTGGACAGCCTCCCTTGGAATAGGGCTTCTGGTTTCTTTTATTTCAAGCTGAGGAAATATCAGTACATAAATAGTAGTTTTACCCCACTCAGAAAATAATTGCTTGGCTGGTCCTGATGACGGAGAAGGTTGGGAGGGACCTTGGGATGTTTCACATCCAACCTCCTGCTCAAAACAGGGTCAAATCTGCATTCAGGCTGTTCATGGCTTTATCTACTGTGATCTTGGAAGCCTCCAAGGATGGAAACTGCACAACACCTCTCGCAAACTATTTATTTTTAATGAATTTATAATTGCAAGTGCCATACAAAGGATGTCACTAGCCTTTGTTAACATATTCGAAAGACTCTAAGGTCACACAAGTGCTTGTTGCTTCAATGCCATCAACTTCCAAATGTCTGAGCCAGTGATAACGAGACATGTAAAGGGTTATTTTCCTTCTTAATTGTTTATTTACTAAATATTTAAATGGAATCAACTTCCTTGAATTCCTAGAAAGATTATTTGTTGCTTTTACTCAGCAGAGTAAAATATATTAATTTCTCTTCTGCTAACATTTTTGTGTAAAACTGCTTGAATCAAAGGTGTTTTCTCAATAAGTCATAACGGGTGATGCCTGAACTGGCAAATAAATATTCAGTGTTAATTCAATCCAATAATACATGTATATTCTTTTATTTTTGAGAAATGATATTAACTCATTCATTAATTTAATCTTACCTCCAACAAAGTTTCTATACAGAAACTTTTTGAGAGAAATGAGCTGGTATAAGGAGCTTTAGCTATATTGCAAAATGCCAGTATGGGTTCCTCAATTATATGGCAAAAGGATCACTAAGTACAGTTAGAGTATAATTCTAAGAAGGCTAAATACTGCCCTACATGAATTCTTTTTGCATGGACTGAGGAGCTTATTTGATATCCCCAAAGGGGATTTATTGAGTTTTTTGCATATGTTTACAGGATCTTGCATACCAGTTATTTATCTCTGCTATTTCTTTAGGCATTGGGTTATTCTTATCAGCATGGCAAGGTCACCTTCTCTGACCTGCTTTTCACAGGGGGCAGGAAACACAATAGTTTGATATGAAGCTGAAAAAACCATCCCAGTGTATTCAGCCCCTGTCGTTCATTCTGTGATGAAACCATGGCATAGAACCATGTCTAGAAATACAAAAAACTTCCTTCTGACCTACTAAAACATTTAGGGATTGTGTCCCAATTGTTCTTTACAAAAATACTTTGGAGTCTTACTTGTTTAGCTGGCACAAAAAAATTAAACTTGTTCTGAATGACTTGGCGCAGAAATTATTTTATCTGCTCTTGTATCAGCTTTTCCCTTAACTTTGTCCCTCCATTCCTGATATTTTTCACTAGCAGTGACATCAGTCATGTACTTGAAAGTGAAGGTAGGACTTTTTAGCTCTCTAAGTATGTAAATTTTACGGTCTCAAATCTAATGCAGAGACTATTTCTTAAGTTCAACGGGATGAATTGCCCTGTGAGTATCCTTATACTCTCCTTGTCTTACTGGTGCCAGATGAATCTTATGTTCTCGTCATTCAATTTGGATCTAAATATATAAAGGCAAGCAAAAAGACACTTGTCATGAACAAACCAACTTGTCTGGCTCTTTGTATTAGCTAATTAATTCTTTCCTGGAACCAGAATACATCAAACAGTTTTCAATCCTTCAGACCAAGTCTCATCATGGTCCTGCAAACCTACACTTCTCTGAGGGTATTTCTGTTGACTCGTATTTCTGCAGCGCTATGACTCGCTAGAAATAAGCACCAGGTCTACGTTCCTTGGCCTGTACTTTCAGATGCACCTTTCAAGATTTTATGTGTCTTCCCATGGCACCTCCAGTGTAGAAAAATACTCAGATGTTCCATGGTGAGAAGAGAGCTCACTGAAAACTCCCCTAAGCAACAGCAGCTTTGAGGTTGCAATAAACAACACCTTCCAGTGGCACAGGTTCAAAGTTAAAATATTTTCAGTGTCCCCCTTCCTTTATACCTTTTGGGTCTTCTGAGCCTCTAAAACCTTATCTATAAAATACAGAAGTCCACACAGGATGCACACAACCATTGGATCCCATGCAGTCTAGGAATGCACAAAAGGCAATGACCTGGATATGCCTAAACTTTTCCTCATGCATTATCATAGAATCACAGAGTAGTTCTGGCTGGAAGGGACCTTAAAAAACCTTGAGTTCCAACTCCTTTCACTAGACCACTTTTCATTATTTGAAGGACCATGAGAGAACAGTCTTGAAGATCTTGATCATGACTTTTCTACGTGTCCCACCACAGCAACATGATCTGAACTCAAAGCATTCATAAAGTTGTGAGCAGAGCAGTTGTAACAGATGTTCTCACAGTCATTGTAAAATTCATAAAACACAGTATGAGAGAAACAATTTTAGCTAGAAGTTCAACCTTTGAGGGTACTCAGCAGCCTTCTTCAACCCTGACATCTATAGGAAATAAAGACATTCAGCTTCTTATGAAGAATTTTCAGTCAGGACTATGAGGTGAGGAGATTGATTGTGGAGCCAATCCCACACTGTTCCTCAAGGACAGAGAAAAGGATGGGAGAATTACAGGAAAGAACAAGACTGGCTCAATATCATGTCACTGGGATAGACGACAGTCACAGTACAGGGTGGGGACAGCAAACATGGAGGCACTCAGAATCAGAGAATGTTTTCATCCATACTTCTTATCAATATTAGAACAGGGCTTTTATTAGGAAATAATACCTTTTTATTATTCAGAGGAAGGCAGTTGCTCTTCCTCCCAGCAATACTCAAACAAAAATCTTGTAAAACAGAAATTTTTCCTTCTACGTAATTATCCTTCTTCTGTGAGAGGGGTGAGAAAAATTAAGGCCATATAAATACACAGAAATATGATGTATTAAAACCAAAGGGCTTTGTGTTGGTCAGCAACAGTGTTCAAAGAATGAAGTTATTTACTGAACTAAACTTTGAGGGAGAGGAATTGGTAGATCTGCTCAAGTAAATAACTCGTTGTATAGAAACTTCAGCTGGTTCTAAGTCCTGCATTTGAGAGCTTCACTGCTCAGAACACAGGTATTTACAGCAAATAAACTCAGGTCCATGCCCGAGCAGATTGAATTCCTGATGCAATTGAGCAGAGCAGTGAACAGGGAGGGATAGCAGTGCTAAGTCAAACAGGCCAATTCTTCTTCTGACACAAAATGACTCTGTCAGCAGCAAAATGATGTGTTAGATTTGAGGGAAGAGAGGACTGATTTTATTTTCCTGTGTTATGCATTGCTAGAGTTTGGGGATCACTCTTCCATTTATAACACGATGCAGACCTGGGATGTGACACCTCTAAAAAATCCCTCCCAGGGTGTGAGACTTGGCAGCTCCCAAAGCAGAGATGAGAAAGGCAGGGAATAATCTTAGGAAATGTGAAAAACACAGGGAAAAGTATCAGCTGATCATGTCATGAGTATGTGATGGTGTGATGGAGCTGAATGTGCTCAGCTTAAAAACAAAAGAAGAAGTGCAGATTCAAAATTGAGGAGTACAGAACTTAAGCTTTCAGCATACACAGCCAATACACATAATTGTTTCACCCAAGGATTAACACACTCCACCCCCCCCAGCTAATATCTAGACTTTTCCCCTATAGGCAATCCCTCCCCCCCCAAAAAAAAAAAAATCACGTGCACCTTTTAAGAAGACTGTCTAAAACATTTATTGTAGCATAATTACAGTGATAAAATCACCTTGATGGGAAGGGGTGACCCACATTCTTTGATTTTTCTCAGTTTTTTAGAGTTTTTTTTCCTCGTCTGTTCTTCCACNCTTTTAAGAAGACTGTCTAAAACATTTATTTTAACATAATTACAGTGATAAAATCACCTTAATGGGAAGGGGTGAGCCACATTCTTTGATTTTCTCAGTATTTTAGGGGTTTTTCCTCGTCTGTACTTCCAGNCTAGAGTTTGGGGATCACTCTTCCATTTATAACACGATGCAGACCTGGGATGTGACACCTCTAAAAAATCCCTCCCAGGGTGTGAGACTTGGCAGCTCCCAAAGCAGAGATGAGAAAGGCAGGGAATAATCTTAGGAAATGTGAAAAACACAGGGAAAAGTATCAGCTGATCATGTCATGAGTATGTGATGGTGTGATGGAGCTGAATGTGCTCAGCTTAAAAACAAAAGAAGAAGTGCAGATTCAAAATTGAGGAGTACAGAACTTAAGCTTTCAGCATACACAGCCAATACACATAATTGTTTCACCCAAGGATTAACACACTCCACCCCCCCAGCTAATATCTAGACTATTCCCCAATAGGTAATTACTTCCCCCCCCCCAAAAAAAAAAAAATTCACATGCATTT